>CM060251.1:14843229-15225729 GCA_030684275.1 Acipenser oxyrinchus oxyrinchus
GGGACAGACTAAAACGAATGACAAAACGGAATGCCCATTGACTACAATGGGAGTGGAATGCCCATTGACTACAATGGGGAGTGGAATGCCCATTGACTACAATGGGGAAAACAGAAGGACGGTCAATATCTCCAAATCCCAGACAGGAATCTTAAAATCCCGAATACACTTTCTTAAAAATAAACTGGTACACAAAATAAAAGTGGAATGACAGGGAATGACAGCTGCTTTCTATGGAATGACAGGCCTGGAATACCGAAAACACACTAAAAACATAGCAGAAATTGGAATGACAGCCTATATCTCAAAATCTCTAACAGGAATCCTAAAATCCCGAATATCGTTTCTTCAAAATAAACTAATACACAAAATAAAAGTGGAATGAAATGGAATGATAGCTGCTTTCTATGGAATGACAGGCCTGGAATACCGAAAACACACTAAAAACATAGCAGAAATTGGAATGACAGCCTATACCTCAAAATCTCTAACAGGAATCCTAAAATCCCGAATACCGTTTCTTCAAAATAAACTAATACACAAAATAAAAGTCGAATGACAGGGAATGACAGCTGCTTTCTATGGAATGACAGGCCTGGAATACCGAAAACACACTAAAAACATAGCAGAAATTGGAATGACAGCCTATATCTCAAAATCTCTAACAGGAATCCTAAAATCCCGAATATCGTTTCTTCAAAATAAAGTACTGACACAAAATAAAAGTCGAATGACAGGGAATGACAGCTGCTTTCTATGGAATGACAGGCCTGGAATACCGAAAACACACTAAAAACATAGCACAAATAGGAATGGCAGCCTATATCTCAAAATCTCTAACAGGAATCCTAAAATCCCGAATATCGTTTCTTCAAAATAAAGTACTGAACAAAATAAAAGTCGAATGACAGGGAATGACAGCTGCTTTCTATGGAATGACAGGCCTGGAATACCGAAAACACACTAAAAACATAGCACAAATAGGAATGACAGCCTATATCTCAAAATCTCTAACAGGAATCCTAAAATCCCGAATACCGTTTCTTCAAAATAAACTACTACACAAAATAAAAGTGGAATGACAGGGAATGACAGCTGCTTTCTATGGAATGACAGGCCTGGAATACCGAAAACACACTAAAAACATAGCACAAATAGGAATGACAGCCTATATCTCAAAATCTCTAACAGGAATCCTAAAATCCCGAATACCGTTTCTTCAAAATAAAGTACTGAACAAAATAAAAGTCGAATGACAGGGAATGACAGCTGCTTTCTATGGAATGACAGGCCTGGAATACCGAAAACACACTAAAAACATAGCAGAAATTGGAATGACAGCCTATATCTCAAAATCTCTAACAGGAATCCTAAAATCCCGAATACCGTTTCTTCAAAATAAAGTAATGACACAAAATAAAAGTCGAATGACAGGGAATGACAGCTGCTTTCTATGGAATGACAGGCCTGGAATACCGAAAACACACTCAAAACATAGCACAAATAGGAATGGCAGCCTATATCTCAAAATATCTAACAGGAATATTTCTGGTGCGATTCTGGCATATGCAACAATAACTGGTCTTTTAGCCTGGTTGAGTTGACATCTGGTGACTCTACCCCCAGTTGTTCCAGTCGCTGCTTGTATAGTTTTACTAGATCTGCAAGTCTGAATATGGTGGGTGTGGTACCTTCAGAACAAGATTTCAGCTCATTTATATAGGTGACTAGTTCAGAAAATGCCAGTGGATAGACTTCCCTGCCAGGTAAATCTTGACCACTCTTCTCATAATTAAGGTGGCCTGTCTCTCGTTATACAATCCTGCCAAGCAAGCAGGATGGTACTTCAGCTCCTGTGCCACAGCATCTCCACCATTGAGTTTTGCCAAGAGCTTTCCATCATTCAGAGTCCTTGCACATTAATTTAGTCTATCATTGAGTTTCATGGTCATTGCTTGTCTCAGTGCAGATTATGGAGCCTCTTTCTCACATAAAATGCATTAGGACAATTGAGAAGTACTAGTTCTCAATATTTTGCTGCGGCTAGGAACTGTGTCTTTTCAACAATAGATGCTCTTTTTGAGCTCGCTGTAACTTGATGTTGTTGAACATCAGTTTACAGGTTTGATGATATTTTGCTTTGTTCCTTATTAATGTGTCTTCTATACCAGCACCTTCATCTAATCTGGCTGGATCCAGGATGATGGGTAAAGCATTGACAGCATGAAACAAAGGAACATTTATTGAATTGTTTCTATAACCATTTTGTTCTGCACTGTAGGAACTTGGTGGTGACTTGAGCTCTTCTGTTTTGTCCAGTTGACAAAGGCAACATTTGCTCCAGTCAGTCTTCCATTTAGATTGAAAGTTAGCAGGAATGGCCATTTTGAATGTTTGAAGTAAAATAGCAAGTCAATGTAATCTTAAAAAACTGGAAAAACTGCAAATATCACAGTGATGTGAAAATTAATAAATGATCATGCATTAACACAGGATATAGGGTATGAAATGCTGCAACTCAATCAGGTGTACATAAGAATTTAAGTTTTGACAAAATTATTTAATCAAGGGGGAGCTAATACTGAGGAAAATAATAATAATAAAAGTTCTACAAAATAAAGACTTAAAAAAAAAAAAAGGTCAGAAAATGTTTATTTGGCAGGCTATTGTGGAGAAACTTAGTGCTGTGTAGACCACAGATACATACTGTTCACGTTAAATCTGGACCAAATAACACATCAGCTACACCACCATTCCAAAGAATGAACACTAAAGCTGAGTCTAAGTCTCTGAGCTGTAGAGTTGATTTAAATAATACAAAATATTTATTTTAAATTCTCACTAAACGCGCTATATCCTCTTGCAACAGTTTTTGTCCAGCTAATTTTATTTTCTTTGAACTGGTGATGAATAAACTGCATTTCATCAATATCAAGTGTCAACTATTTTTAAAAATTATATTCAGGTTCCCCTGGAGGTTTTCTGATATGCTGAGTTCAGAAATGATGGTCATTATTTTTTAAAATGTCCCCTTTGACCTGTTGCCTTGCAAAGGTCAACCAAAAGGAAAAGGGTCCTAGACCAAAAAATCACCCTGGGCTTAACTTATACGCTACCATCATGTGTAGCACCTTGAGTGACTCGTAATGAATAGAGCGTTAAAGAAAAAATACCACAAACACTTAACTCACTTTTAGCAAGTTGTCAGATGTAAGTGACCATTTTTATTTCAAATTTAGCTCAACCCTGCAGGTAATGTTAATAATAAAATGTTAGTATTGCTGTAATAGATTTTGATGAGCTCTACAAGAATCAAGCAAAACATTTTGGTATCTGGGGTTTTGGATTTTTGAAGTTGCATTCTGCCACTTTGGTGAGGCTAAAGTACCACATAGCTGTAATCAAACAGTTGATTCCACAGTTGTTACCAACACGTTTTAATATTTGGACCTCAGTTTTTGACTATCAAATGGAAGGAATGTACCTCTTTTTATTTAAAGATGCAACACTATTTGTATGTATTATCATTCTACAGAAATCTATTAAGAAATATTATAAACTAAAAAAAATCACCAAAATCGATTTCTTTACTAAGAACGCACCTTCTTTAACATGCAATAAGTTGAAATCCTGTCATCCTGTAGATGTAAGTTCTAGAATATATCCTTAAACAAAACCAACAATAATAAAAAAAAAAAAACATTTTCAATGTTAGAGAAAAATTCAGTTTCTCTGCTGGACTAACTAGGTTGATTTCTTAGCAAGAATAGAGATAATTGGCGGCCATCTTGAAAAATATCTGCCAACTTGGATTTTCAAGTGGCTAACGTTTGTTTCTGAAAAGATACACCTATGTGAATATCTCTTGCAAGTTTCATATTTGTATCACAATTTGAACGATTCCTGTGAAAAAATGCTGTTATCTGCTCCACTATAGAGTGAGATTTGTTAAAACCAGGTCCATGTTGGATTGGCCAAAAATCTGCAGAGATCTTTTTGTTTCAAACCGTCATGCTGATCGGCATAGAAATTGGCACAAAGGTCCTGTTTTCTTTTTTTAAATGTCCAGCAATAAATTATTTTTAATAATTTAATTACTTTGAGTACATCAACGAACTTTTTTATTTTTATTCTGTCATCTACATTTATGTACACTGCAGTTCAACCTTATCTGAAAAAATAAACTGTGTAAATGGGCAATTGTATGTAAAATAATGCTATATCTTGAAACAATTGTAATTCACCCTTAATAAAGTGTCTAAATCTAAGTGTCTGCTTAGAAATATAATAAAAATAAGAAGAAATTAACAGCAATAAAGAGATGGACAGCATTACGATAATTAACTGATTAACTCTCTTTTCATTAGCTTTGCATACTTCAGAAAATTAAATTGTTAATCCATTTCTTCACAGTAATTGTCTATCATTAAGTAATTTCTATTTTATTCTATTTTAATATTAAATAAAGCATTTGGTTTTATTAAATCAAATATCAAGTATTGTGCTTTTTTTTTTTTGCTGTAGATAAGGCTTGTTTAGTTTTGAAAGTAAATGAACCAATCAAACGAGAAAGGGAGGTACCAAATGTTCAGTTGCAGCTAGTGACAGTTATAGTGCATGACACTACTCTTCGTGAAGGAAGCATTCAGAGACAGAGATTCAAAGAGATTCTGCTGTGATTTCATTTTCAAACAACTAATTTTCTTACAAAAATTTGGTTATTAAAATATTAATATTAAACAATTTTTTTTCTTCTATTTTTTTATTTTACTTAATATCCCACAGGTTATTGTGGACCTGTGCTTAGGCACATTAAGACTTTCTGGTTTTTTTTTTTTTTTGATAAATTGTTATACATATTTTTATTAAACAATTTTTTTTTCTTCTATTTTTTATTTTACTTAATATCCCACAGGTTATTGTGGACCTGTGCTTAGGCACATTAAGACTTTCTGTTTTTTTTTTTTGATAAATTGTTATACATATTTTTTTAACAATTCAAATTCTCAAATTTTACACAATATCTACAGGTTATTGTGTACACTGTAAAAAAGTGCTTAGATGCATCAACACATTTTGTTAAAAAAATTCTGTTGCTAGTTTTAATATAAAACTGTTAATTTATTTTTTTGCATTGTGCAGTCTTAGATAAAAAAAAAATAGGCTTGTTTTGGGGGAAATAGTTTAAATGCAAGGATTTCTTTTATCCTCATCTAGTTTGTTTTCTGCTAACATTTATCTGTTTGAGCTGTTTTTGTTTCAAGCTATTTCTTCTGAACATTCTTTATATTGTATTCAGCAAAGCAAGTAGCTGTCTTTAAGAACTATAACAGATTCCTGGTTAATTTGGAATAGTTTGTTCATAGAAAAGAAGTGAATATATTTTTGTTTTATTAAGTTTTAAGCCTAAGAATTACTGGCTTAAAATGTTAGTAGAAAAACCCCACCACAAAATAATACAAAGTTATACATCACATTAAAAAATCCCTTGACAGAATTATTTACATTTTATAGTGTACTTTTCTCCGCATTATATTGTATGTAAAACATTGTAATATTATTTTCTCACAGATAAAAGTAAATAAACACATTTAAGTTAACCTGCTCAATTTAGTGGTATTTTATTGGTGCATTTGTATGGTATAAAGATTGAAGCACTGGAGAAAAATATACAAAATGACGTATTTTAATACTCCATATATGTTCAACCAAGACAGGGATCTGTCTATGGAACAGGTGCATGGCATTCTTTCAACAACAGATTTTAATGATGCTAGAATCATAAATCTGCCTCCCGTGCAACCAAAGGGAGGAGAAGTGTATGTGTATTGTTCAGTATCCTCTTCTACTGAGAATGCATTTGATGTCCGTTTTGACCAGTATAGATGGGTATCCAAAGGATCAAACTATCATCCTAGACGACTGAATGCTCCCGCTGTGTTGAAACGGTACTATTATTTAAAAGACAGCAAAGGAAAAGGAAAAGATTCAATTTTTGGTTTTCGCCGTCATATTTACTGTTTACGAGAGCCACAAAACAGACAAATGTATGTCATACATTACTTGGGAAATGAAGCTTTGTACAAACCATCACCACACGGTTTACAAAAACATTCTGAAAAACCATTCATCTCTACCATGAAGTCTACCCTGACGCATATTAAGGAGGCAGCAAAGTCACAGGGGAGCCTCTTAAAATATATCAAAAGTTCTCAGTACACAGTCCAACACAGGCTCTGACAAGCACATAGCTGTGGATCGCCCACGTAACTTGAAGCAAGTGAAAAATGTTATTTACCAAGAAACAAAAACAGCGAATTTCCAATGACGAAATATTCAGCTTGTTTGAACTTGCAGTGCATCTGAAAGATTATGTGTGGAACATAACACTCTACCCAGATCTTTTGGTTTCATTTGGGCACCCTACTCTCATAAACGATGCTCAGGTCCTCATTGACATCTGCAGCAATGATCTTGCTCTTCCTCAGCTGATGTCATATGATACAACATTTAATCTTGGTGATTTCTACATATCACCCTTTGTAATTCGCAATGTATCTTTGATTGGGGATCCAGTGTTTCCAGTTGCCTTCCTGTTACATGAAAGGAAGTTTAAAACCTATCATCAGAACTTTCTGAGGTATATTTTGAACCTGCTGAATGGTGACAAAATATATGCCATTCCTTTTGTGAGTGACAGAGAAAGAGGAATTGTGGATTCCATTCAGCAAGGTTACCCAAACCTCCCACACATCTTCTGTTCTAATCACATCATTTCAGATGTAGACAATTGGATCAAACAGCATGGAGGGTTAAAGGATGACACAAAAGTTTTAAAAGATCATGTAAAACAACTCATCAATAGCTCTTCATTGGATTCTTTTCAGGAGCTGTATGACCATTTTTGTCTGGAATGGAGCATTCCATTTCAAGAGTATTTTGACCAACAAATCAAGGATCCTATTGCACAGCATGCTGCAAAATTTGTTACAGAGAGGTTTGCTGCCTTCCAGAATAACATGACTGCGACAAACAATATCAGTGAAAGCATGCATAAAGTGATAAAGCAGCAAACTGATTGGAAAACCATGCCTGTCGACAGCATGGTACTGGCAATGTTCTACATGCAGATGTATTACATCCATGAGTTCAGACGTGCACACATTGGGCTTGGAAACTATGAACTCAAGAAGAAGTTTCAACACCTGGCCGAGAGTCCTATTCACGTGTCACTTCCAGTGTTTTATCCTCTGGAAACAATCATTGAACAGATTAAAGGTAGTACTGCAACACAAGTGGCATGTGTGGAGAAAAGACAACAGTACCGGATGTCACAAACATCTATGGCCAGATACTGTGTAGATTCTGGAAATGTTTCACTCTGTGCACAAAGTAGCACTTTTGTAGTAAAAGCATAGATGGAACATATTTTCATGCAGTAAAGCTTCTACCTGAGCCTTCTACTTGCTCTTGTCCAAGTACTGGTAAATGCTACCACATTTTTGCTGCTCAGATGGCAATTGGTTACAGAGAAGCTGAAGATAAGCGCACATATTCACTCTCAGTGCTGCGCAAAAGTAAACGTGGAAGAGCAAACCAGTCTGGGAAAAAAAGCCCAGGAAAGATGACTATGATTATGATGTGGAACCAGCGCCAGACTCTTCAAAGGGTGCAATGAAGAGAAAACAATGTGAAGACGCAATGCATAATCCTAAACCCAAGCAGAATAGAACTGAGTCAAAGCACAGCATAGGAAATGCACTACATTCTGCTTGCTTAACTCCCATACCGGAAATTAAGCAAGTACAATGTGAAACACTAAATTTCAGTGAAATAGCTGAATGTGAATCACATACAAGCTTATTTGGAGAAGAAACTGGGCAGTTTGACTTCAGTGATGAAGATGAAAATCCAGTTAAACATTCCACACCAAAGCCAAGCAACAAAGTGAATAGCTTTCCATGGGACATGCCTGAAATCGAAATTAAATATCAGGGAATTCCGCAAACTAATGACATGCAAGCATTACAGCCTGGAAATTGGCTCAATTCTTCGGTGATTGAAGATGCAATTTCTGCTCTTGTTTGCAATACAAAGCAAAACAGCAACGTTTTAGCATGCCCAACATACATATATCAGTGTGTGAAAGCTGATACACCTGACGTTTTCTATCCTTTTCTGGAAAGCACTGCAGCTCTCAACAAAGACATTTTGTTAATTCCATTCAACACTGATGTCTGGGGACTGGATTTCACTGGTGTTTTGGTGTGGTAATCTTTTCTACACATGAACTAGTCATTCTTGATTCTATGAAAAACAAATCAAGATCCAAAGCACATGGTGAAGTGTTGCTGCGTATTGTTGCTGCCTGCTACCAGATAGCCGATGCAACTTTCAATAAAGATGAGTGGAATGTGATCCTGTGTTCCGATGCTGTGCAGCAAAACAATTCAGATGACTGTGGGTTGTACACAATTTTAAATGCATTTACAATAATCACAGGTAAAACGTATGGATATATTGAGAGTACATCTGTACGTAAATGGGTTGCAGTGATTATTTCAGATCACAAACACTGCAAGTGCAGAAGGCAGGATAGGATAGCTCCACGTTCCTATTCAAAACTGCACAAAACCCTTGTGGCAAAAGATATGTGCATGCCTCTAACAGAAAAACCACTAATACACTACTTATCTGCACTTACTAACCATGACAACAGCAGATGGTCTACCTGTGCAGATAGCTCGTGTTCTGGCAACTTTTCAACTGACGACTGCATGGTTCTTTGTTGTCAGTGCAGGAAGTGGTATCATGGAGCTTGCCTTTCAACAAACACCATAAAACTTCCAAAGTATTTCATTTGTGAGACCTGCATGTAAATCAAAATATTTCTGTTTTGTGAAAATCGACACAAAGTTAGTAAAAGTGAATGAAGTGATGGAAAATTGAAATATCAACATTCAACTCTGAATAGTTTCTGAGATATAACAGTTTACACCTAGGGGTACCAGCCCTTTATTGTTCAGCTGATTAAGTGAAAAACACCCTCAGTGCTTTTTTTGTGTATTACTTTATTTTGAAGAAACGGTATTCAGGATTTTAGGATTCCTGTTAGAGATTTTGAGATATAGGCTGTCATTCCTATTTCTGCTATGTTTTTAGTGTGTTTTCGGTACTCCAGGCCTGTCATTCCATAGAAAGCAGCTGTCATTCCCTGTCATTCGACTTTTATTTTGTTCAGTACTTTATTTTGAAGAAACGATATTCGGGATTTTAGGATTCCTGTTAGAGATTTTGAGATATAGGCTGCCATTCCTATTTGTGCTATGTTTTGAGTGTGTTTTCGGTATTCCAGGCCTGTCATTCCATAGAAAGCAGCTGTCATTCCCTGTCATTCGACTTTTATTTTGTTCAGTACTTTATTTTGAAGAAACGGTATTCGGGATTTTAGGATTCCTGTTAGAGATTTTGAGATATAGGCTGTCATTCCTATTTGTGCTATGTTTTTAGTGTGTTTTCGGTATTCCAGGCCTGTCATTCCATAGAAAGCAGCTGTCATTCCCTGTCATTCGACTTTTATTTTGTGTATTAGTTTATTTTGAAGAAACGGTATTCGGGATTTTAGGATTCCTGTTAGAGATTTTGAGATATAGGCTGTCATTCCTATTTGTGCTATGTTTTTAGTGTGTTTTCGGTATTCCAGGCCTGTCATTCCATAGAAAGCAGCTGTCATTCCCTGTCATTCGACTTTTATTTTGTGTCATTAGTTTATTTTGAAGAAACGATATTCGGGATTTTAGGATTCCTGTTAGATATTTTGAGATATAGGCTGCCATTCCTATTTGTGCTATGTTTTGAGTGTGTTTCCGGTATTCCAGGCCTGTCATTCCATAGAAAGCAGCTGTCATTCCCTGTCATTCGACTTTTATTTTGTTCAGTACTTTATTTTGAAGAAACAGTATTCGGGATTTTAGGATTCCTGTTAGAGATTTTGAGATATAGGCTGTCATTCCAATTTCTGCTATGTTTTTAGTGTGTTTTCGGTATTCCAGGCCTGTCATTCCATAGAAAGCAGCCGTCATTCCCTGTCATTCGACTTTTATTTTGTGTACTAGTTTATTTTTAAGAAAGTGTATTCGGGATTTTAAGATTCCTGTCTGGGATTTTGAGATATTGACCGTCCTTCTGTTTTCCCCATTGTAGTCAATGGGCATTCCACTCCCCCATTGTAGTCAATGGGCATTCCACTCCCCATTGTAGTCAATGGGCATTCCGTTTTGTCATTCGTTTTAGTCTGTCCCTGCAGGAGCGAATACATAATTAAGCAATGCACACCGCAGGGGAAGCGAACGACACAGGTACGGCATAATAATAACGAACTCGCGACGCTATGGTGTTGGTCTGTGTAGAACCAGAGGTGCGTTCAACTAGGAGAACGTTTGTGAACGTTTGCAAACAGTTTAAGCTTTTTTTTCTGATGGTGGTCTGTTCGCCATAAACGTTTGCTAACTAACTGAGGCGAACACTCTGAAGACGTAGGTTGCGTAAAACAATAATGGCGACGGCTGGGAGAACATTTCTTTGACTCTGGGGGATGGACAAGTTTTGTCAATTTATGACAAAAAAAGAATCCGAAAGAGTTACTTGAGGTATGTTTAATATTATAATGTGACTCATTTATAAAATATTGGTATTTTTCGATAAAATATGTATGCGTTTATTATTATTATTATTATTATTATTATTATTATTATTATTATTATTATTATTATTATTATGATAAGGGTGTGTTTAGAAAGAAAAAAACTAAAATATGTACTCCAGTTTTAAAATAGCTAATCCTGCCGTTTTGCTTTCGGATTTTAGGATGTGTTGCATATATGTTCGTGGCATGCTCAGTAGCCTTGTTCAAAGCTAACACAGTTCTTTGCGAAAGTTCGCCTAGCACCTAGGTTCGTGGTCATTAAGATCGTTGCTAAGGAAGTGATGCATTCCCTTTTCTAGTGCAGAGGCGCATGCGATCTTCAGACTGTGCTAGGGGGGCGCTGACAGCCGACAAATCAAAACATTGAGAACCGCTGAATAAAATTATTACTCGAGTGGCAATGCATTTAAGTCATTTTTCCGCCCAACACGGCTGCCCCCGTTCGCCCACCCCTAGTTAAGGCTGTGGCTTTGCAGATGGCACAGATCCCGTGCCATTATTGAAGAACATGCAGGGTTATTGAGTTAGATGCCCTTGCCAAATTCCACCAGTAAGCATTCCCATTCATTTAAACAGGAAAAGAGACTTTGAAAACTGCCCTTCTCTACAAACTAAATATCTATATTATTTCAATAGGAAAACAAAAAGTGGATAAGTATGGTAATGTTAGTAAACAAGCAAGAAACATGATATGTCCTTAAATTTTCGGGGTTGTTTCTCACGGCTTTGTAACATTCCATGAAGAAAAAAATTCAAATTGCTGGAAGAACAAGCTTTGATAAAAATGTGCCAATGCGTTACACCGATAGCACTTCAGATGTTAATTAACATGATTGCAAAGGCCCCAAGCATTGGCAGTTTTACTGTTAGTCCATTAAAATAAAAGACAAGAAGTCTGTTAACACTTTGAGCTCCAATGCCAACATGAATCAAGGGTCTCACTGCTGGATACTTCCTCTGTAAACATGATCATTAAGTAGCAATGAAAGTTTGAGGGGGACGTGTGTAGTGAACTGGGGGAACCTTGGCAACCCCAGTGTATAGTGAGGGAATAGCAGAGCGGAGGTTGGAGACCTGAGCTGACCGGTTTAGCGGCGGTGGGGGACGCTGCATAAGCAGCACCTTTTGTTTGTAGTTTTTATTACTGTGTTTTATTTTCCTTTTTCTTTTGCCTTTTGTTTTCATTATTATTTCTGAGCATTTCTGGTATTAGGGATAGCAGAAACAGCACCATCTGGTGGATAATAAAAGAAAGAAAAGAAAATAATAATAAAACTGGGCACCAGAGTGGTGTTTCAATTAAAACCTTCTGTCTCCCATATCAGTGAATTCCCACTCCCTTCCACAGAGCCATGAAAACATTTCTTTTGAAACCCAAAAAGTGCTTTTAGTTATTTTCAATTGAGTATAGTTTTAATTGCATAGAATACATTTTGAAAGGAATGTTTTGCATATTGTATTCAGGTAATGCAAAGATTACAGCAACAAGTGGAGAAGCAAATTTTAAGATGCTTTCAAAAACAGCAAAGTAGCTATGCAGGTTAGCTCTGAGAGATGGAGAATGGGCATATAAACCTACAGAATAACTATGAATATCATAGGGTGCAGAGCTACGGTACACTAAATCATCGACCCGGAAGGGAAACGATGTAGCAGCCGTGGATTAGAGGAGCAGTTGCAATCGTTAACCAAGGGGGCGTGATTGACGGTATATAAGGGGACGTAGCGAAGTGATCTGTTCCTTTGTTATGGTTAATGCTGAACCGGAAGGAGAACCGTGTTGTTATTGTGAGTGTTTTGTTTGTTTTGTCGTGTCTAAAATATATATTTGTTTGTTGTTATTAGACGGCTAACACGATCCAGAACTGTTGCTAAAGGCCAGCCCCAAACCTGGACAACACTGTACTGGTGTCACGATTAATTGTATTTGCACCACGAGCACAATAGCACTCACTGTGGACTGATTGTGTTTGTGTTATTTGTGGGTTTTTAAATACCTGGACTATTATTTCAGCACTGAACCCGTGGATTAAACAAAGCAATAGACCATGCTGTGTATTTCCTGTTATCATTAGTGTTTACTGTGGTCATCAGACTTTGGATTACAAAATAAACCATCATTTCACCAGTACTTTGTTGTTTGTCCTTGTCTTGAGCACTGCATCACCCATACACCTGCGCACTGTAAAACACTTTGCCACACTGAGGTATGTGGTAACAAGTTATAAAGCAAGCATACTCCATTGCTCTCTTGAGACAAGTAGCTGTAACATCAATCAAAGCCCTATAGACGGGAAGGCTGGCTTGTCCTTGCCCTGTCAGGAGAAGGTGTTTGTGATTGCATATTACAGAAATAATTGCTAGCCCATTATCTTCGCTCCAAGCCCGGGTAAATAGGGTTTAATGCTGTAGAACGTTCTATCTTTGAAAGCTTATTAATACTCCAAACACATCTCTTTGCAGAAGTGTAGCCAGTCTCCACGGACTGCATGACACAGTGGCCTTCCTCTTCCATAGCATCTGGCAAGTGTGCTCATCTACTGAAAATCAGGTTTCCTTTCTCCCAGACAGCCTGGATAGATCACTGCAGGAGAAAACCAAGACTGAAACTCACACTGTAGCTCTCTAGTGTCAGTGAAAGCTGAGATTCAGTCTATTTACTGCCAGTCTGTGTAACTTTCTATTAAATAAAACCAGTTTAAAAAAAAGGGTATTAAGGTAAATTCATTTGATTGTTTAAGTGCTGGAAAACATTTAGTTGAGACACTAGTGACTTACAAGGAAATTAATATCTTAACAGGGAACAGTAATTTAATAGCTTACTGTATGTGAAGCTCACAGATTTAAATCCTGTCAAGGGATAGCAGCAGGGCCTATTCTGGTAGTGTGCGGCCAATGTATTTAGGTGTTCACTCTAACAGTTAAGAAGTTAAATCAATAATCTGTCTACAGTTCTAAGACCTTAAAAGGATCTGGAAATGAATGAATGGGGAGGTGGTACCGATCCTGGTGACTAAGCCATCAGGTGCAATTTCACTTCAGTGGACTCAGCAACTAAACAATTGCACATACTGTTTAAATAATAATAATAATAATAATAATAATAATAATAATAATAATAATAATAATGTTTACACAGAAAAGCCATGCCATATTTTATATACAACATTCAAAATATGTTTACAGCATATATGCATTTAACTTGTTCCATTAGATACTTCATTTTGTGTGTTTGTGTGTGTATATATATATATATATATATATATATATATATATATATATATATATATATATAAGTGTAATGTTATGTTTAAGATTATATTCTTTAACTTTTTCTGCCCTTGCTGTACCAAAGTGTTTCTAGATTTAATGTATTGAACATTCATGGAGTGTTATTCACCATGTGTGAAAAACATGCATTTATTACTTTAAAACAGACTTTAAAAAGTCTTTAAATAACTCACTTAAACCTTTGTGAATAGGACTCATTATATTAACTGGCCGACTGATTTTGTGGTTGATATCTAGTTTCAGCTTTACAAAGGATTCTGTTGAGAATCCATTTACAGTCTGTAGTTGTAGTCTGTTACATTGCTTTCTTGTAGCTTTTTCTCTTACTGTTTTTATTTTAATATTAACACTGGCTCCATCCATTCTTACAATATTCACTGACCGAAATGTAGGAAAGATATTCCCTACAAAGTGCATCCTTATACCTTACAAATCCCTGTTTCTGTGTCAATAGTTAAATTTAAAATGAAAGAGCAAGTTTGAAAATACACAAGAGGATAGTGGGGATATGAAAAGGGAAGTGCATTTAAAAAAAATCTAAAGAAGGAAATTAAGCCACACATCAAAGTATGTCTACATATAAAATATGTGCATATAAAAATACATTATATTAGCTGTATTTTATACTATATAAAATGTACTACCAATTATACATGTATAAATAATTGGTATATCAACACTGTGGGTGCTTTTTATTGTCAGTAACACATATCTAAGAATCCACCATGGCACAGAATTACAACTTCCTTTAAAAGCAGATCATCCACATTGCAGTATCTGATATTCAAGCTTTACAAAAATGCTGCCTTAAAAAAACAACTATGCTATTCGGTCTTTACAATACTTGACAGGGCAATTTATCAGTAAAATCTGCTAAAATGACATGCCTCAGCTAGACAAACTAAGGCAAACCTAATCAGTTCAGAGATATGCCTGGGGAAACGTATTTCTTGCATCAATGAAACCATGGAGAAGAGGATGCTGTAGTTGTCACCTGGTATCATGTGGGACAATCAGTTAATATCAGTCAGTGGTCTAGCTGAATTTAGACCTTGAGACCTACAGTACTGTATAGGGTCTGAACCATTTACTTCAAAAATAAAAAAATTAATCAAAAGTAAAAGAACCAAATCATTTGTATCCCAATGCAAAGACCCAGTGATAAAGATTGTTCTCACTATTAAGAAAGAATTAGTGAATACATTTTTCTTGGTTATATGTTTTATAAGTATAGCCCCGGTCAATGTCAAGTAACTTGATTAGAGATTAGTGTTCTGGGATCTCAAAGCCTGGCTGAGAATTTAAGATAACATCAGTTGCAAAGACAACAGGGACCCAGTCCATTATAAGGCCTGGCATTGGAGTAGTGTATTGAGGAACCGCAAGGACGAGTTCTGACTGCATTATTTTGAATAAACTATAGACTATTCACTGTGGCATCAGGAAAGCTGGAAAAGAAGAAATTAGATGCATCTATGTAAAAAGGGTAAAGGCAAGGATTAGGAGGATTGTCACAGTGGGAGACCTTGTGAAGAAATTGGAACGTGGGCAGGAGTTCTCTGTTAAGCAACATTGGGTGCCAACCTAGTGCCATGTCTGAAATTACTGGATAGGTCATAATCTGAATTGACCAATGTAATTGTTTATAATGGAGACATAGAGCTAAAGCCCAAGGACAGGGAACACAAGCAGTTCACAAGAATAGACACAAAAAAACAAAGAGACAAGTAAGATGGAAAAGTGTCTTAAAACGCAAGCTTAAAACAAAGTTAGGAGTTTTTCATGGGTGATGTTTGTGGAAATGACTTATTCTGCGTGTATGAAAGTATTGAGAAAAGCAAGTTCTTCCTAATTTAAAACGAACAAACCTTGAAAAAAAAATACCAGCAATCTCATCAATCACCAGCAGGTCTCCTGCTTTTAGAATATGTAAATTATATACAGTGTTTCCCACATCACCGCCAAAACAATACTTTTGGGATATGCCTGCTTGTCAGGTATTCACTGAGCATTTTATATCAAAGCTGCCGATAGGCCCCTCCGTGGAGTGACGTCCTCAGTCCCGCCTCCCGAGGTAATACATAGTCACTGCTCGGAGACTTCAGTCTCTTTTGCCTTTCACTTCAGGTGAGTAACCAAGGTAAGTATAAACTAACCCTCTCCAGTTGTGTGATTGACTCTTAAGAGTTCTCTCTATCGAGTTCCTCTGCAGTTCCCTTGCAATTGTATTGCTGGAAGTCGGCTTGCCTCTTCCCCGGAATCAGAAACTGGGCAGCTGATGACTGAGCTAACGTTACACAACTGCATTTCGTTTAAAAAAAAAACCAAAAAAACATCATCTGGCGATTGTAACCTTGCAGCTTGCTGCATGTGTTTCTATCTTTTCCTGTGCTTTTTGCAGCTGTTTTGAAAGTAAAATTAAGAGAAGGGAGAACGTGATCCTCCAGCAAGACCCAGCTTTGCTGTGAGCCGCTGTTGACTCGAAGACTCTGGGCGACCTCGGCACGCCCACTTGCTGTGTGTGGCCTAGTGCCCCTACAGGTTGTTTGTTACTATTGTTTTTTCATTACTGCTTTGGGAGCATGTATGGACTACTCTGAAAAAGCAGCCAAGCGTTCAAGCGTTTTTGACCAAAGCTGCTTTTCCAGAATGTATCAACCCCCGCGCCACCCTGTTTAGGGGGGTGTACGAATGCCATTACTTTACATTATGTGGCTAAAGAAAATGAAAAGTTGGAATACTTTGATTTTACGAGACTTTACTCCTTTGTCAACAAGACAAAGGTCTATCCCATTGAACACCCCACCATAATCAGACAACTCATTGTACCCATAGTGTTGAAGAAAGAGCCTTGACTGGAGTATGGTCTTCTGTGGAAGTAAACAAATTGGGGAAATTACTGCAGCTTAACCCTTTGCCCTCCATTTATTCAGCGTGTCTCAGGCGCGTCAGGTCCAATTTTTTTTCACACACACAGCTTATTTTAGACGCGCTGTTTAAAGTATTTTTTTTCACAGTAACACAGTTTCAAACGCACTGCATATCATCAGGACACTCAGTACTGCGTCCCCTTGTTCGCTGTATTTTTCACATCTCCTGATCACTCATTTTATCACCAAACTCCTCAATAATGCAATCCAAGTCATTATTTTATTACTATAACATCTCAAAAGGCTCTGCAAATGTCTGTGATATTCTTTGAGCGCTGGATGCAGAAGCAGCTATCTTGTTTGTTTATGTCCTTGTTATCTCTGTGGTGCCGGGGCTATGTGTATTGCTCAGATCCGCCCCATTTTTTTTCAGCTTTTCTCAGCTCCTATTGGTCTCACTCAGCCATTGAATGGTTTTCTCGGCTTTTCCGGAGAAAAAAAGACTAGAGACCTGTGCTTTATGTCTTTTTGATGATATCGGACCGAAAAGGGAAAATTGTAATGTCGGACCTGGTTTGACATAGGACCGTAAAGGGTTACATTCTAACAGCTGTGTTTCTTTTTCTGATAACAAGCTGAAACTAAGGCCAGTTAATTATTTTCACATTCAAACTCGGCACCATTCTGAGACAAGGGGCAAGGCTCACACACAAAGGCAAGGTAGCCCACAGCAGCTCAAAAACAAAATGTTAGAACTTGAAGCCACTGCACTAACAAGTAACTATGATGTGATAGGTGTGATAACTTGCTTATCAGAGAGTGATGGAGACAAATATAATATTAGTGGGTATACACTGTATAGGAAAGACAGGCAGGACAAAAGAGGCAAAGGGTTAGTGCTATACATAAGAAATAGTCTTGAAGCCAGGTGTTAAATTCTGGAAGAAAAAAACAATGCAGAATCAATATGGGTCAGAATAATGGACAAAAATTCAAAGGGCCTAATAATAGGGGCATGCTATAGACTACCAAATTCAGATACCAAACAAAATAATATGTTATACAATGCGTGAAGCAAAGGAGAAGCCATACTAATGGGGGATTTCAACTTCCAAATCACTGACAAATCACTGTTTCCTAACGCACCAAGGCACCAGCTGGGGAGCATGCCTTGATTTAGTCTTTTCAAATAACAAAGACAGAATAACTAAACAGAGGTCAGAGAACCATTGGCAAACTCAGATCACAACATGGTCCCATTTGAAGTGCTTTTTAAAACCCCAAAAGTAACGACTAAAGCTAAAGTATACAATTTTAAAAAGGCAAACTATGGAATGAAACAGAGACTAACAGAAGCAGATTGGAGTAAAATAGAGAAACCATCCACAGAGAAAGGATGGCTATTTAAAAAAAAAATGTAGTACTAGAGGTGCAAAACAAATACATCACAAAAGTAGACAAATCAAAATCTAAAACAAAATGGCCAAAATGGTTTAACACTAGAATCACCAACATTTCTGACTAGTTACAACCGCTGCAGCGGTTCATTTGACTTCTATATTTTAAAACAGCTTCGATATTAAAATGAAAAACAAACAATCAGATACAACTTAATATTTTTATTTGTGCACATCATCTATGACATTTGCACAGCAAAAACACTGTATATACATTGAAAATTAAACTTTTTTTCTTTTTTGGTGTAGAAAGCTGTATGCATATACAAAATTATAAAAAAAAAAAATAACTAATTGTAAAAATAGCATAAAACAAAAATATAACTTATGCGACGTGAATGCGCTTTGAGGGAAACAGAGTTCAAAGGCACATCTATTACAGCTGTCTAATTAGTACAATCCACACAGAAAACACGCTTTTCAACTTTACCAGTGCATGAACCGCAGACTGCCTTTTCACAACAGGCGCAGACATCCAAAGTTTTGTTACTGTTGCATTTAGCAACCTGGCTTTGACTTTTCTTCCGGGTGCAGCGCTGGCTGAAGGTTGAGGGGCATTTGCAAACCAGCTTGCGCTTCTCTGATCAAAATGTTTCTGCCGTAGCTCCAGGGCTAGCTGCAAAATGAAGTCCCTCTGGAAGATTGTGTTCCCGATGCACTCCTTGTACAAAGCAAAAGCCAGGTCCAAAATATTATAAAAAAACAGCCACAGGCCACCAGCGAGAACCGCCTTTGACAGAATACTGCAGTGCTATTTGATCAAGTACATCCACACCATACTTTGTTGCGTTGTAAAATGCAACAGTCTCTGGCTTCATTTAGCATCAGTCCCGATGTTCACTGATCTGTCCAGAGAGCTTAGAATAATAATAATAATAATAATATATGATGTGTAGAATGGCTTTCATCAGTATTTCCAGCACTCAACAGGATTATAATACGTTCTTTCACAATGACTTTGATTGTATTACAAAGGCCAGACTAAATTGTCGGCTATATTTTATTGATTTCAAGATGCGGTTCAAAAAGCTGCTGTGGCGTTTTAAGGAGTAAGTGCTTATGACTTATTCATTTTTACGATTCTGCAGCTGAAACCACAAACAAGGGTAACTGTCCTAGGAACATATTTTCTTGATTACAGGCTCGGCTTCCCCTAGGTACATTATAAACCTTTACAGCTACTCTTTCAATAGGGTACTTAGCATTTGAAGTCATCAGGGCTTGAGCATGGCTTATTTTTACCTCAGGGGAAACTTCTACTTTTTTGACGTAGAGAGAGGCTTCTAAAATTTTAAGTTTGTATTGATCTGACCTGTGACATTAAACAAAATCTGTCACCAGCCCTAAACATTTTAATTTTGATATCGATACCATTTACATGAGTTATTCTTGAAAAAAAATACCAGAGTGCAGGGGTCCTAAAAGTTGAAATATGTGGCTTCTTCTAGTAAAAGCGTGCCTTCTTTCTAGACCTGTATTAACCCCTGCAGGGTCCACCACATCCATGTTTCCAAGAGCGTCTTTGAAAAATAATCCGGCTGTAAATTGAGACTCCAATATCTCTTTGCTATAGTTGAGCAGGACCTCTATACGGCTTCTGTAGGGTTATGTATTACTGCTTTCACTAATAATCCATTCTCCAAATGTTTTACAAATTGAGCACTTGAGTCCCCTATAGTGAAGATTTCCTGTTAACTCCAGAGCAGCCTGGGTGGATCAGCAGTATAATGGAAGCTGAGGGGGGGTTGCGTCGTTTTCTCCTATGACCTCTTGACATGACCATTAAACCAGACCCTGACTGGTTGGATTTGTGGTTATGAGGATTATGGGAAGTTAGGACATTTGACACCGCACATCTCTTACGATATTTTTAGCGGCTGATTTAAAATAAGGTTTAGCTATTTCAAAAGCTTGTCTAAGTAACAGTGGTGATTTTCTGAAAAGACCTCTAAAAATACCGCCAATATCCGCCCAATTCATTACAGGTGCCCTGCTAAATCCAGGCAATCCATTTCCTGCTTGATTTTTATAGTAGTTTATATAAGGATTTGAACCCCCATAAGGTCTCACAACAGTCATTTTTCTTTTTTCAGTTATGTATGAAAATGTTTAACAGGTCGAGAATTCAACTTCATTATAACCTTCCCAAAGCTAAATGGAACCAGAGTGTTTTGATCCATCTTAATTTGTATAGTTATAGTATCAAATCTGTTCTTGCTGATTGGCTCTTAATGTGGTCGGTCGTAAGTTGTTATAACTATATTGGTCCTTGTTTCTTCAATAGGTACACACCTTAGAAGTGAAAAAATAGTCCCTGAAGACTATTTTGTACTTTTTTATTTGCCATAAACATTACATTGAACATTGCCATTTATAGTAATATTTTCGAGATGAAATGACATTTGGGAATTGAAAGCAGACTGATTTCCCACATCTGAGGGAGGATTTATGGAACAGCCAAACACTGCACTGGCACTCGAGGGAGGGGCTTCCGAGTGTTTTTTTTGTAGGAAATGATCCTATTCAGGCTTTGTGGTCTTCAAGAGAAGCTGACCAATAATTTCTGAGGCTGTTTTCACACCGATGGCCAGCATTAGCTGATATGTGGACTAAACGACTTCCGTGTCATTTTTCGCAGTGACTCAGTCCTTCCCGTCCGCGGCGAGCACAATAGAATTCCATGCCGAACCCGACCTTGTTTAAAAGCCCAACGGCTGTGTCAGCAGAGAGCAGTAGAGATTTTAATTTTGTTTTTAAATAGGTTTCTGAAATCGGAGGGTAGTGGTGAGATGTATCTGTTGTATCGAGTTTAAACACTGCATACTCGCTAGTCAGTTTTATAAAGTGATATTTAGTTTAATAAGTAGATGCTGCTGCTGCATATATATTACATGCTAAGTGAGACTTGCGTGGTGATTTCTCAGATGGCTTTTGAATAGTGTTACTGCTACTGCTTGCCTCTGAGTTTTCTTTGTTCTGTTCTCTGACTAAATAAATACCACAGTAAGTTTGCCAATTTTTCTGTCATTCTTAGTGACAGAGATGAAGAAAAAAAAAGATTGTTGAGTGATTTAAATGCTGTTTCAGTTGTATGGTGACATTTTTACCTACAGAAACACTGTTTAGATAATTGTTACTGTTAAGGGTAGTAATATTAATAGATCAAGTAAGTAAGTTGGTCTATGATGTCATTGCCGTGCGGTAAGACAATTATTACCACATGGTCATGTGATCTTGTTGAGCCAATCACAACACTTAATTTATCCAAGCCATTTTATAAGGTAAAATTATGCTTTAATTGAGATTCTAAGTTATGAATATAAAAAATGTTGTCAGAAGGGCCTATGTTATCCCATGTATGAGGGTATTAATCCCACCTCCCAATTTCCCTGGAAGATTCAAAGGTTTAGAAACCTTGATAGTAAAATCAGATAGTGTTTTTAGGGAAAACATCCCGAGAAGCGTTGCTAAGTCGCATAAAAGAGTTTTGGTCCATCTTGAATAAGTTTTTAGGTTTCCTTTAACCTCCTCTAACTCTTAATATCTATCACTTGTTGGTCGATAACCCAACTGTTACATTTTTTCAGCCAACCGAAACTATGACACAGTCACCTACCCTAAACCTAAACTTACAGCATTTGGTGGGATCCTCCATAGAGTATACGTTTTTAAACACCTTAAATGAATTGTCTTCATTAACCTCTGAGGGGTTTATTTTAATACTGCGATGGTATGAATTATTATAAGCCTGAACCATTTCTTGTAGTTTATCTGTATACTTATGGGTGTTGAAGGCTGTAAAATATTTCCACATTTTTGTTTTAAGAGTCCTATTATACCTTTCAACAATAGAGGCTTTTAATTATTATTTATTTCTTAGCAGATGCCCTTATCCAGGGCGACTTACAATTATTACAAGATATCACATTATTTTTCCATACAATTATCAATTTATCAGTTGGGTTTTTACTGGAGCAATCTAGGTAAAGTACCTTGCTCAAAGGTACAGCAGCAGTGTCCCCCATCTGGGATTGAACCCACGACCCTCTGGTCAAGAGTCCAGAGCCCTAACCACTACTCCACACTGCTGCCCACCAGTTGTAAAATGGTATATATTGCATTTTTCTTTAGTAAGTTTTGAAATTCTGTGTTTAATAATTCTGTCCCTTTATCAGTTTGACATTTTTAGGGGTTCTGCCACTGCCCAGGATCTTCTTGAAAGCTTCTGTTACCGACTTAGACGCTTTATTATTCATCGACACCACCCAGCAGTATTTGGATAAAATATCAATACATGTTAACATGAACTTGTAACCACCATTTTCTTTTGAGAAACTAGTCATGTCCACTAAATCAGATTGCCATCGGTCATCAATATCAACAAACATAAACTCTAGTTCTTTTAAAGTTGATTCTAGATGGCTTATGCAGGGTATATGAGTCTTGTTCGGATAACCACTCTGTTAACAAAGGGACATCCACCTTAAGCCCCTCATTACCCAGGGCTCTTTGAAGGGCTTGTGGACCCCTTAAACTCCCAGACTGAAAAGTCAAGACTTTTCAAAAGCTTTTATAAGATCTTTCATGACATCCTCCTCCTCATTAACAGGTTTTACCATCCCGACAACAGCAGTCTCAAGAACAGAGTTGTTCGAAAAGTATCTAAATGTTTCGGAAGACGTGTTTGGAACTCTTAAGCATCAAGAGAATGTGATCCTCCTTTTATCAGGACTGAAAGACAGCCCTTCACCCAAGACACTGAAAACAAGCCCACACTTGTCCTAGGACCATCAAACAGGGGCATACACCCTCTTAACCACCCTCTTAATCAACTTTAAAATAGGAGGGGTCAGTAGAACAACCCCCACAGAGCATGGTACGTCTACTTTTTAAAATTTTTTTTATTGTTTTTATTGTTCGAATCCTACCGACAGTAATTGTTTTTTTGCTTTGTTTTAAACCATTTTTTATTTTATAATACTTTTTCACTGTAAATGTTTTAAGACCTCCAAGGCCCCCCTGTTAACACAAGCATTACAACCATCATCTTAAATCAAAAGTAAACCACATCATAATAATAAAATGTAAATTAACATCTCGCACTCACACAAATCAACCTATATAGAAACAGGCATATTAAACCAACAGAGGGAGCCGCATGGCTTTAAAAAATGGCCGACCCTAAATGACGTCAGAGGGGTGGGGACTGGTCCTGTCAATCATAAAGGACGTAAGCAGATGTGGGTGGCATAACATGTTACAGGATGGGGCGGGGATAAATGCATCACTGGAAGGGGCGGCCCTTATGGGGCCATAAATCAATCAAGGGGTAATAAAGGCACTCTCACACATGGTGTCATACTTTTACTACTTATGTTCATTTAAAAAAATAAAAAAATAAATTATGTCTCAATCATAAAATTCTAGGTGATGCAAAACTTTTGGCCACAGCTGTACATAAAAGGTTATGGATGAAATTTGATGGGAGGTACAAGAGGCTGGCCTAGTAGCTCTGTTTTCAACACAGGAAGGTACATGTCGGGAAACACAACAGCTGTATCCGCTACACATAACATTTACATTGTAATCCATTTATTCAACAGTAAATCATGCAACAACAAAACACATTTTCATTTCCATATGATTTACTAACTCTTCACTCAGAGGATTCTTGTATTTTAAATCTAATTGTATTGGTAAGCTTGAAAGATGTATTCAAGTTATCAAGACATTAACAGGTCTGCAACTGCCACTGAAGGTATCAGGAAAGCAGCCTTTTGAAGCCTTTTCTACGACAAGTTACATCACAACAGTTAATTTAGTAAAAGAGTTTTATTCACAATAGAGAAATGTTACAAATATAGTTATTAAAAATTTTGCAGCTCATTTTAATGATATAATCTGTAACATCATAGATTTATATAAAGGTGGCAAGGCATATATGCCAGATTGGAATATTTACATATTAAAAACAAATATAAATGAAAAAAACCCCACACATTTAATTGCATATAAAATGAAAATAAACTATGTGCAATGGAATGCTTATTCCGCAATAGTGTACAGTCACATATTACAATTTCAACACAAAAGCATCATCATTTCACAAAAAGGCATTGTGATGTACTGTACGATTCCTGTTTATGTCATGAAGCCAGATTCTTTTAGTTGGCATTTGAAAATAAAACCTTACATTTTGTTTTATAGGGAAATGACACTTAACTGTACACTATACAGTACATACAAAATTCCAGTATTACCACAGAACATACCCCAAGTGAAACAAAGTAGGCTCATTTTGCGGATAACTACTGTACGTACAACTGCAACTCTTTGTTTTTATTCCTTTATAGTTAGATAGGCAATACCCCAGTTTAACCCCCCAACAAATATGTCCTAAAATGAGAATAAGTGAATGAAAGGGTATATCAGGCTGAAATATGCAAATATATACAATGAACCCCAAGACAGCCATGTGATCATAAAAGCAATAATCTGTGCACACATTTAGGAACAGCGCTATCTGGAATGTATTTCCTTTCACATAATGATATAAAAGCAGATTTAGCGAAAATAAATGAACGTTGACATGTACACCATATTACGCCTCATAAAACAGTATCTGAGCAGGAGAGAATTTGAAGAATGGCAGTAACAAATAAATGTGCATATTGCTACATTTAGTGTAGGATAAAACTATGTTATTTCCATTATGTAAAAGGTCTGTTTTAGATGCACAGTCTCAGAAAAACAAAATGTTTGTTGTGTGTTTTATTAGACATAATATGGTATCAAAGACAACATAAGCAATGCATCAGATGTTTAAGAAAGTGAGGTCAACCAAAATGAGTTGTGTTTTTTCTAAGCATTCGTCTAGACAGTTCCAATATCCCCTGGTCCAACAAACAGAATGGGTCAGTAGCCTGTGGAGTAACTTCACCCCTTCACAAAGTACAAATCTTTAAACACCTGAAAGGTTAAGTCCGCTTTGATGGATTTTCCGATGCAGGAACGTTGAAGTTAAATAGTCATTTAAAATCAGTTTGATGAACATCAAAACTTCATTTAAACCATCAAAAACAGACTACATTTCTGTTTTAAAAAACCTTTGTAAACAGGGTCTTTGTTACTTCCTAAAAAATATTTTAATTGTTGTGTTTTTTTAAAGTAAATTTTAGAAACAAAAACAAACAAAAAAAATCCTTCCAGCTACAACACCCACGTTTTTATTTGATTGGCTTGCCTACTAATAGGAACTTCATATACAGTAAACATTGTATTGCTGAATAGTTAACAATCCAGTGTAGGACAATGAGTCTATTCAAAGTACTTGTTTCCTCACACCTCTTTCTTCTCATTTTATAATGAAATGTTTCCTAATTGTGCTTTTTTTTTACACCACCTAGAATCCCGCAACAAATACCATACTTTAAAAAACTAACAAGCTTGTGCTTTCCAAGATAAATAAAACAAAACAAAAAAAAAATCATAATTGGAAGGCAAATCCCCACCATTATTACTTCATCAGTATTACTTCAATCTCTTTCCTACTTTCACCTGAAGAAGAGCCCTCTGGAGATAAAGCTTGTGATTAATTATTTTTTAGTTAGTCCAATAAAAGGGATCACATCTCCTTCTCTTTGTCTGTACTTCATCAGTAAAATTCACTAATATTTTTCTAAAATATTTAGATGGATAACAGATATTAGATGTTGACAGCTTGATTTTATATAAATCTAAGGGTAAGCAGAGAAAACGGAATGTCAAAATTATAATTTAAATTCATGGTAAATACCACAATGATTGTCCCAATTTTTTCATTCATAATCCAACATCTTCCTATGTAAAACTCCATTCAAAATCTTTGATACAATCTTGCCACTAATTGCTGAACACAAATAAGTAGACTTATGACACAGACAATTATGAACAATTTTACAAGAACATATTTAATAATTGGTAATGTGTGAACAAAATGTGTGTCATCTCAAATTGCTATACTGTATCTGCATTCTTTAGCAAAGGGACCCAATGGCATTTTGTCCCCTCATTACTACACTGTCTTTGGGAGGCAAGCACTGAGAGTTTGTAAAGGTAGTTTTCCTAGAAATGTTGTATTTCCTACTTTGCAGTTGCATATGGGGTGACCAGCCTGATCTTGGGGGTGATGCACTCATTTCCGAGTTACAATAGGTGGCAGTGTGGAAGTATGAACCAAGCCACAGTAACCTAAACCACACCACTACACACAGAACTCAAAAGCAGCAAGAATTTCTTTCCCCAACAAAAACAATGAACTCGGCAACGTGAATATGTATTATTAGACGTATTATTCTGAATGACAGATAAGGCCCTATGTTAACGTGATTGGATACAATGGCTTTGCACTGTGGTAACCAGTATTAAACTAGAGACCCAGGGCTTCACATTAAAAAGGTGATCTTAGAAAAAGTATGCATACTGTACATCAGAAAAACAGTTTTAGTCAGCTGTCGTTTTTGATGTTCAGTAGACACCACAGATGCAAAATGAGTGACAAAACAAAAGCAGAAAAAAAGTTTTTGTGAATAATAAAGCTTTCTATTCAGTTCATTATGGCTTTTTTGCAACACAGCAAAAATTACAGCTGAAAGCGGCCTCCATCTCCTCACAGAGGAGGAAAGAATCTTGCAGTCTATCTCTGCAATCAAATCCTTCTATTAGAAAATACAGGAAACATGCAGAATGTTAGCTATATGCTGTAAGGCTGGGGACACAAATCATGTACACTTACATGAGCTTCCTAGAGTCCAGGGGCAAGATTACCTAAATGACCAATAATCCCAAATTTGCAGATCTATTGATCCAGTTTCTTCTCAGATTTGATGTATGTTACAAGACAGTGGAGTAAAGAGTAGAGAAGTCTGTCATCTGCCTTTTAGAGATGCCACAATTTCTTGAAAAAGTTGTTGGTTTTCTACACTTCTGGTTTCTTTACATCTTCTTTCCTGATGACTGGTAGTGGATGTGCCTCTGTATTGAAGACCCAGTGTTCAAAGGGAAGGTGATCATCTTCTGAAAATAGCAGGTACAGATACCTGGAATGGACAGAAACAAATCATCATTGTAAAAGTATTGACCTCAAAATTAAAATTAAGCCTGCAGTCAAGGATAAGAAAATTACATCTTTCACAGTTCAATGAGCCAAGAATGCTAGCGCTCCTGCATAGCTGATATTTAGGTACTCTTGTATGGACAAGAAGCATATGATATGAATATGTTTGTTAAGAGGTGAAGGTCACACTTGTGGTTTTGTAAGGATATTATCCCATTACATGAACCTTCCTTGCATTGTTCAAGAGATATCCTGCTAACAAGGATTTCCTAAGACAAGGCCCTGCAACTTTGAAACAAGGTCACTGACGTGTGAGATTGTTAAGATACATTCCCAGTACGAATTAGATTTATCTAGCACACACTGTTCAAGAGAATTCCCACTAACAAGGACTTGTTCAATGATGGACTTACATGCTGGCTGAAAAAAACTAAAACAACCAACCAATCTGACTGCTCTGTTTTAGGTTTCTATTTTTCAAAATGACTCCCCACTGATGACAACTAAGAAAATAATTGTATCTAGCATCAAGAGAAGGCCCTTTAAACACAGCTCAGAATCGTAAAGGCTCTCAAAATAGACACCGACTTTTTCCACAGTTTCTGCCTTATGCATTCAGCACACAGGATAGCCTTTGAAAGGACGCACACACATCACCTTACTTTGCAGACTCTGCACATTCTCGCCATCACTAAATCTACAGGAATCTTTTCGATAAGGTTACATCAACGACTCTATTATGAGATTACATCAGTAACTTGTGTACTTATCAGTTAATAAGCACTGGCTAAGAATGCTCACAAATGTAACATTTATCAGAGATGAAATGGCGTATCTTTTTATCAGAGATGAAATGGTTTTCAAAGTCAAATCACTGTAAGCCTAAAACTATCAATGAGGCATGGTTTCAGACCTAATTCAGAACATGGAATGCAAAATTATATATCCTAGTAGGGATATATAAAAATTAGGGCTGCTCCGATTAACAGATTAAATCAGACCGATTAATCAACTAAAGAGTTGATCGCAGATTTTTTTTTTTTTTTTACAATTTAAAAAATCTGGCAGAATTTTATTTTTGTATATAAAATAAAATGAACCAATAGAAGACCTGAATTTTCTCTGCGGCAGTCCAATCATAAGTGAGCGGAGGCGGGACATAAACAGTTAAAGGTCTTTAGTAGGTTTAACCAATGGGAGAGTCAATGATCTGCCCCTTGCTGTCATGCATTTGTCCAATCATGAGTGAGCAGAGGCAGGACATAATTGGGAGTTTAACCAATGGGAAAGTCAAAGATCTGCCCTGGTTTTGCAGCTGCCCAATCATTAGTGAGCAGAGGTGGGACATAAATATGCTAGGGTAAGGGTGTAAGAATAGCTAAATTCCGCACGATATTGCTTATTTAGAGACTGTTATTGAGAATTATATTGAAAACTTCAAAGTAATATTTCAAAATGCTTTTTACAAATTAAAAAAAAAGAGCATGTCATAAGACAACGGAGACATTGTAGTCGTTTTGGTTACAAATCAATTTTCAAGAAGAACTTTCTCAGAAAAAATTGAGATAAACGCCACAAATACCTGAACTGACACAGGAAGGAAAGGGATATATTTGCCACTTCCAACATTCAAATTATGAAAAGGTATCCGTGGCTTACCGGTAGCTGTCAATTAAAAATATTATACTGCTGGAACTGTATTTTGTTCAGTACAGAAAACGTGATATGGAACAGCACTGGCTAATGCAATCTAGGATGTCTAATGAAGTCAGCACAAAAACATGAGCGTTCCCAAAGTCACTTGTGAGCCACTGTTACACTCAAAACTTTTGGACAAACTCGGATTGATGATTGATGTTCAACTGGATAAGCAGAAGCAATGCTCATCACAATGAACAAGTAAGAAAAAATCGTGAGATTCTTAAATTCTTGATTGATTCTGTTGTTTACCTTGGCAAGCACAACTGACATTCAGAGGGCACGATGAAGGCACCAATTCCTCAAATAGAAGTAATTATGTGGAATTACTTTCTCTGATTTCTGACTACGACAGCATGTTCAGCAATCGCATGTCAATAGCCACAGTATTCTCGGGTACCTATAACAAGATTCAAAACGGCTTAATCTCTTCGGTGCCTCAGGTTCTTCTAGATGCAGTACAGGAAGGGTCCACTATGTAGCTATAATGGTAATGTTGGAAACGCAGCTCAGATGTCTTGTATTTTCAGGTATGTGACTTGACAGTGGCCCAAAAGAATGGTTGTTCTGTGAAAATGTGTTACATTTACCAAAATAAAAATAATAATAAAAATGCTTTTAAAAAGACCAAATTCCCATTGGGCTTTTTTTTTTTGATTCCACTGATTTTTTAATATTACTATGCCAGACAGCCGCTATATTGTTACCTTTATAAAAAATATGCACGGATTAAGCTACAGATTAATTAACCAATGTCCATAAATTAACTGATCGAAAATTTTAAATCGATTGACAGCCCTAATAAAAATATATGAAATATATTATAGGTGTAAGCATCAGGAAAAAGTAAGTCATCATGAAAAGCATAGTGTCAAAAGCAGAGAATGATGAGCAATACAACTGGATGAGCAATACAGGTCTGACATATGACCACCTCCAATATAAGTGTGGCTAGTCCATACTGAGGAAAGTACAAGCCCCAACTTTTTTTCTTGTAAGTTTTCCCTTATGAAGGATTGTTTAGAGTTTATGAAATTTTTAAGTCCAAGCTCAACCACTGGCATTACTGGTTGTCCAAAGTGAAGTTACCACCTTTAGTCCTGCTCTCTTACAAAAAAAAAAAGAAAACAAATGTAATAAATAAAATGATATAGCACCTCAGCTATTGTTACTGCCTTACATCATAATATATATTCCTTACAGTTCCTTGCATTGTACTATCATCAATTACAAAAGCTATTCTGTGTAGATTCACTGTGCCTTCTAGCAGAAGTCTAAATGTTGCATGCATCAACCAGCTGTGCCACAGAGCCACCGGGCAGAGATTCCTCAGACTTGGCATTCGGGGCTGGGGCTCTGCCTGAGTCATAATCACATTCTTCAGTAACTGCCACAAGCCTCTTTGTCTTCTCTAAGCCCTGCTGAATCCTAAGGGAGTCAACTTCCCTCACCTTTTCTTTAGTTCTCATGGCACACAGTCTGACATACTACCAGTTGGATTTCCTACTCCTTGGCCCCAACCTTCCAAGCTACTGACAGACACTTCAACAAAGCCCCTCCTTGACCTCTTTTACACCCAGCAAGAATAGAACAATCAGGTGCAATTAACTGCATATCAAGCACTGAAAGCAATGTTGTAGTTTTATTCGTGATTACCCACGTTCATATGAAGCAGGTGAGCACATTAAGTAGAATGCTGTACTGTAGCAGGCACCTACAGAAGGTGGTATGGTGCAAAGATGCTGCAGACAGCATCTTGTAAGTAAGATTATTCCTGGGCACATGGGTAGATGTGCCCAGAAATAAAAGAAAGCATGTTATACTGCCAACATGGAGTTGAAGTTGTAATTATGAATTGTGCTAATATAAAAATAAAAAAATTGATTCAATACATTGCTTTAAAACCTGTTTAGCAGTAAACTGTTTTAAAAGACACAGTTCAAACCTCACTTAGAGGCTAGCCTGATGACCTGGCAACAGTGACAACCAATAATAAATGTTATGATAGTTTACATAACTTGTATAATGTAAACTAATGTTACTTTACTGTATTTCTATAAAGCAGCACAGCAATCGGGGCAAACAAGAATGACATCTTTCAGTGATGTTTCTTCAAATAAACTGGAGTTTGAGCATATTTAAAAGTCCTTTAAAAGACATTGCATCAACTTGAAACTTGCTTCAAAAGATATTGGATCCAGCTTAAAGGGGGTATTGTTAAAACATTGTGAGCTGTAATTTGTACCTCTATAGCCCCAGAAGACTATTTGCTGTAAATTATACCCATTGAATAAAAAATGGGTAAAATATAGCTCAGCTTGTTTTTCTCTTAAAAAAAATAGTACTGCACCTACCTATTACAGACACAAGCATTTGTTTATTAACTTCTACTTTGTAATTTGAGAAGCCACAGTTTCATTTTCAAAGAAAAGTTTACATTTGTTTTCCTTCAAAAGCAACAAGGAAAGCATTTTTTTTTTTACAGTTCTGTGTACGTGACATCTAATCTATATATTTGAGTCCTCTAACTGCCCTACAAAACTCTAAATAGATTTACCTCAAAGGGCTGTTGAGTGCTCCGTTTCAGTTTGACAAGACCTGGCTAGTGTTTCTGATCTCGAAGGAGCTCATTAACTGGGATCCAGGTAGAGTATATAGAGTTTTTCTACCTCCCCATAGTAGGACTTTCATGTTTCACAGGAAAAAAAACAAGCAAGTGACAACTAAAGGTCAGCCTTTCACACAGAAGCACTTAACTACAAGTCATCATTCCCTGAAGGGGACAAAACCCATGCCTACACTATGCTTTGTACAGTAGCTTTTAAAATGACATACCCTGCAATTTTAAAAAGACAATACTGTGGTTTATTTGATATAACTCTACCTGTACCAGTCGGCAGTGCTTTATTGGGATGCCTGGAGAGATGTAAAAATATCCTTAATAAGCGGCTGTCCCAATTAAACGAGAGGCATTTAAGACGACCTTAGGTCACACGTATTCATAATTTATGACATGAACAGTATTTTGTTTACTGTATTTTTAATTTCTAAATAAAAATAAAAAGAATGAAATTACATCACGTTAGGAATATATGTTAAACGCATCATTTGAAATACAAGTCAATTAATTTTAATCCTAAAACAAAATGAATTGCTGTTTATATTTTCTGCTTCAGCATGGGGCCAGAAATTCAAGCTCCCTGACTTAATTTCTGTCAAAACCACAAGTGCGCGTTGCCAACCTCCCCTCCCTGTCGTTTTCAGGTGGATTGACGTTGTTTTCAAACTGCTGCAGGATTTCATCTTTACCTTTCACATGACAAGACACCTGTGATATTTACACGCCAAATTTCTTTGCCACAGCAGCCTGAGAAACCACAGGAAACTTCAGCTTCTTCAAGAGTTCAACCTTCTGAGCCAGAGGCAAATCAACTCGTTTTCACTACACGCAAAATGACAGGAGAGGCTAAAACCACTGGTTTACGCAAGTCACAGCTTAATCAAGTAATCACTGCACTGCGCGAACCTATCTTGCTCTGAAAAGCGATCTCCATTCATCATTTGAAAATACTGTATCACAATTAAATGACATAAATAGCATTGGGAAGAACTGTCTCCTAGAGTTCTGTCCCATTTAAGCCAAAATCCCAATTATCAGTGTCCCGATTAAGTGGCGGCGACTTTATTTCTGAACATAAGTTGCATTCTCATTTTAAAAGTCAAAACAAAAACTGCCAAGGTGTTTAAGACAGAGCTGTAATGATTCGACTCGATTCGGAATCAAGTCGCAATTTTTCGTGACTCGACTCGTCATTACCATCAAATGACTCGACTCCCTGCTCAATAGACATGACTCGATTCGACTCACACAAAAAAGTCTCTGTCTATAATAAAATCAATAACAAACATTTCATTTTCAATACATGCAGCCCCTCTCTAACACACGCAGTCATCTTGTCATTTTGCATTTCATAAACAGGTTCCTGCCTGGCTGTTAAGACAGTTGCTAAAGAAATAGAAAACACGTTTCTTGCCTATAGCACTGTTCTGTGATCCTTTTTGTCACAGACAATTAAAAACAAAACAACATGGAGAGTACACTAAAAGTACCTGCGGTGGTGGAGTTTTAATAAATTATACAGTCGACTGGGAGAGAAACAAGCAGGCTGCATCCTGCCAGCACTGTAAAACGATAAAACGATTTTCAGTAAGAACTCAACAAGGGACATTCAGTCGTTAAGGAAGACCCTTTCATTTTAAATGTTTTGTTTATTTTATTTTTTAAATTGTAACCTACAGTATTCGTTGCTTTTTTTAATGGTGGGTGTAGTTGTTTTGAACAAAAAATATGAAGAAAACGTTATTAATTATTATTAATAGACCAGAGTTTGAGATGCCTTAAAAACGGGTTACACAGCACAATGAGTCAAAAAAGACTCCCACATCCTGTCCACCGTGACATACTTGACAGTCTTGATGTGGTATCCCTTATGAAGAATTTTGTAAGCATGACACCGGAGCGCAAATCAGATTTTGGAGTAGCCCAATCTAAACAGATCAATTTTATTTTATGTACAATTAAGGATGGGTTGATGTTTTATTCCCAACATGACACCTGTTTCATTCTGTTACTGTTTTTAAAAGTAATGTATTTGAAATAAAATGTAAGCTTTTGGGATATTGTTTCTATAGCTGTTGCAAACATGTAGGTGCTTCTTGTTTTTGAATAGGGTACAATGTAGCCACTACATATTGCAAACAATACACTGCAATGGTATACAATTGTTCAGTTTGTGAAGCGACATAACGTGTCAAACAGAATTAAGGTGTTATAGTGCCGCAGATGAATGTATTGTATTTGTATGTCAGTATTTTAATAAGAGATCCAAGGAGGTCGTTGCATTTTATTTATGTAACATCTGTTTTGCAACATAGTTATTAATGCGTTGCCTTGTTGGTTTTTAATGTTAGGCTAAACAAAAAGTACATTTTTTGACTCGGGTTCCATCCAAGCTTCTCTTTTTTTATTTCGTGCCACTGTGTTATTCCTTATAAAACTCACTTGGTTTGGTCTGTGCATATGATTATGAAATGCACAAAAAAATGACTATTTTCTATACATTTAAAAATACTTCCCTTTTTTTTAATTCGTTCCCACGCCTTTGTACTAAGATAACTACCTAGCCTAAGTTTAATTAATCATTTTAGTAATGTACCAGCGGCTTCTGTTGTTTTTTTTTTTTTTTTAAATCAATGTCGTCCTTCTGGAGTCCTATGAATGCCTTTTCATTTTTTTATTTTTTTTTAAACCATTTAAATGCAAAACCATAACAAAACATGTGTACAGGCTTTTTTTTATTTTATTTATTATTTGTCCTGTGGTTGACTAATTTTTCTGCACGTACTACTACTTTTTATATGATGTACAATATGTGAATGTACACATCTAACACTGGTACGTACAATACTCTTTCAAATGAACGTGTTGTGATTTTGAATGTGCGCTTCTTAAGGACGGTATTATTGTCATTGCTTGCGCCCCGGCACCTCTTTCTTTACAAATTAAGCACTGGTCAGAACTAATGACTCGAAGTGACTCGAGCAGTTTAGTGATTCGACTCGAGCTTGGCATGTCAAAGACTCGACTCGAGTCTTTACTCCCCAATGACTCGACTTCAGTCCCAATTTTGGTGACTCGTTACAACTCTGGTTTTAGACTCAATGTTATGGTAGTTGCTGAATGCCAACATTATAAAATGCTGGCATCAGATTTAATGGATAACATTCATTCTGGAGCACAGTCCCTGTAATCTTGATTTGTTTGTCTACTTACTTGAGTGTTTCTGCCAGGAAGAAGCTTTGCTGCACATCATCATGGCTTGGGTGACTGGCGTAAACATCTCTAATCCCAGAATATCCTCCATTTACTTTGCAGTACTGCTCCAGTGCCTGCATTGATATGAAAAGGAAATGAACCTTGGAAAAATACATCTTTTAACAGCCAATTTTTTCTTATTTTTATTATCCTGCAAAATGTGTTATGGGGAGCTTTTGACTGTCACACACATTTCTGTCATTAAATAAAAAAATAAATACACACACACATACATAGAAAGAAACAGTGCTTTCCTTTTAGTTAATGCAATTGAGACAACATGCCATACCAGATTCTACAATGCAGATGCCCATGACTGACATATTAACATAATTCTAAAATTTACAAAAGTACATGGCTAATTTGAATAACAAAAACTAATTTGAATCTTTTTTTGAAAAATGTTTGTATGTTCACCCCTGTCCAAGTCAACCCCCCAACTTTGTTTAAATTCCAACTTTACAGTCCTGGGGCTTTTACACGGCTACATCTGGTATAATAAAAATATAGTAAACATATTCTAAAAAACAAGAAAGAAATAATTATATGTTGCCAATTATATTACATTAATGGGCAAGGCTTGGTTGATAGGTAGAAAAGTATTGTGCAGAAATAGTTAATGCGCAAAATAAGGAAAGAGCTGAATTAATCATACTGTTAAAAAAACAAAAAACAAACAGTTCACCTGCACTGCCTCCCAGCCCCACTGCCTGTACTTGGGGTCGTGAGTAAACCTCCACATGTACATGTACGTCTCAATAACCTCGGGTCGCAAGATGAAGTACTTCTCGTTCTGCCTTGTGGCAATGGCTTCAACACCACCGTCGAACCGGAAGGCTTCTGGTCCCAGTTTCAGAGCTAAGAGAAGGAGAGAGAGAAAAAAAAAAACAGGAAGGAAAATAAAAACATTTCAGTAACCTATTCCAGTCCTACATATCCAGTCTTCCAATAACAATATGCAAGATGTCTACAGAAACACTTCACTTGTGTAGCAATATTTATATGTTTATGTTGTTTTCTCAAAACAAATTACAAGTGAATGTTGCTCTTTAATGTTACAGAAATGCATAGTATAAGCAAGGACTTCAAGGAACAGGTTCTTGTTGCAAAATCAGACGTCTGGTCAGAGATTTCTGTAGTAATCTGGTGTTTGCTTAACTTTTCTGGTAAGTGATAATCTGGCTGTATTAAAAAACACATTGCAGTACAAAACCCTCTGCAAGTCACCTCAAGCAGTTCTGAGTTTGTCTGTGCGCAAACCAAAGCCCAATACTGTTAACTGTCATGCCACGATCATCCCATCATGCAGAGGCACCAATCTGATCATCTAAACCAGCACAAAGTCAACAGGGAATGTTATCACACTATAACTAAAACTGGAACGAGGGGCTAATGATTCAGCATTTTTCAATAGTGTTGAAATATCAAAAGGGAAAACCTTGCACCTCTGCTAGTACAAGTATTGAAAAGATACTATTCTGTTTTTGACAGCTGAACGACTGTTATAGAGGTTTTCACAAGACACCCCTTCACTTACTGGTGCGGGAATATGACTCGTGACATGTGCGTGCGATTTCAGCAGCCAGTTCCATTTGGTGTCCAGTCTTCTCATCTGGTGCCCCATCTGCCCCAAGTGCAAACATGCCTCCAGCAAAGCACGTCAGATGACCCATTTTGTGCTCAAGCAAGCCTCCCTTCCACTCTGCAATATAGGTGAAGCCCCCTCTGGATTTTCTAATTAAGTGTGACTCGATGGCCTGCAGGGACAAAGTTTACACTCATAAGCTTCTACAGAAGCAGGTCCCCCTGTGGAAGATGTTAATCTCATCTCATTGCAAAGGGTGTTTCTGCATTTTGGTTAGGTGTGGTTGCAACACAAAACGCAGGGCGCAAGTAGTCACTTTTATGGCAGGCAGAAAAGCGGTCATCATGCAGCATGAATTGCACGCACCTAAAAAAGAATGTGATGAAATGTAAAAAATGAAATACATTTCAGTGAAACTCTTTAGGGCAATAGTTTTGCAGTATAAAACTCAACTATTTGTATGTTGCAAAAAAAGTGAAATACTACACTTAAACTTGTACAACTCCAGAACCATGTTTGGGGGAGGGGGGGTTAAAAATACAAAATCAGGAATAGCACTGTAGTATGAATGCTGTTCTTCGATCAGAATTAAAAAATTTGAACCAAATCTTGAGAGTTCAGTAGGTGCTGGCATAGACTACTCACAGGCCATGCTCATTGGGATGTTTGATTCCCACTGGAAAACCCATTGTGTTTGTTGGTAACCCCAGCTTGTTGTAACCTTAGTTTTGCATAATGAGTGTTTGCAAACGAATTTCTCCAGGAACAGATCATATTATGGTTGCCCCTATTAGGTCAACTCCCATTGTGACTGATTCTTTTACTGAATAACTAGATAAATCATTTTCTAAATGTTCTTTGCAAAAATACATTTCTCTTCTACCACTGTTTTTCATGTTCGAGATTTTATTGCATAACCTAAACACTACGAGCCCAGACTAGATAGGACTGAGTGGAATTCACTGGCAATAGGTCCAAAGACAGTTGTCTGAACTTAAAATACATACTGTAGTGGCTGTTCTCAGAAGTGCACTGTAGAATGTTTTAAAGAACAAGACTACAAATCTATTTTTTCTCCTAAGAAATTAACTGGTATTCATCAATTTTATATTAACAGAAAAAATAGCTGCTGTACAGCCAGTACTTTGTAAAACAGGCAATGGTTTTCCAAGACATTAAATGTATAACGGTGCCACATTCTAGTATTGATATTAGTCATCTCTCTCTCTGGTTTTAGTAGTTTTAGTTTAACTGTAGGCCACAGATGTAATTTCATTATGGAGGAAAGAAAATGCAAGATACATCCCACGTGAAGGCACATAACCACAACTGCACTCACAGACTCAACAAGATGAGGGTGGTATGAGGTGAATAATGAATTCAGTGCTGATGGCCAAAGGAAAAATGATAAGATTAGAATAAGCAGAACAGAGAAAATGAGAAACGAATCACAATTTATGTGGGGCAATCCTAGGTTAAGAAAACAGGCAATATTGTCTATGATTTCAATTGTGTTTGCACATTAGCAACAGGGCATCAGCTGGAATCTTGACTTTTCATAACACAATAAAGAATGGCAGGTGGACTGGGATGACGAAGGTGGAGAAAGCACTTTAAAAATAGGACAGCGAAGATGGGACAGTAAATAATGTCTAGCGAGTTGTTCAATTATATCTGAGGTGATAGCAAAACGAGGCATGGAGATTGTGCGGGAGAATGAAAAAACATGCTTTGACTGCTTAACTCCTTTTCTCCCATCAAAGACTAGGGGGGGTGGTCAGCGTGTAGTTATGAATCTATAAAAAGCACCACTCAGTAGAAAAACATTATAATTACAATTTCCTAACTGCTAAATTAAGGAACTATATTCAAGTCACACATCATAGTAATTCCCTCTAGATTTATGTATGTAACCACTTCTCACTTTGTTTAGTACATCATTTTGTGTCATAATCATAATCTGTCTCCAGCCTTTTCACTCTGCATTCAAGAAGCGCACAGCATGCAATATTCCTAACTCGGCTGGAATGACGAAATAAAAAAGAATAAATAATAAATAAATAATATTCCTATTTCCATTTTAAGTTTTTGGAGAGGTTAGCTGCATAGTAACAGAAGTTAATGTGAAACGAAGAGAGGCTATATTTGTTGCTTGACTTGTGAACTATACAGTAGTGTGAATGATCGATTTCAGGTTTAATTTCCAGGTTTAATATCCCACAAGACTAGGCCTACATGTCAAAAAAGGAAATTCTCAACACTACCTCTGGGGGAAAAAAAAAACAGGAATTGAATAATCCCAGCCACCTCCTAAGAAAAGAAAGCCCCTGTGTCAAATACAATCCAAAATATTTAGCGCTGGTGTTTACATTTACTGGATCTGAGGACGACCCAAAGCCCCAGTGCGCTATCTGTCAGGAGGTTTTGTCAAACTAAGCTCTTAAGCCTGCAAAATTGAGACACCATTTATTATCTAGAAAGCATTAAGAATGTGAAAAAGGGACTTTTTTAAACAAAAAAAAAAAACAGGAACTTTGCCATCAGCAACTTTCAATGTGCAAAATAACAACATTGCTTGATGAATTGGTAGCGAAGATTCAACCCCAGGGACCTCATTAAGTTAGGTATGTTATATAAATACTTTACTTTCTATGTGTACTTCTACATACACACATAAAAATGTGTGGTAAGTGGTCAGTGAGCAAAATCCAAACACCAAGGTGGTCCCTACATTGAAAATGGGTGGGAACCACTGCCCCAGTGAGTTAATTCCTTGAAGAACAGGGACTTCATCAGAGAGATGCTTTTATCTGAAGTGGTGACAGACTTGTTCAAGGAGAATTGTGCAGTAGAAATTGAATTGTAGAAAATGGTTTGAACAAACTCAATGTTGCACGTCATTTTACCTCTGATCTCTCTGCTAGAATAAGCAGGGTGACTTGGGGATAAAAGTGATTATTGGATGGTTTTCTAAATCGCACAGTAATCAAGTGAGTGACTTTGATGAGGTACAAGACCAGTTATTATGTGATAATAAACCATCACACGGTTTACATTTAGCTATTTGTTGTTGAGCCAAGGGCTGATCATTTTATGTACATTACAAATGATACATTTTAGAAAGCATGTTATTTAAGAGAGTCAACTTAACATTGGTGTTAAGAGCAAAACCATGATAAATGAATCAGCATGTCTAACTGGATTCTTCTCTATTGATGTACAATTCGAAAAATGATTTGGTGTCAATTTCATTCAATTTGATCTGTGGTAAGGGCTGGCTCAGTTTTTAATACTGGAAATAGTTAAAAGCAACTGAGCTTATGTATATGTTTTTGAATTCTACTTTGCAATACTGTCGTACTTTGCATTTAACCATTTTCCCCCTAACAGACCAATTAAAAATATTGACCTTCCATGATCAATCTACATTCTATCATGATGTGCCACTTTTCCAAATAATTATGTAAATACCTAGTATGGATGACTGTGCTGGGCTACAGTAAGCACCTCCATACAATTCCCAGGAAGTGTGCTTCAACCTCACCAGGTTGGGACAACAAATGGGACAAGAACTAAACTAAATGCACCTTCAATGCTCTGCCTGAGAGACTGTCAGCAAAGTTGGCCTTAACTGCTCAATGCAACCATGAAAATGCTTGAACTCATTTCACATACTGTATAATTTCCTTGGAGCCTACAGTACCCAAATGACTAAAGAGAAAATATGAAATTAAACTGCAGACATACACTAGAGGATTTGCATCCCACTGCCAATCCATGGACCCACCTTATTAAAAAGCTGAATTTTAAGAATGAGAAGATGATGTACATTTCTTATTTACCTGAATGGAGTCGTAATACATTTTCTTGCCTTCTTCATCGGTCTTGTCCGACATCAGCCATGCCTTGAGCAAATACTCATAAAAACTATCCCCAAGACCTCCAACTGATACATGATCTGAAAGACATGAAACTTTCAGCAGCAATGTAGCCAAATGTTGATAATTTACACCCTTCATCTGCCTGTATCACCTACCAGGGAAATACATGCCTATGTGACAATGATCTATTGCACAATAAGGGCCAATGCAATCTCTGCATACAGGCATCAGGTATTTGGAACTGCATCTAAAACACCCATTAACAATCAAACATCATTTTCAATATTGCAAATAGCCACAAGATGCTCATGTGACTGAGCATTGTACTTGGTCTGAGGTGCATCACTGCTGCCATGAAGTGTTTGACTATTAGAGAGAGATACACATATTATTATTATTATTATTATTATTATTATTATTATTATTATTATTATTATTATTATTATTATTATTTGTTTATTTAGCAGATGCCTTTATCCAAGGCGACTTACAGAGACTAGGGTGTGTGAGCTATGCATCAGCTGCAGAGTCACTTACAATTACGTCTCACATGAAAGACGGAGCACAAGGAGGTTAAGTGACTTGCTCAGGGCCACACAATGAGTAAGTGGATGAGGTGGGATTTGAACCGGGGACCTCCTGGTTACAAGCCCGTTTCTTTAACCACTGGACCACTCAGCCTCCTTATATTTATGAAAGAAAAGGTTTTTAAAAAATGTACCCAAAAGGTTTAAAAGATTAAAAAATATTATTTTCAGGACGTTTCGGGCAAAAGCCCTTCAGCTGTTTAAAAAGAAAAATATATATATATATATATATATCTATATATCTATATATCTATCTATCTATCTATATATATATATATATATATATATATATATATATATATATATATATATATATATATATATATATATATATATATATATATATATATATAAACACAAACAGGAGCAATTCGTTAATGCTGTAAATCTGTATTTCCTTTGGTAACAGTACACGCTGCATGTTGACAGTACCCTGCCATTTCTACTATCAGGATTCATTAATCTATGGTCCATTGCCTTTGACAGGGTTTTTCTAACCAAGGACGAGCAAATATTGAACTTTATCAAGCTCAAGGACAAAGTACTACAGGGATCTTGGTGAAGATAGTCAAGATGAAAACTACACATCGGAAAATGAGCAAAAACATGGTTGCCAGGTTCACACCAGCATTCACACCAATGCAGTATTTTGCTATGTTTACCCAGTCTTATTAGCAGGTCCTTGAGATGGAAAAAAAGAAAAAACAAAACACTTGTTTCAGAGGTGAAGGACACAGCACCATGTTACCCAACGGAAAACCTTCTACAGTGAAGTTTTCCCAATGGTAATCTTCAAAATTTCACAAGTTGCTACATTTCTTTGGAAAATATTTTATTTTAGAAAGCAGCCACAAGAGGAGTGTGTGTGTGTGTTGAACGTCACATCTATACCTTCTGCATTCATACAACACACCACAATCCATACTGTACTGTTCTGTCTATATTAGAAATAACTGCATGGAAATTGACACAATCAGAATTACAGCCTCTTGGGGAACATGCAAACAATATGTTTGCAAAGATTAAACACCATTTTTTTTCAGAATGAACACAGTGCCATATCACTTTCCTTTTAACAGAAAAACCAACCAAAACAAAAAAAAAACCACAACAACAAAAAAGAATACGCTGCTGTGGTCAAAAGCAAAAGCAGCACCAATCTACCTTCACTGTCCTACCAAGCAATACAATAAGCAAGCAAGCATTATTTGTATTATTCACCCCCAGAGAAGAAGTACAAATACAGTATGCTGTCTTTAAGATGACGAACGCTTACCGCAGGTTTCAAAATGTCATTACCTTGATGTTTTGCTGTGAACCAACCTAATTATGTTACAAACAATTTCACACAGTGTAAAGTGGAGGGTGCACTTGACAATGGAGTGTGAAGTGCATGAAATGACACAACAAACCCACACAGCTGAACATTTGGCTGACCTTTAAAGCTTATTTAAAAAAAAAAAAATAATTACCATAGAAACCTTTGACATTCTCAATTCAAACGGCGGCTTATAAATTCATCTTTAGGGACTCTCATCAATAGGTGATGCTAGAATATACATTATTACAGGAGACAAACCCGACTGATGCATGCTGCGGCAAATCAGTGTCAGTTTACTGTCAAAATAACCAGACTAAATGAATTTGCATGAAACCTGGCTGCCTTCCAGGCTTGTCCTTCACAGTCACAGCAATGCTACCATACTAAGATTTGCTGTATACGGCTGACGGGAGGACGGGAGAGAGTGAGAGTGCATTACCATTACTGTGATGGTCCTGTTTATATGCTTATGATAGCCTTAAAAATGCATATGCTGTTCAGAATCTTTCCATTAACATTCGGGAAGCAATATTCGTTTTTTAAATGATAATACTAGGCCTACATTAACCTTTGATGCCCGATAACTCCACCATTGAAATCTATAACCAATTCCAATTAAATGCCACGTATTGGGTGGTATCATTAAAAAGGACAAGTGAATATTTCAAAGTTTTGACAAATTATTCCAAAGAGAATCATTTTCCGATGTGGGAAAGTTTTCTATTCAAAACAAGAAAAAAATAATACATGTATTTACTTACGCTGGCCCCATTGTCCACTGTTAGGATTTAGGTAGTTCGGGTATAAGCCTTGTGGTTTATCCAAACGGTTCAAAACTTTCCGAATGTTCATTACCTGTTGTAGCAATAAACAACAATAGTTATTTAAAAGTAATACTTTGTCAAAGAAACATGATCTAATCAAAATGTGTAAAGTTTTAAGAACCTAATGTCGTTATGGACTTTTGACCAAATCCTTAAAAAAAAAAAAAACAAATGAAAAAAAAACACAAAACCCACACATTACAAACAGACATAACATGAAGGTTATAAATGTGGGCTGCAGATCAGAAAGCAATGTGAGGCAACAACAAGACAACCATGTTATCCATATAGTTCTGCTACAATCATACGTGTATAAAAACCAGCTCAGAATTTGTTTAGTCGTGCCTAATTCATAGTATGCACTTAAACAAGTCGCTTACATTTTTTTTTTTTACAACGCAATCAATATTTATTAAAATCATGTACATAGAAAAGTTAAGCATAGAAGCAACTCTATATTAAAAAGACAACTCTTTGTCCTATGTGCCCACAAGCCTTGTAAATTAAATAGCATGTGTGAGTTTGCAGAATATTAATGACTACTTTCTTATGTATGTTTGGTTAAAATGTATTGAGCAATGCTTTAATGACTTTTATCCTTACCTTCTCAGCAAATACAGGGTTCCCAGAGAGTTGGCTCAGGTGCATGAATTCTAAATGGAGAGTTCCAAACTCAGCCAAGATGCTGCTACCCCCTGATGCCCAAGGCCAATTTCTGCCTATTCCACTGCAAAACAAGAGAGCAGCAAAACATGAGATAAGAAACTCATCTAAAAACGGGGGTGCATGTCTCTGTACAACACCGTTACTGGACTAGTCTAAACCAGACTCGTGGCTAGGTTTCAATACTGTTGCAGACATAAACCTGCGTAATTTCTGTAGCGTGGAGTATCTTCAAGTTTTTGGAGGTCGCCATTTGTACTTTTCCAGCAAGTCCAAAACCAAAAGGCAACATACACAAGGTGATTTTAAAACTTACTGCTGGTACAATTTTATATTTTTTTGTTCACTTGTACCAGGTAATAGCAAGGTTAAAAACAAAACCTTATTTCTAGCGAGAGACTGAAATGTATGGTCAAATTGAAGAGACTGCCCCCTCACTCCGAGACTCATCCATTCCAGACAAATCTCATTTACCATCTCAGCCACGAAGATTATAAACTTTGTTGCCAGTACCAATTATTAAGATAAACAGCAGACTGTCAGGCTGTTAGTAGTGCATAATAGGGTTTTCCAATAAGTAATGTCTGGTGTCACTTAAGTTATTAGACTTTGTGTAGAAGACAAAATTTACAAGAGAATGTTCAGTGTCAGGTTTATAACAGCTTCCCATTGTTTTGGTCACTTCTGAATACAATAAATAAAATTAAAATCTCAAAACCAAATATCTTTGCAATAGCCATGTTGTCTATGTGTACAAAAGCAAAAACACATTATTATTATTATTATTATTATTATTATTATTATTATTATTATTATTATTATTATTATTATTATTATTATTATTTTAACCAAAATCGATTTTATTGGTAAATGAAAAATTTTAGATCAGTACATTTAGTTATCTACCAGATTTTTCAAATCAAGTTGTGGCTCTCAACAAGATCATGATGGCTATAGCTTAACAAATCACATGCGAGTGCTCAAAGTAATTCTCTTTCAAGAACTTGAGCTAGTGATGCAAGACGGTTATGATCGGTTCGGGTTTTTACCGACTCTCTCAGCAATTTTTGACTGAAATCAAAGTTTAAAGCCAAAAAACCAAATTGCATTTGTATAGCCAAAGAACAGGACATACCATTATTACACACGTTTTTTTTACTGTGATAAATAAGCTCAATACAGTGTTACTGCATTACTCATACCAATCTATTATACAATTAAACACAATGCAGAAAGAATACATTAATGTATTATCCTTTTCTTTTAACAAAAGGTTTAGATTAGGATTTGCAGGTTGAATGTCTGCCAGCACCTTTCATCAACAAACCATTTTAGAGACCTGGGGAGAGGAAATAACTCTAGACATGTGAAACTCAGACTAATTATGAAGCCACAGTTATCCCTTCTGAGGGCTGTCAGGTAAGTTGTGTCATAACTTTTGGTTTATGTTACCATATTAAAAAAAAGCTCACTCCCTCTGTTTTGTGTTGACATAAATGGTAATGAGATCAATCTGCGGCAGTGGATGGCCAGAGATTTCGTTTTTCATTCTGATGAGATTGGTAATGTACGTGATCATACATTTTGTAAAGCAGAGAACATTTATTTTTAAATGGAATAAAATTCAGTTTTGTATTTTTTATAATGCATCGTACATTGAGACATCAAAAAGTCATTTGATATATTGCAGTATTTACAAGCGGCATAAATCTATATAAAATAACTATTGCTACAGAATAAAGACCAAAAAAACTACAAAAACGGACAAACAAAAACAAACCACTTTGAGTGTCTCTGCGTATCGAATGCAACCTCAAGGCACGACATATAAAAGGTTACTTACTCCATGTCATTCCATGAAATGACACTGTCGCTTGAAGAGTAAATTATTCTTAATTGTGTTTCTGTCACTTGCATTTTGCATTGTGATAAATTGCATGGACTCAAAAGCGCAAACCCCATCTTGCTCCATTAGGAAAGACTCTGCTGCATGGAGACAGCTAAAGCATGATGATTCCTAGCGATTGCCAGATGACTATGTTAGAAACGACTAGCCTTGAAACCAGAGGCGCCTTCAGGTAAAATACTAATAATATGCTTTCCCATCAGCTGACTTTTTCAAATACAGAAAAATCACATTTACTTGTACAGATATGAGATTAAAACACACTGCATACATAAATAAACAACAAAACATTTTGGATTACCCTGTTTTTTACCCTGTACTGCTGACACCTGTCCATTTGCTGAAGTGAACCTGAAAAAATATTTTAAAATAGTTTTCCAAATGCTTCCTAACTGAAATAACACTACCAAATTAGCCATACAGTCTTGTAAAACAAATGACAGTGCCTTGTATGAAACAAAAATGACATCGACATTACATTTCCTGCAGTGCCACAATGTAATAGCCTGAGAACTGTATCAGTTTCGCTTATGTGCAGCCCCTTTAGGTACAAAACCTTGGCACTACAATCTCTATAAAATGTTTCCAATTTCAGCAGCATAATTCCTCCCCCAGCTTCTGTTCCTCTAGTACTCCAAGATATATATCCACCTTTCAGAAGAGAATTAAACCCTTTAAATCAAGCCTGTATAAAACTATTTCAACTTTGACTCGCAAAATGCTTTATATAGCATTTATATAAAAGAGAACAATGTCACTTTCTAGGTCATGCCAGATAATAATGGTTTATTATGTGTTTTTTTTAATTTTTATTATTCTTCTTAATAGTGCAATTTATACACTAACCAAGTTACATATATTTTAAGAAACGTTACTGTACATTTAAACACTGTAGCTCAAATGTTGCTTTATGTGTATTTTCTAGTGGATAACAGACTAAAAATAATTTTTCAAACTGCCCTGTTTAATTATGCGCTTATTACCTACATATTTGTTATACGACAACACAGTGCAAAATACAGATGTGCTTTCAAAATTTCTATGCAGGATCTGTAAAATCACTTTATAATGCAATGCAGAAACACTACATTAACTCAACACTGTCGAGACACATATAGGCCTAAAGTGCCTAAAGTATGTGGCAGTAGTACACTTGTAAATTATGTGTATGGTTTTGATTAACAAAATTAATGTATTTTTACAACTGGAAATGTAATGTAATTGTACTGCACTGTATGCAACACTAATATGTTTTGTTTACTGGCTATTGGCGTTTAGTTTATTGTTTTTTTTTTTCTTTTTTAATTGATGCCAGCAGCACTGTTTAATACTTTTATTTTAAAATCTGAATTAATACAATGAATTTGTAAAAGCCAATGCAGCTGAAACTATTGTCTATGGTACTGGAACACACATACAAAAGGTGGCGGAATAAAGCACGGAGGGAATAACACGCAGCATGCAAACACAGACAGGGAATTCAGTACATAAACATAAATGCACGGATTGCTACAATATCTGTATTTGATGTATTTTAACAGTGCATTTAAATTTACTTGAAAAACGGAATATTTTCTGGCAAGCTCCGTGAAGTTGGCCCCCCTACAAACAGCACAAACGTTGAGTCATATATAATTCATTTGTGCTACGTTTGTGCTGGTTAGTGCCGCTGAAACAAACATTTGTGCCGCTATAGTTTAAGATATAAACGATTATTTTTTTAGGGGAGTGACGTCACTCAGCCCCCCTACAATAACCGGAATTGAACCAAACTTGTCTCATTCGTTTGAGCTGGTTTGTGCTGTGAAAGTTTTTGCTATTATTGTTTCTGAGATATTTATTTTTTTTTTTTTTTTAGGGCAGCGACGTCACTCAACAAAACAAGCAATTTTTATTATAGTCTGTAGGTGTTCAACAGTTACAAAAGTAACTGAAAAATAGTACATTTTCTTACAAAATAAAACACATTATAAAACTGAGTTTTCAGCTTCATGTCCATGAGCCATGTGGTTGTGCCTGCTGCTTAGTTACTGCAGTAGTTCAGATGAAAGTATTAAACAAAACTTTATACAGAATACAATGATTCATTTTAAGAAATACAAAACAGCCACACAACCAGTACCTTCTGTAGTAGGAACACCATTACAAAGGTTTATAAAGCAAACGTTTCAACTATAACAGTCTTCTTTGTGTTACAATGATAAGATGATGGATGTAGAAACGGTTATCACACCCTTTTCTTTTACTGCATTCTAATAAGCATGGTACTGTAAAGAATGCAGTAATTAAATAGTGCTGGAAACTTGTATTATGTATTATACACACGTAGATGCTATAAATAAATAATAAATACATTATTAATTAATTTGAGAAGCGATGCACCGTTTCTACATCTCCCTCAGCTCTCCTGCAACTCTTAATAATCTATTCTGCCAATATTCTGCTAAAGACATTTTTTGCAACCCTTGCAGAAAAGGGTGCAAATGCACCCCAAAAAATGACCTTGTGCACTCTAAAGGAGGAATAGGATCTTCCTTGATGCAACACTCAAACCAGATATACTTTTTGAATTTAGTTTGGTGACTTAGTTTAGTTATTTTATTGCCCATATTATAATAAAATCAAGGCAAATTCAAGGACAGGATCCAGAGTACAAGGAGGTATGGGTCTTGAGATTAATTTCTGAAAGAAGAAACGTCAGTGCAATTAAAAAGATTTCATTGTGACAACGCTGGATTCTATATTTTTCAAATTATTAAAATTCTAAAAAGCAATACCATAGTCTGGAGCGAAGTTCTGATCACTTTTTATTAGTATTTCAATTCAATTCTTCTGCACATCCTTGCAGTAGTCTTCTGAAAGCAGAAACTATGATATGAACATGACACACTGGAAAGAACAAACTCAAATCACCAATGCTTTGAACAAGCTATGACAGCACTAGAACTACAGTGTCTGTACTCCGCCTTCAGTACGTCTCACTTATTTCTATACCTTGTATTACCACACAAATATTAAATTGTTGGCTAGAAATGTACGAATGCTATATGTTTTTGTTCCAGTTGGATTTATACAAATATAAAAATAAAAAAATAAAAAAATGAGCATTGTGAGGCGAAATTAACTTAGTATGAAAGCTATGACACATTAGGCAAGGTCAAGTATTTGCAATATTAATTAACACACAACTTCAATATTATAGATTTTCACATTTACCAAAAAAGACTTTAGTTAAGTAGTAATTACTTATTGATGAAGTAATCCTGTCTTACTTAATGTTTTAATTGGATTCTAGGCTTGCATTTTCCTTTAACCGCTGGTGTAAACAGTTTTATCTTCTGTAAAAATTAATCAACTACCAAAAGAAACAATTTGATTAAATCATTGCATATGATTTCAATTTTGTTATTTCAAATACTGAACGTAATTGTTTATTGAGTGTTCTAGGTGACAAAGTACCACTATAAATAGTTTTTTTTAGTAAACAAAGCATGTTTATATTAACCCTGCAACTACTGTGTCACTCCCACAAATGGTTTTGTAAAATGACTGCCACAAAAGGGTTACTTTGTATTGTATGATACACAATAAAAACTGACTTGGAGACTAACAGAACATACTGTAGTTGTGCTCTGAATATAAATCAGATATCTTAAAGTGTTAGGTGTTGATCAAAGTGAAGGGTATTCTAACTAATGGAGATGCATAATTATAATAACATAATTAAAATAATAACATAGTTACTGTAGTGACAAGATTTGCTGATTGGCATCAATTTTTATTTACCCGAAAAGGTAAACTTGCCTGGGCAGGTGGATTCAGGGGCCTGGCTAAGACTCCACAGGGGAGATGTGTTTGGTGGGGACAATTGGCCACCTTATAGGCACACACTTTTATTATTAAAATGTAATCCTCAGTTATCATATACACTGGCACAAGATACAGTCAGAGCACCTCTGCCTTTTCACACACAAATTCAAAATATATATATTTTTCTTAAAGGACATCCATCATGCAGCTGCAATTGCACCACACATTTTTCAATTCCTCACTGTAAATTGGAGTACTTTATTATTTGATACCCTTAGAGTGGCATGACTTATTTATTTCTTGACTATTAAAAAAAAAAAGAAAACCTGGAAAACCTTTAGATATGGTTTCCAGGAAATGATGTTATTTCAGAAAGGTAACAGAAGATCACGTATTAAGAACAATTACATACACTGGGCAAGTAGGTAATGTTTGCAAATACCGCGGTTTCAAGGTGTTCACTGGCAATGGTTTCAAGCATACTACAGAACAGCAAGCTGACCTGCAAAGTAAAATTAATTTAGACAGCAAAGTGAGAGTTCTGTGTTTCTATCAGTGTACAAAATGGGTTTATAGTAAAAGCTATGCAATTACATTTTAAGGTGAAGTCTCATTAAGATCTGGAAAATTATCTGTAAGTGCGGTAGGGAATTCACTTTAGTTCACCCAATAGGCACAATCCACTTAGTACCCCAAACCGGGACCGCCCACCATTCAAATTGCAGAGAGATAAAACACCTCTGCCGGTGCGCGATGTGAAAAAAGCAGCTCACTCCATAGGGCATAATAAAGCAAGTATCCCCATAGCCAAAAAGAAAAGATTTACAAAATCCAATTCGGGGCTTAATACTAGCCGAATTCATGAGAACTAAATTCATTGAAACGGGTTAGTTTGGTAAAAAGGTTAAGAATCCATACTCGTGTTCTGAACGAAACAATCCACACTGGCTTTCATCTGCATACTTTGTGATTTCTCCCACATTGCACTTTAATTTTGCTTGTCAGATACCTGCAGTACAGCAGTCAGAACATGCACATAATTAACTACAGCCAAGCCCAGATCTCACAAATTATATCTGCAAATACAACCGGATATATTGCACACAAATGTATCTTAAGAAGCCCAAATGAGACTTCACCTTTTAAAAGGGGAAACGTTTTAATTGTGTGATGTTACTTAGAAATGTATAATTACAATGTATTTACCCAATTTGATTTAATTCAATTTAATCTCTTTGCCATACAAATTGTTGGATTAACATACAGACTAACAATGTAACTGCAATTTCAGATGGAGGCGAAACCTTTAAACAAACGAGCCATCTGTAAAAATGTAACTGGCCAAGACTGCTGAAGTTGACAGAGGCAAGATTCAATACCTTTTTAAAACGGTCAGTAACAGTCATAGTAGTTTCCTACAGTATATATAATTTTAAATGTGTTCCAAGTTACAGGTGCTGTTTCTTGTACCCAGAGCTACTGAACAGATAATGCGCTTGCAGTAATTAAATGACAGTCCTGAAGTACAGTAGTAAATCACACATGCATTTTTATAGAACAACTTGGGTCAAACTGGGTCCAATTTAATTATTACAAGATAAATAAATAAACAAAAACACATTGTAAACATGACAGTGTGTGATATATTAGGGAAGAAGTCATACTTTCTTGCCCCTTGACTGCCAGCCAACTGCATTAAATCACCAAGGCTTTACTTGGACTTATCCGAGTCCTCCAAGGACAGATTTGCTGTAAGTAATCTCAATGGAGACACACGAGGTTTACTGCCTTTCTGAAGGATTTGAATGGTTTGGCTTTGTGACCTTGAAATTAAATGCAGCCCAGTGGTAACATCCTATCACAGGTAACAGGAAACAATTTAAACACAAATTAGTACATTTAAAACGTGAATGTGATCTACAAAAGTGTATATCATATATACAATCCATCTTTATCAGAATTTAATCTAAGGAAGCAAATAATATTTTTCTAATGTACTACTCAACATCTCTGGCAATTTTAAAATTCTGACTGTTTCATACACAGGAACTTTAAGACATTTTACATTTACAAAAAAATAAATAAATCAGTTTTTAAATTGTGCAGTACAAGTAAAGATTACTTCACTCTTGCTGCAGCTAAATGCTGTCTGTCAAACACAGCCAATTTAAAGCTCATTGTCTTTTCCCATACAGATACAGCAGCCATTATGAGTCAACTGTTGTTCATACTTCTAGTATGCCAAGTAATAACAACCCACTTGCATGCTATGCTAGCATTAATATTTTTATGACACAACCCAGAGTACCCTAATGATCAAATGGTCCTTTGAATGGTTCTGGGTAAAAGACTAAAAATTGGTAGAAGCTTCAGCCCATTTTACATTGAATCTATTAACTGTGCAATAATATGGCCAGCACTAGTCAAAACTATTACACCATGGATCTGAAACAGTGTACAAAATAAAACAAAACAAAAAACCCTGGTGGCAAACAGGATTAAATAAAGCTGGATCTCATAAATAATAAGGAGATGAAAAGTACACAAGCCACTTTCTCTCTCTCACACACACATACATACACACACACACAATTGTGCCATCTATGCTGGTATAATATCATTATAACCCTCACACACAGCCAAAGGCATCATGAGAGAACAGATCGTTCTCATGGCAACAGAAACCACTTTGCCAAAATAAAAAAAATGACACCATATTTGGCCAAGAAGGGATAAACAACGATAACTGCTGAATTGGTACAGTAAAAATAATTCACTGTTTCGAGCACCATTAGGCACGAGAAACTGTGGATTACTTTTGTACCGATTAAGTTGAGTTGTTTATGCCACTTAAAACACTTAAATTAAGTGACTTAATTTGGTTTTTGCTCTTTTGTTACACTTAGTTCAAACAGTTAAAATGTTTGTCTCATATTAAGGGAAATTGACAGTGAGTTCTCAGAGTTTATGTTTGAAATCCCACTTACACAGTAAGAGAAGACAGTCAAGGACTGTGTTTTAGATAACATGAAAGTGGTATTAGAAGAAAAAAAAAAGGAAGAAGTGTTAAAGGGACTAGGAGCTCTTAAAATAAACAAATCCCCTGGGCCAGATGAGATCCGCCCAATAGTACTCAAAGAAACGAAAGAAGTTATTTACAAACCGCTAACTAAGATCATGCAACAGTCTCTTGACACAGGGGTTGTACCGACAGACTGGAGAATTGCAAACGTAATACTGATCCACAAAAAGGGAGACAAAACCGAACCAGGTAACTACAGACCAATAAGCTTGACTTCTATTATATGGAAAATATAATAAGATCCAAAATGGAAAATTACCTATATGGTAATAGTATCCTGGGAGACAGTCAGCATGATTTAAGGAAAGGGAGATCGTGTCTAACTAATCTGCTTGATTTTTTTTGAGGATGCAACATCGACAATGGATAATTGCAAAGCATACGACATGGTTTATTTAGATTTCCAGAAAGCTTTTGACAAAGTCCCACATAAAAGATTAATTCTCAAACTGAACACAGTAAGGATTCAAGGAAATGCATGCACATGGATTAGGGAGTGGTTAACATGTAGAAAACAGAAAGTACTGATTAGAGGAGAAACCTCAAATGGAGCGAGGTAACCAGTGGTGTACCACAGGGATCAGTATTAGGTCCTCTGCTACTCCTAATGTACATTAATGATTTAGATTCTGGTATAGTAAGCAAACTTGTTAAATTTGCAGACAACACAAAAATAGGAGGAGTGGCAAACACTGTTGCAGCAGCAAAGGTCATTCAAAATGATTTACACAGCATTCAGAACTGGGCAGACACATGGCAAATTACATTTAACAGAGAAAAGTGTAAGGTACTGCACGCAGGCAATAACAATGTGCATTATAAATACCATATGGGAGACACTGAAATTGAAGAAGGAATCTATGAAAAAGACCTAGGAGTTTATTTTGACTCGGAAATGTCTTCATCTAGACAATGTGGGGAAGCTATAAAAAAAAAGGCTAACAAGATACTAGGATATATTGTGAAAAGTGTATTTTAAATCAAGGGAAGTAATGTTACAACTTTACAATGCATTAGTAAGACCTCACCTAGAATATTGTGTTCAGTTTTGGTCACCTCGTTACTAAAAGGATATTGCTGCTCTAGAAAGAGTGCAAAGATGAGCGACCAGAATTATCCCGGGTTTAAAAGGCATGTCGTATGCAGACAGGCTCAGAAAATTAAATCTGTTCAGTCTTGAACAAAGAAGACTACGCGGTGATCTGATTCAAGCATTCAAAATTCTAAAAGGTATTGACAATGTTGACCCAGGGGGCTATTTCGACCTGAAAAAAGAAACAAGGACCAGGGGTCACAAATGGAGATTAGATAAAGGGGCATTCAGAACAGAAAATAGGAGGCACTTTTTTACACAGAGAATTGTGAGGGTCTGGAACCAACTCCCCAATAATGTTGTTGAAGCGGACACCCTGGTATCCTTCAAGAAGCTGCTTGATGAGATTCTGGGATCAATAAGCTACTAACAACCAAACGAGCAAGATGGACCGAATGGCCTCACACAGAGGAACACAGAGTAAGGTTATTGATCGTTTTGCAAAACCTAAAAACAGATGAAGACCTAAATATCATTGCGAGTGGTGGTTTTCGTGAAGATGTAAATGGGTTGTAAGCTTGTTTGACCAAAACTGAAAATCACATGCCCTACCAAGCGCTACTATAATTAACTAACTGTTGAAATGTTTGTTGTGTAAAAAATAAATGGTATTCGCTTTTCTGCTGAATTCTTCTGACTGTGGTTTCGTTGATGAAACAGTTTCCTGTGGATTCATAGCACAAACTGTGGCTGGGTTAATCAAAACTATCTGCCCTGCATTCTCATTCTCTCCAAAGCCACAAAGCCACTTTGTTAGAAGATTCTTAGAATGAATCAATAAAAGATCAAAAGGGTGACATCACATAAATGTTTTAAAATTATACAACATAACCTGTGAAGTTAATGTAGGTTTCACAGTTTATTGGTAAGTAGTGATACAGTGCTGTTAAAAGAAAGAGATCCCAGCTGTTCAGGCAACCGCAGAGAGAAGAAATATGGTGGCTATCTGCTTTATATAAAGGATGTTAGTGAGAACACTCGGCTTTAGTAAGGGAACACCAACACTGTGATCTATGTATATCTGGTAGAGTCACGTTTCCTTTTAATCCACGCCTACTACAGCACTTCAGTGGCAGCATAGCTCTTCACACAGACTGTTAAGACAGGTCTGGGCCGTGTCTGAACTACATCCTGGGGTGGCAATTTAACATGCTGCTTCAATGCCTGCTTTAAGATGTAATAACACGTCTGTGTGAAAGGGGCTATGGACATGCATGTGGAGGGGCTTGGGTGAACCTTTTTGCTCTCCTAATTAAAAAAGAAATTACATTTCTTCCAAATAGATTAATATGTACTGTACCCATTTCAAACAGATCCATTCTTTTTACAGCTTTATGATCCGGTGCAGATTTGTTTCAATTAACAGAAGCCCATCTTCTGATGCAACAGGATCCTGACTATTTATTACATCTGTAATTAAATACTGTTTACAGTACCACAGGGATTAAATTGTATTGACATTTCTATATCTATTTAGACTGCAAACTTAACTGGAACTGTAACAGCATTTTCAAAAGCACAGACATTATAGAAAACGAGTTGTACATATTGGAGGGGGGAAAAAAAATCAGATACAACTATTAGTGGAATTGCAGTTATTAATTTGCTATACTAAAGTGATTATCTAAAGACTTCAATTGGAAGCCTCTCAAATAACAAGCTACATAGGGCTCAGCTGGATCCTTAGGATTTCCTTGTGTCTGCTGGTCAATTACCTGTAATCGTTTTTCAAACAAGAGTGTTTCTTGACAAGTGCAGTACAAGCAGCCTCCCGTTCTGCACACTGTGGGTTTTAATTCATTTGTGTGCTGACTGATGTGGCTGGGAAAAGGCTTTGGCACAGTACCTGAACGTATTATGAGGCTCTCTAGTTCGGAACAAGACTGCTACAAATGGGTCAAGGTTATTTTGCAGTGATTGTACAATCTTTTTTTTTCATGGACTAACAGTCTGTCTGTATTACTTGTAATACACAGTAGTAACATTATCTATATCAGAGTAATTTATCTTGCACATAGTATGATTTGCTATTCTTGAGCCAGATGACTTACTTTATAAACAGCTTTGGTTCCGCTGCAACTTTTCTTCAAAGTACAGTATAAAAAGGACCAAGTTACTGTGCTTAATAAAACATAAAAATATCAATGAAAGACAGTTAAGTACTTTCCATGACTTCACAGAAACAATTCCAGGACTTTCTTCAAGAAGAAAGTTGGCTGACAGTTATCTGTCTTACACTTTTTTTGTTGAACACAGCCATTATGAGTAGCTAATTAAATGACTTAGAAAAGGAATTACTCGACCAGTAGCTACCAATAGTGGCTTCAGACTGTGGCTCATTTCTTTAGGTTAAACAGCTGAGGCACTTGTTGTCCTGTTCTGAAATACTTAAATTGGCCTACATAATACTATTCAAAATGACAGAACAAAAAAAAAATAAGACGATATTTACATTACTAAACTTACATCAATGTGCATTGCTCAAAATATGATGTAGTTTACTGTATTCTTTACAAGATTTGTTGTTTAATTATTTGTTCTATTAAGTAATGGATCTCACTGTCAAGACATGCCACTGTTTTATAGAACCATGTCTCCCTGTATGAACTGCGCATGTGTTTGTACTTTTTAAAATCTGTTCTAGTTCCATCTATAAAAGGGTGCCTCCCCTGTACACGTTAGGACACAATGTAAAAATTGTCCAAATTATGTTAATATGATGCTATAGAAAATGATAGACATTTAAGTTTACTCCACTATGAAAAACACACGACTGAAAACAGACCAACACAGTTTTATGAAGTCTATTAGTCCGTTACGTTCCACTCACCACACATCAGTTTAATGGTAAACACAATTTATCATACATTTACAAATAAATCACAGACCTTATGAAAAGAGACAGCGAGACACATGCTCGCTCTGAAAATGTGATGCCTTCTCAAAATAACGGTAACTAAGACAGGGGTATGCAAAATAACTCAAACATGCTAAATATCCTTCAAACCCGCTATAGCAGGTACCCCACCCTGATTCCTTCTCCGCAGGTATCTGTAGGCTACGTCGAATTAGGCCTTGGTTCTTATTACAGGTAGGCTATTATTTACGCTCCCCCTATAGTAAAGTGGTTATTATAATATTATATTTAAAAAAAAAAAAAAGACTGGGGCGTGCATATTCCAAGTATAATAACTGGGGAATACATATTCATCATCACCAACTCCTAAATAAAAGGAGCGAGACACAATCTGCTCACTGTGTGGACCAGTTTAAGTAACAATATTATTATTTATTATTTATTTCTTTAGCAGACGCCCTTATCAAGGGCGACTTACAAATGTTACAAGATATCGCATTATTTTTACATACAATTACATTATTTTTTACACATTATTTTTTTACATACAATAACCCATTTATACAGTTGGGTTTTTACTGGAGCAATCTCGGTAAAGTACCTTGCTCAAGGGTACAGCAGCAGTGGCCCCCTTCTGGGATTGAACCCACGACCCTCCGGTCAAGAGTCCAGAGCACCTAACCACTTCTCCACACTGCTGAACAACAATGCCACACTGTTAGTTAGGTTAGGGAGGAACGGTTTCACAGGGAGGAGCATTTTCATGGCTTTCCTATACGAACACTACAGCACAAGGGGTTTCAGTACAGTCATGGCTGGGATAATGATATTTGCATTTTAGGCTTTCCAATTCTTTATTTATTTATTTTTTATATATATATATTTTTTTTAATTTAATGCTTGACCAACATATTTCAAATTCACTGCTTCAAGCATTCTAAGTCAGTTGCATTAATTTGATATCTTCCAAGTGGAAAATTGGCACAGATTAACTCTATTAAAAGTGGGTCAGTGTTTATTTATTTTTTTGAGTTGCATTTGATATATACTCATTTCCAAGGGTGATGGCCAAAAATTTGGGGTCAGTCGTTTGCTTACTATTCAATAACGTCTAGATTTACAGAGGAACGTGAAACCAATATTGTGTGCATTCAGATAAAAGCTGTGAAACCTACTGTAACTCTAGATGGTCTCACATTCACACCCATTATTATTTTTACATGATAAACAAAGCTTATTTTGCTGATTTTTATTATTTTTCAATAGGATTGTTCCATTGCAGCAGTGCTTTGAGAATTCTTGGAACCAAACTCCCCACAGGGGTAACAAATTACCTTTGGTGCGTATCCAACGCTGAATAAATGACTTCCTTAGAGGCTTAGAGTGAAACAAATATGTTTGTTCTGCAACTCATAAAATCACTGTTCACATTTACCAGCATGACAGGTACAAAACAAGTACTGGAAGAAAAATAAACCTGTACAAATGAAATGTTTCTACACACTTGCACTTCATTAGTAACCCCAGTTTCAAAAGGTCTGTAGTATAGTATGCCGCAAGTATCTACAATGCAGTACGCAATATCACTAACATAGACTGCTATTGAACCTTAATGGTAAGCAACACACTGTATTATAAAAGGTTGGTGGTATAAACCAAACTACACTAGTTTTAATAAACTACATGGTACATTGTAAGCAGATCTACCAAACTGTAGAAAAAGGTATATTAAAATAAAACCACAATTAATAATATATGATAGAGTACAGTTTGTTAAAGATGGGGGTAAAGTGGGGTATTCTCTGGATTGCAGGTCCAATTATGTTTAAACTTTGCTTACAGCAACACTGTTGGGTAAGCAGGCATACTACTTAATGTTTGAAACACGATAATTGGACTAAACTCCCAGACTTTATTGTACTTAATATAAAACATAACTGCTTTGAGAACATCCGAGTGCTACCCTCTGAATGCACCACCAGTTCCAGCAGCTGTTGAAATCCAACTGCGGCATTTTCAACGAAATTATTGGACTTTTACTGTTTAAAAAAATCACACCCAAGCCCATCATTTTACAATAACTAACTCCCAACCTTCTGCTCTGGGGATAACATTAGGCTATTTTGTTAAATTAGGTTTTGTACTATTTGTATAATGTTGTATTCCTATCTGAAAAAATATTCAATATATGCTGTCCTCCAGGGCTGCAGAATACTTGAGCACGATGGGCTCCAAACGATTTGGCTGGGACCCGAAGATTTTCTAGCTACCTTATCATCTTCCCCACCCCGCCTAACTAATTTTATTGTTGACCTAACAATGGCATTGATATCCAGCAAAGAGTTTGAGTGACGAGGGTAAAATCAGCAAACAGTGGCTTTGGTAAGTGGCATTAAGAACAGTGGTACATGTTCTTACCTCTTAATATTAAGCAGGGCCCAGGGGATTCCAGTGGGGGTGTTGAAGGCTGGCAAGAGCTTCTCTCCTAGTTCGACTGCTTTCTTCCTGAATACCTATTAAAATAATACAAAAAGTGATTTACAAAAGCCCTTTCAGGCACATCACGAGCGCTTAAGACATGGTAATTTCTGCGTATAGCCCAACGTCAATCTTGAGAGGAAAAATTAGGCCCCTTGTCTTCTGAAATGTAAGCTGTTGATAATCTCCACAGGCCTACTTGTTTTATTATTATTTGTTTATTTAGCAGACGCCTTTATCCAAGGCGACTTACAGAGACTAGGGTGTGTGAACTATGCATCAGCTGCAGAGTCACTTACAATTACGTCTCACCCGAAAGGTGACTTGCTCAGGGTCACACAATGAGTCAGTGGCTGAGATGGGATTTGAACCGGGGACCTCCTGGTTACAAGCCTGTTTGTTTTATCTAAACAGTGGCTTAATACGACCACCATTCAAATCAATAAAAAACAAATAGACATATAAACTAAATAAACAGTCAAAACGTCCACCTTTTTTTCCCCTTTGATTTGTGTAATTATTTTGAAGTTCAACACATTTTCTTCTGGGGCAGTGTTTGTTAAAGTATAGATGTGCTCATTATGTCATTGTCATTTCTGAAATTGAAATGAAATTCACCCTCTAAAGTTTTATCTCAAGTATGCCAGGATCCAGTGCTGTTAAATGCTACATAAAAGAGATAGAACTAGGTAAATATACTGTGTCTGTATGGCTTAGTTAACATCATGTAATTAAAGAAGCTACAAAATTAAATCGCAAGTCTAGTAGTACAGTATTTCATGTTTTTCAATTTGTCAGTTTTTCATTAAGTATATGGAAAACTACAAAGCAGTATGTAATTTAATATATTAACATAACATTACTCAGCAGGTTTCATTCGACTTTATTCGACAGTATGTACATTACTCAGCAGGTTTCATTCGACAGTATGTTTGCAGCTGGGTCCTGCAGTTTGCAGATGAAGCCCTAGGCTTTTGTGCCAACATCAGAATCAAATGCTGATGGGAAGTAATGCTGAATATAACGGTATATTGTTTTTGTATTAGTCTTCCAGAATTATGTGCAAATGATATTGTTGTTTCATATACCATCTTGCGGGCTCAGGGAACTAACAACATTTGTGGTGCATATGCATTTCAATTTTCATTATCAAAACATAAAATCAGCCAACAGATGTTTCTTCATTTTCTGGGAATTTTGTAGTTTTAATACAAATATTCTAAGCTAGCAATCTTAAAATTAAAAAATACAAAGCAATTATAATTAAAAAGTGACAAAACACAATGCAACTGAGAGCTGTTCTAATGAATCTGAATTATGTAGACGTGGCAATCAATAAATCGTGTACAGATGCATCGCATCTCCAAATTCAGCATGTATAGTTTATAAAAGGACAACATTAATTCCCAAGTTTCTTTTAAATACAAAAGGGGTGGGGGGGATGGAGTAAGGAATCTATACAACTTTAAACCCTTTTTGTATTACACTTAGATAGGACTGGACATGACACTAAACAAGATTTATTGCTTTATTTGCAACATACGACTGGAGCCCCCAGTAGGAAAGCACAGGAATATTTCACTGAGATTGAACAGGAGATGGAAGAAACAAAAGACACCTGTTCCTTGGAGCATTCCACTGCAATCTGTGCAAAAGCAGAGCTCCCTTGCATGAAAATGATCAGTGGTGGCAAGGGTCTGCCAGGAATAACTGCACACTGTGTCATGGCTTTATTTCTTACCACTAGGGATACAAGTTTTGATGAAGTCAGGCTATCTAATTTCCAAGTCATCTCTAGAGATAGAAATCAGAGATCTGAACTTTTTTTGGCACAAATTTGTACTTGCAAACACAGCAATATGTGTTGATGATGTGAGAGAAGTAACAATGGATCCTGGTAAAGTATTTGAGGGCCTGACTTCATCAGAACTTGTATCCCTAGTGGTAAGAAACAGGACCATGATACAGTGTGCAGTTATTCCAGGGAGACTGTAGTGCAGAGGTATACAGTTGTGGCTTTGAAGGGTCATTCCACTCCAGGTTTAACAGGTGCAATGATATAAAACTACTCCAGGGTCTGGATGCAGGTTTAATTGGTTCAATTAAACAATTTAGAACAGGGTTGGAACAAAGACCAGTAGTGGAAGGACTTTGTTTGTCCTGTCTGATCCACAATCTCGGTAATATATTCCTGCATGTAGAGTATAAAAAAATATTTAAAAAAACAAATAAATTGTCAGCCAGACCGAGAGGCAAATGCCACCTCACCACTCCAAAAGATCCTGTAATAGCTGTATGACACCATAAAAATGAGATACATATCAAGACTGACAACTACTTTAACATTCTGCGCGGCTGAATTTTTCCAAGCAAAAAGTAACACTCTATTCCAGGAGAGACATAGGTACTATACAGGATGAAAGTTGAAAATAAGGACCAAATGGTTGTACCATCTCCACAATCTGCAGTCACAGTGGGTTTACAAATCAGCATTTACTGTAATGGATAGAAATTCCACTTCAGAGTCTTCATAATATACGAAGAATAGATGTGTGCTATATACAGGTTGTGTGTTACTGATAGTTGATGCAGGCTACTTTTCCATGTGATCAACAGCTCTAACTATATGTATAGCAATGATAAAAGGATTAAATGTCACTGACATGCTTGTTTGTTTATTTATTTATTTATAGTTTATATAATGGGCTGCAAGTAAAATAATTTAAAAAATCGGTATAGTTACATTTTTTTCAAATAAATGCACGTGGTGTCTTTTCACAGCATTACTTTTGAAATTATTGATTTTTACTGCACGGACAGGTCTTTATTCAGGAAACAGTATACAAAGTTTGCCAGGACATTTCTAAAGGCAGTTTGAAGTTAAAGCCTTATTGCCATGATCAGGAGGAGATAATTGGGCTATAGGCTACAGGTGCTGATAGATAGGGATGATACTTACAAAGGATTACATTAAGTTAGCCATAGTCTCAATTGGCCAGCACATGTAGTCTATGCAATCAGCAACAATCTCCTCTAGCCCAGCCACAAAAAAAGGCTGAGTATTCACTACACAGAGGACTGTGACCAGGGAGAATGGACAGAGCTGTGCTGAACACTTGTTTGTTTTTTTAAAAACCTTTGAAGACTGCTTGGGTTGATTGCAGTGTAGCAGTGACTTAGGCCCTGTCCACACTACATAACCGATCTCGAGAACCGTACTCGAAACCGCTCTAATTAATACAGCTCAAAGCGCCCACACTGAAGTACCGTTTCATGTTTACTCAGGCTTAATGTGTCCACACACCATTAGAATAGTTCAGTTACAATTCCCAGCAGCGCAATGAACTGTGGAAATTAATACGATAGTATCCCACCATGCACTGTATTTTATTTTAAAATAATGTGTTATGCCCCATATTAACAGAGGTCCATATTGCATAAATGAAATATAACAAGTATTGTGGAAAAAGTCCGATCACACACACACAAGTAGGGCTTGAAGTTTTCAGGTTTTATTTTTAATCAGATGAAGTCCCTTTAAACAAATTGAGCTGATTCTGTTTTATAATTAAACTCAGAAAAAGCTGTTAATTACAAAACAATCTTTGTTTTTACCTTCATATCTTGCCTGAGCCTAATTCTGGTCCTCTTAATTTTATTTCAAACATAGCTGACAAATTACGTAATTTGTTCATCCCCGATAATACTTTTAATTCACATTTCATTTTTGCAGTCGCCTAATTTAACGTTGTGTTTTTGTTATTTTCCCCACTAGTTTAACAGAGATGTCCTGACAGATTTTTTGAAGCATAAAAATGAATACCTAGTGCGGAGTGTACACTGATAGCAAATCCTTCGGGCACCTGCTCTTAGTATTTCGCAAAACATACCACAAAGCATTTTGGGATACTGGAGGATACACAAAAAATGTAGTTTGGTATTACAACGTCCACACTTCTGATAAACCGCACTACCTGATGCGATCTAATTAGAACCGAACTCGAGACTACCCCCTGAGGTGGTCTTGAGTCCGGTTCTCGAGTACGGTATTAAATGCTGCGTAGTGTGGACGCAAACCGTATTTAGCACTTTTAAGACTGCTTAAATGCAACTAATACGGTTTAAAGGCATAGTGTGGACAGGGCCTTAGTCTGCATCAAGTGGACTAAAATGTGGTCTAGCAAATCCTGCAGTTCTGTACTAAGTTAGTCCTGATTGCAGCGTACCAAAAAGCTAATCCTGAAAATTGGTTTAGCTGACCTGAACAAATGGAACAAGTTAGTCCGATAATGAGGACTAACCCATAAGCCGCCATTACAAATGCGGATGGAAATTCACAATTTTAAAAGTGTAAAGACAAACTCTTCACATTTACGTGTACATTGTCGTTACTAGCATTTGATTTAAAAAAACAAAAAACAAAACAAAAAAAAACACATTGAAGATACTGAACCAGCAAAAAAAAGTCAGAAATATGAAAAAAGCAAATATATTAATGATAAAATGGTAAAAGTGTTTTTATTACATTAGGCGTGATAATATAATTGTAGCCTACTACATGTCTTTTTATGCACATTCCGCACACAGATCATACTTGCATTTCAAATTGCTGGTAGCCTATTGCTGACACTGAACGCTAAGTTCTAAATGAGTTGTTTAGATTTAATACACATTACACTGATATTTCAGGTTAAATTGAATACATCAAACGTGCATGCTTTTTATTATTTAAATACACAGGATCTTCTTGTGCAGCACTTAAAGTTTGAACAATATTTTAATGAAAAAATGAAACCAATCTTTTCAGAACACTTTGTTCCTCAACCATAATAAATTAGAAAAAATGAAAAAGGGTGCCACGTTGATATAGTAATTTATTTAAACTACCAGATACATTCACCGTCTACCTAAGAAAATGTATAGTGCAATTGTCAATTTTATTACGGATATTTCTGTGACTCGGTGAGCGAACCTTACTGAACTAATGCTTCAAAGGGTTCAGACTGAGGTTCAAAAGGCTTCACTTTTCACTTCACTCGTTTTAGAGGTCATTTCAGAGAATAATGTTGCTGTCTTTGTGTTAAAATGTGCTGTACAAAAAATGTAATTATTTTTGTTCTGTATACAAGTAAAAGCTTGTGTAAAGAATGTGTAATTTTTAAGTTTTTTTTTTGGAGACATGGTACAAGGAAGCAGCTCCCAACAGCACCCAAAAAGAAGGGAATATTCTGGCGAGGAGTTAGAAAATTAAACAGTGGTTCTCAATCCTGATCCTGGGGACCCCCTGTCTTTGTCTAAAATTAATAAAACCTGTGCACTGTGTTTCTGAGCCCCTACATTTTCACATCATAAAAACATTATGAAAAACATTGTGATGTTTGGAAAGATGTTTAACATTATTATACGGTTTTAGAAATGTTTTACAAAAACACTTATAACTTTTTAAAAACATTTTTATAATGAACATTTTTTGTGATGTTTGGCAAAATGTTTTTAGAACGGTTTTATGATATTGTGTTTGCTGGGTTCAGCTTTAAAAGGTTAATGTGTGTTTTATGAAGATTTATTACAGTGGACTTGCGCAGCACCCTTTTTTCAGGAAAACCCTGTACTTTGTATTTCACCATTTAACAGTCATTATGATGGTTACATTTTAAACATCATCAATATTAAAATGTAAGACAAACTATCGGATTCAAGCACATCATATCAAACATCTGCACAGCCGAAACACTGCATTTATATGAACTATATAGGTTGAGTTGCTGTAGCCTGCTGCTTTGTAGTTTTCTGATCGTAATGTTTCTGCCAAAGTGATGTGGCTAGCTTCAAGATGAAATCTCTCCTATTGATATTTTCCCCAGTGCATTCCTTTTATTTATTTATTTATTTATTTATTTTAATTTATGTCGCCGCCAATTTTTTTTTTACCCCGGTTTTCTCCCCAATTTAGTATGCCCAATTATTATCTGTATGCCCGGCTCACCTCTCGCAACCCCCCCGCTGACTCGGGAAACGGCGGCTGGAACACACGTCCTCCGAAATGTGCTCCTGCCAAGCCATCACCAGACCTATAGTGCCGGAGGACAACACAGATCTGGCGGCTCCACTGCAGAACCACAGGCGCCCTATCGGCCACAGGGGTCGCTGATGCGCGGTGAGCCGTGGATTCCCCTGCCGACCTAAGCCCTCCCTACCCGGGTGGTGCTCGGCCAATTGTGCGCCGCCCCCTAGGAACTCCCGGTCACGGTCAGCTGTGACATAGCCTGGATTCGAACCTGCGATCTCCAGGCTATAGGGCACATCCTGCACTCCACGCAGAGCGCCTTTTACTGGATGCGCCACTCGGGAGCCCCATCCCCACTGCAATCCTTGTACAAAACGAAGGACTTTATGGCTGCCAAATCTAGTAGAGATAACAACAGGCTTGTATATAAAAATAAAATAGAATATTGTAGGCTATATTCAAAATAAAAACATGTATTGTAAAAGGCAGTCAAAGGTAGAGTGGATCATAACTTATTTTATTTTTGTGATCCTGCCTTTTAGATGCCATCAGGGTATTTAATACATGTATTTAGGAGAAGTCTTTAATACATGTATTTAGGAAAAGTATCTCACACACGCAGAGTAATTTAAATTTTAAAAGTGAAAACTGTAGAAATGACTGCCGTGGCGGTTCTAGTGTTAATAAATGTTAACTGCACTCGATTCTTTAGCGTAACTGTGTGCTGTGCTTCACCTTTTGAATTTTAAACATGTCTAATTCTAAACGTAATCCATCTAGCTAATACTAAAAATATTACAGTAATATTGCTTGTTATTTTGCCCCTGTCTTGAGTCAACGCCCCTCCCCCACTTTTGCCTTAACAACCTCTCGTAATACGGTCGCCACTCACGGTCGTTCAAATCGGGCTCCTTCACACAGCAGCTGCCCCGAAGAGACTGCTTGCTCTCTTTAAATACCCTGCACCTGGCTCTAATTTACAATAGCCAGGTGCAGGTGATAATTAACAATAATTAACAAAAGGTTTTTGGCAGGGAGAGTATTAACCCCCTCTCTGTTGAAGAAGAAGAAGATGAAGAACCCAGCAGTCTGCACTGACTGAAAGGACTTGAGTCGTGTCTGTTGCTCTTTCAGTTTCCTCTGCATTCGAGAATGTCCTCTGATCACATTAAACTCGATTTGTGAAGGGTCTGTGCCCCCAAATTCTAGCTCAAAGTGCCACACCTGCTTAGTAGCTGCCACTCCTATAATTGTTTCAATTACTACCTCGTTCTTGATCAACCACTGTATCTGAAAAAAATGAAAGCGTGCAACACTGATGACAAAAAGACCCAACACGTCCAGTATACATGCAGTCAGAGGGGATGTTGACTTTCAATCCATGTCCACTATAGCGCTTCAGTGGCCTTTCACACAGGAGTTGAGAAGCTTCAGACGGCTCTGTGACGGTACTGGCAATTCACACAGACCAAAATGCTGCATCAGTGCAGGTTCTGAGCTGTCAGAGCTCGTCTGTGTGAAAGGGGTGTCATTGTTCTTGCATCAGTAGTATAGTGAGCGAGCCTGACCAAACATTACATTCTGTGCTGGAAGAAATTCAAGCATGAATATCAGTGTACATTATCGGCAAAAATAACAAAAACTGCTGATCGCTGATTGTGTTTTGTTTTTCTTCTTTATATTTTAGGGAAGTATAAATCATGTATTACAACCATACACACCAGAGGAGTAATCACATGACCCACAACGCTACAGTATCTTTTCTAAACATATTCACCTGCTTCCACAAACTGACTAAACCCAAAATAGATCTTTTTTTGTTTTATTACTGTTACAGAATTTCTCATAGGCATACTCTGTTCTTAATTCTGGTCTGACAAGCAAAACGAGGCTGTCTGAAAAAAGCTTTATATCAGACCAGAACAGCTTGGGAGTCTCCATGTGTCACAGCAGAGCACAAATTCACTGTGCAACCTGTGGAATTACATTCTGTGAATAATACTTGAAGAATACTTACAGGAGAATTTAAAGAGGCTGCTGATCTGAATTTTTACAAAGTCTAAATGCTCCTGTCTGCAAGAGTGATGTCAGATTAATCTCTAGTGACTGACGGGTGCAAACACTTCAGTTCAAGCAAAATATTGGACGACAGGCGACTTCTTCTGGGGTTATTTTTATGATGACATAATATTCTGTATAAAGTACTTTTCATGTGAAATTCAAATTACGTTGTTACTCATATCTCTAAAAAGGTCCACAAGAAGAACACAAGGACCACTATAGATCTCAGGCTTTATAAGAGAAATATATTGATTGCTCTATGGTTTACACTTAATGTAAATCAAAGTACAAATTAAAGCAGATTATAAATGTAACAACTAGAACCTCCTGTAGCATGATTATGTCATATCAGTTTGAATGCTTTGTAAATTTGAAAAATATCAAAATAGAAAAAAGTCATTCAGTATCTCAAATTGCAGCCATAAGAGGCCACAAAAGGGTTATTTTTTTCTTGTATGAAATCCATCTGTCAAAATGTTAGGTCTTTATCAAAGTCACATGACTCCAATATGGCAGCCATCTTTGCTGCAGTGAGGAAACACTAAATTGGAGAGTAAACCGGGAGTGAAAAAATTGGGAACTCTAAAATGTAAAATAAATACATTTAAATTGTTTAATAACATTTCAAGGATACAAAAGAAATTACAACATAAAACAATTCAAGTACAAAAATATTGTATACTGTATCACATGAAAAAAGGAGTCTTTTAATGCATCAGGGATTTATTTCGTTTGTCTAAAACAATACAAGACTGGTGTAAATAATGACACTTTACTTGCAATGCCACACAATGCAAAGCCAAGAACCATTATACAGTACCACCAGTCGACCACAAATAAAACACTGTATGAAACATCAATTAAAAGCTATACATTATATCTTCACTTGCCATATGAATTGCCTCAGGTTTTAATATTACTGACATTGTGCCACACAAATCCACATAGAAAACAATCTTTAGTCACAAACGTTGGTGAAAAGGCTTCACCCAACCTATACCCAGTACCATAGTATTCTATATCTAGTCATTATACTCCGGAAACAGCTGCATAAATAATAGTTATGGTTGAACACATTCTCCCCAGTTTCAGGCATGAACGCTCTCTGCATCTGCTTCCTGTTTTAAAAATATAATCTATAAGCAAAATAGTTTTTTTTTTTCCACAGAACCCTTTTGCATCATGTTAAACATAATATGTGCATAACTGAAGCCTGTGCTCTTATATACAGATTACAATACAGTATGATTTGAAATGCTTATATGAAAAACAAAAAATACATACGCAGGCTATTAAAGTAGCCTGCTTATGTGTTTTGTTCAGTGATTGCTGCACCATATTACTAGGTTTTGGGCTTGGAACGTTCATTTGACTTAATGTAAGAGGAATGGCATCTCTTATAGAATAGTCTGTAAAAATGAAATATGCAAAAAAAAGGCTCAAAGCCCCCCCCCCCCCAGTTAAAATCAAAGACTCTACTTCTGTAACATTTTAGACTAAAGTTGTTGTTTTTTGGTTTAAATATCATCTCCAACAGCACAATAACATATGCAATGCCATGATCCCTATGCATGGTGTAGGTCCCAAGTACTGAAATACAGTATAAACTCATCAAGTGTTTCTTTGTTTCTTTGTCACACCCTGCTGTACTCATCTAAAGTTGCAATGCAGGAGCGTTAATTCTGCGTAACCTCAATACTGCCACGGGCTACTGGAAATACCCAAGCCAAAGAACTAATAGGATTATTTTTCTACTTTGTCACAGCCTGGGCACCGCAATGCAAAGGACTAAGGCTCTAATTAAGTAAGATAAGACAGGCAGGTGGACTTGGAGCTAAGCCTTGGCTTCCTCTTCGGCAAACAACTGAGCTTTTCTAAAAATGGGGGGCTAAGGTTCAGGGGTGAGGGGGTACCGACGGCTTTCAGGAATAAATGAAAATAATACATTTACAAAGTAAATCTGTAAAATAAAATAACCAGATTACAAAATGAAGCCATAGCATAATGTCAGACGTATCATTTTTGTCAAAAAAATTAAAAAGACAAAACCGCAAAACTATAGAAGCAGCACTGTAGTTTGAAACAACATTGCAGAGGTAAATGTTTTCCCCAGGATCAGAACCATCAAACCAATAAACCAGAACAAGTCTTTTCCCAATATCTTTATAAGAAAAAACAACATTGAAATGGTTTTGAGAAAACCTAAAAGAGAGCTTCTTAGAGTGTTGCTTTGCTCCTGAAACAATTTATTCTGCTGTTCAGACACAAACATAACTGGTTGTTACAGACAGAGGCACAACCTATTAGTAAATGGCAGTATACAGGCTTTGACAATGCCACTTGTACATAAAGCCTTTATGTATAATTCAGCATTAACACTAAATTGTACATTTAAAGATCTTTCCATGTGTCACATATGATGAGCGTCTCATTTTTATGAAGGACATAGAGTATAACTGGAGCTACAGATTGTGTGCTATAGTGCCTTTTTCCTGCTGTGCATGTTTCTTTTGTCAAAAAAATTAAAAAGGAAGGGTGCCATGGCCCCCTTGGCTCCCCCTGCTTTGACACCTGTATTTTATTCAATTAGATTGAACCATTTACTCCAGAGTTAATAAGTCAACAATCCTGAGAATGTACTTTCCACTTTATGCTACCAAGCCCTCAAACCATCACTATATTCACTCTTAATACATGCTCATAAGTGATTCAAATAAATAAAAAAAGGTTACTATCCTAATAAATTAATTTCATGCCAGGCCTGCAGCTCTAATCATTCACTCTCTCCATCTGTCTATCTGTCTTACATTCGTAGCCTGGATAATGATGCACACATATTCAGTGTGTCTGAGAAATGCACCAGTAACAATCAATCAGAATACCTGAATAACATTTCTATAGAATGTGAAGCACATAAAATCTAGCCCTAGCAATATTATTTCTTCTGTTGAAGATCCTATGGTTTTTTTTTTTTCTTCTGGTATTTCATGTTTCCATTTGGAATATTCATATATGTCAAGCACATTGTCTGCTGTCATGCAGTAATTGTACTTTTTGAGAGTACTTTTTGTCAGTGGTTGCCGATGATGAAATACATTGCACCATGCATTCCAAATGGATTTTCATTTACAGGTCAGTTTGTAGTCTTTTTCTGCTCCAGTCGACAATGTGTGCAAGCTCTTTGGAGGTGGCACTCACCTCACAGGTGCTACAAATCGATTTTGACAAAAATTTACCACCACTTTCTTAGAACAAAAGTAACTGAATCTTATGGCTTTCATGATGTATGTCACAAATGTTTATGAATTAGTATGCTAGTTAACGTGGACAGTGATCTAAGAAAGGAGAAGATTTGCCAACTACACATATCAATAGGGTTTACCTGGAGAAAGCAGGGAGACTGCACATAATGTCTCCCATTGGCTGCTTGTTGCCTGAAATCCGTATTATGAGAACCACTTGTCCTGGAATATTGGAGCTAAGCTGATAAAGATGGAACACTACAGCAACAATGAAATGGAAGACATTTTCCTCATTAAAAAAGGCATTTCACACATTACAGATCAGGATCTCCATTATATGCCCACCTGCTGCATAGTCACCTGCTGCATAGACTAACCATTCTGCAAAATGAGGCAACAGCTAAGCGAGTACCGACACAACAAACCTGGTTGTAATTAGGTACGTCTCGGTTATACAACAGCTGTTTAAGATTGCACATAGTTACTGGTACACCTGGTGGTCCCTGCTGGAAACACTGGTACTTGAGATGAAAAGGTTGAAAACCATTGTTCTACAGGATAAGCACACCATGCATGTTCATGGCATCAGACAATGAATAGTGCAGTATGGGAATACAATGTCAGTTGTTTATAACATGGATTATTGTGTGAATGACATCAAACACAAAATACAATTATTTAATACAAACTAACCAGCAAACACATCTGTGTAAAAGGTTACAGGTTCATTCCATGACAAAATCAACTCTTCTGTATCTGTGGCAGGTCGTCCTATACTGTTGATACAGCCTACAGCCAGTTGCTGAAAGACCTTGTTGATCTTTGGAGAATGGCTTCAGCTCCCTGCTGAAGGGTCAGGCTTAGCAATACCTTTTACTCAAGAAATTGTGGATTGATGTTAACTTTTTTTTTCCTAGTGTGAGGTAGAAAATGTGCGAATCTATACCAGGTGAGCCTTCACAACCATATTAAAAGGCCAAGTGGGATTCTGTATACAAGTCTGTTGGTTCGAACAGAAAGATCAATGATAATTAGTGTTGCCAAATCTTCTAGAGCATGATTGAGCAGTTCATTCCAGGGGCAGTCGGAAGCCGGACATTCAGGAAGGGGGCGTACCAGGTACCAGGAGTCATCGCCCTAGTACGGTGAGCGAAGTTTGTCATGAATTGGAGGAGACGTGATTGAACTAGCTATCGGAGGGGGGTGGGGCTGAGGGTACTTTAGGGGGGTGTGATGTCGTAATTGGCCTCTTTCTTGTGGTTAATAGGAGGAAACGAGGACAGAGAAACAGTGAGTGAAGTGTTTTTGTTTGTTGCAAATAACTGTGTACGTTTGTCTTTGCCAGACGGCTATTATACATATCCGAGAGCTGCCGCTTCAAGCCAGTCATAAGCCCAGACTTCACTGCACCTGTACACCAGCAAGCACCACTGAATCAAGCACCGCACCTGCACCTAGACCACACACTGTCCGGAGTCTGTATCTGTGTTGTGTGTGTGTTTTGTATTATTATTTAGGGACTGCAACCCCTTGGTTTATACGCTGGCAATACCCATAGTTGGGTAGAGCCAGCATTTATTATTTACATGGTCAAGGAGACAAGGAAAAAGAAAATAAAAAGAACCATGAACTTTGTGTTTGTCATTGTCTTAAGCATCTGCATCACCCTTTCACTGAGCACTGCAACCCACACATTCACATGCATGTATAGCCCATTAAAAGTGCCCTAATCAGGAGAAAAGTTATGATCAAAATACATTGATCAGCCAGACAGCCAGTGGATAAGCAACCTTGCGATAAGCTATATCTAAAGATTTATGCTTCCATACACATCCCTTGCAACAACACTTGACATATAAATAACTAAAAGGCCTGTTACATAACACTATATAAACTAATAGTGGTTATAATATAATGTAAATAAAAAAAACATGCACCCGAGGCATATTGCAATAACGTTTACAATTAAAGTGGACTTGAAGAGCTCATTGATAAGATTTAAAACCTCTATAAAGCAATATTTCACAAAATAACTGATGACCTAAGGGCTAGAAACAAGGCTTTTTAAGAAGAATGCATGATGTTTTTCATTAAATTTTACTCAAGCAGAACATTTTCCCAGCCTGCACATGTAAAGTGCTACAGTCTGAAATTGAATATACATTAAAGAATCATGACCTCATGGCATAACAGTGCATGTCCTTGATTGGGTTTATTCACCTTTGATTCTTTGGACAATATTTTACTTAAAAAACAAAACAAAACAAAACAAAAAAAAACTATGAATTCCAGGTAGCTTTATTTCATTATGCGTTTCTTTCCTTTATCAACATTGAACAGTCTTGCAATAGGCTTGAGTGCTCTAGGTTGAGGAGTCACTACATTTGATGGATGTACATAAATTCTGCTATTGTAATTGATCAATCCCATCCTTCACGATATCCTAGCAGTTTCTTACTATTTCCAGTTTGATTACGTTCATGCAGTGAGAAAACACCAGCCTAATCCCCACCATCTTCAGACAGTATGTACATTTAGAGCTAAATCTGCAAAGCAGTGCTAAATGGGAATTTAAGTAAGACCCGAGATAAGCACATCTCATCTAGATGCCCAGTTACCCAATGATTCTCACCGGGTCTCCTATGCTACAATAGTAATCAAAACCCTAAATCTGCAGTGTAAAACTAAGGAAGCTTAATTAAAAAAATCTGTTTAAGCTCAAAACCACAAACTACACAATTACAGAATGCAGACTGGGTTCCAAACAATGTATAAACTGCAGTATTTCAGTAATTTTAGTCTATTTTTTGAAAATACAAACAATGATAATCTTTGGTTGAACCGCAACAGGTAGCAACACAACTTCATAACACAATACACAGATTTAAAACACCGTGTTCTAGAAAATACTTCTTTGGAGAACTCATCAAAAAAAAATGACAAACCTGAAACTACTGGCTTTAAACAATTGTATCACAATTTCATTTATACACCTCAGCAGGCAGAAGCTACATTGGGTTGTTTGGGAGCATTTTTGCTGCTTTTTCCAGTATAATTTTAAGATAAATTACAGGCCTCGCCTGAAGAACAAATAATAGGATTAAACCACTATTCACAACAGGTGAACGCAGTACAATGAGACTTGATCAGTATCTCAGTGGGGAATATGTTTTTAATCTTCATCGTATTATCCCTATAAGGGAAGCATGCTGTCATGAGACATTACATGGCTATGGATCCTGCTTTTCCGTCAGAGCTTGTCGCATTGGAAGTTCAATCAGAATGTGTCACACTACATGAAAAAGTGCAACAACTTACTAGCAAGGTGAAAATGTAAAAAGCTGCCACACCCATATATGAGCAAGCAACAACCAACAATGGAGACAGGGCTTCCAAACCTTAATGAATAAATAAATGAATAAATAAAATCAGCACGAGTAATTTTGTTTTGTGTTTTTGGGTGCAGTGAATGCTGCATACTATACTGAAAAGTACATGTGACCAAAATACTGATGTTTACTACAATGACATAAAAATTATATATATATATATTATATATATATATATATATATATAAGAAATAGAGACAGTAACAGATGACAAATTGCGGGTTAAGATCTTTGTTCCAGCTATGAAAGAGAAAACCGTGACAGCCCTTTGTCACATGTTGCACGTATAGTCACACTTAGAAACCTACTAGATTAGAACATCTAAACTTTTTTTCCTAATGATTCAGCTGGCTTGTAGAATAATCCTGTAGGTGGATATAATTAATGCACAGCAGCACTGGGCAAGGTCTCACAGGGGAAATGGTCACATACAGAAAACAGATGGCAAGCAGGTCTTTTAATTGGATGATAATCTCGAGCTGTTTGAAGCATTAAAAAGTAGCAGCATATGGAAGTTATGTCAGGCAAGAGTGGAGAGGAGAAACAGGTCTCATACAGCATCTGTGTGTGCCAACTCCCAAGTTTGGCAGATGTGCATTGAAACAGTTTGGGGTTTTCTGTGCTTTAAGACACTGCACTGCAGTTATTTAATAAATGTGAGCTTAAATTAGACCCACCAACACACTTTTTGTACAGGCTCACAGGGAAACCTAGATTGGTAAAAACGACTGCACCATGGGAGTCCTATTTTGGTAGCTTGTGTAAGCAGGACTAGGACTTGCAACAATTTTCCAGATATTTTAATTTAATTTATTCTTTAATAACTTAAGGACACACACCAAGACTGACTGATCATTAGGGCTGCTACGATTAACATACATACATACTGGATAATCAATTCAATAATTACATTTTTGTAATGCGCATAGTTAATAACATTATTTAATGCACTGAACGCCCTGCCTTGCTGTTTACAGTATTTCTGCCAGACAAGCAGTGGGCGTGCTCTTCTTTTCCTGCTCGTGTTAACTAGCATCTGATTTGCTGGTCCCATCCTACCAGCAAATCAGTTTTGAAAATGCTTAGTAAGTACACCCTCTGTGTATTCACTGTAAACAAACAAAAAAGCATGGCGCCTTGAATCCAGAGCAGGATGACAGGCTTGTATTACTGGCAAACAACATGTAAATAAATGGTGCACAGTGAAGAAAACTGACTCTATATAGCTTGCGCTGCTTTGGAATTTCAAAATGAACTGTTATATAATGAAAATTTAACAATATTCAATAACGTTAAAATGTATTATTATTATTATTATTATTATTGGCAGGGATTTCCGCATTGTGTGTTTCACAGATAGTGAAGGTTAGGTGGTACAGTATTAACAAGATTCAATGAGTGATGCTGCAGCTGTCACTGAATAAAAAAAAAGACGGTTTTCATAAACTTGTGTCTAGTTTATATAGATTACATTCCACAGTACTGCAATTTGTTTGTAATAAATATTTTAGTAACACCCCTGTAGCATGTTAAACTTGTTTTAGGCTTGTAGGAAATGTGTTTTTTTTTCTTCTCCTGACGCTACCAAGGCGTAATTACCTCTCACATTTAATTTGTTGTGCACATGCTTTTACTTAACAGCAATGATATTAAAATAATCATGCTGGGGCGCTGCAAGAGACAACAATACAGATTTGGTGCCATTAGCCGCCTGCTTCTTTACACACGGCAGGCTCACCATGCAGCCACCTCAGAGCTACAGTATCGGAGGACAACTCCCGTCCACGGTCGGCAATGGAACAGCATGGACTCGAACCGGCCATGTCCAGGCTATAGGGCAAATCCTGCACTCCACGCTGAGCACCTTTTACCGGATGCGCCACTCAGGAGCCCCCCTATTATGAATATTAAAGTTGAAGCTGCCAATTGTCCTGGGAAAATATAAGTCAAATTCTGTTTTTACGTAGCATGTGCCTGCAAACTGTACCGTATTACTGTATTATTGAGGGTTAAATATTAATTTAGAGGATTGAAGTGTTTCATATGCAATATTAAGCAGTGTATATTTAAAAAAACAAAACAAAAAAAAACAAGTGCTGGTTGGATTAAAAAATTGGGACTATTGGATGTCACCAAGGACCAAAGATGACAGTCTCTGTCTTAAGCAATGACCTAACACACCACTTGGAAAGTCTCACTCTTTGGCCTTGAATCTCACTCTCTGGGGCTGTAAATCTCACTCTTTAGGACAGCTAACCCTTGGCATCTCTGTTGAATGTGTTCCATAGTATTACAGTAGGTATTAGACCACTGTTGTTGCTCAAAAAAAGTCCTTGAAATTAGGACCAAACTTTAACATTAGGTTTTTCATACACTGTTTGTATTTGGGCAGTGATACAGAAGACAACACCATTACAAACCTTGAGTTAATTAATAAATAAAAAGCGGTTCTTTCCTATAAAAATGCATATGCTAAAAACAGTTAAAAGGTAAACAATGAGCCCCTTAACACTTCTGCCTACAGCCTGCATTGTGCTAAGCATTGCTAGAAAAAGATACCATAGACTCTCAAATGTACTAATTAATTTAATTTGAAACATGCCCCCAGAGGAAGAACTCCAGTAAAGAAATCCGAGAATAACTAATCCAAAAAGAAACATTTATAGAAGCTTGTACAGCGCTGAATTTAAACAAACAGAATGAACAGTACAGTGGAACGCCGCATATCCAACCGTCACATAACCGCCCTCATTAATTAACCACCTCGCTAAATAAATAAATAAATAAATAAATATTAAAAGTAGGCTTCGAGAGTAATGGTATTGGCAGCAAACGCAGCTTCCACGATGGAAACAGAAAGAAAGCGTTATAGCAATCAGCCTTTTGGTGCTTTTCCCTTTAAGAGAGACGGGCTGTGTGCGTGTGTCAGTCAGCTGTGTGCAGCAGTGACGTTTCAATACACCAGTTGAGAAAGCTTTGTGTTTTACTCTTTTTTGTGCAATGTGTTTATATGATGGAGTGCATGCTTGCAGATATTGGCAGGGTGTTGTTGTAGCTTTTAAATGCATTTGAATTAAACAAAGCAAGCTTCATAAACACAATGCTTACCGTCCGTTTGTTAAAAATAGCTGAAGCAATATTCAAACAGAGCTGCTTATCGGCTGTTGGCAATATCAAGAAAGATTGCAAAGTACCGTGACAGAGATATTAAGCAGAACCAGGGAGGCAGGGAATAATAGAGTTATGAAAGAAGCCATCAGTTGCTGGTTACTGTAGATTTACAGTTTGTTTTGTATTTTTTTTTAAAAAAAAGCTTTGCGTGGAGATGGCTTACAGCAAACCGCATAGCAACACTGTGTATTAGCCCAATTAATCTTGTTTACGTTTGCTTACTTTTAAAGAAAAACATTTCCCTGTCTTTAAAGCAGTTTGCGTGTTGTTTGTTCACTAACCTATTTATGGATGTGTAAATGCTTTTTCTAGAGATGTTAGCAAATCTGACTTTTTCAGATATCCGCCTATACCCCAGTGCACAGGGGGTCCGATATGTGATGTTGTACTGTACCTACAATGTAAATCGTTATGAAATTAACAGCAATTAATTTGGTACCCAAAGCTATTATTGCTACTACATTTCCCTTGTATTTTGTAAACAAGCAAAATATAAATTGCTTTAAAAAATAAATAAATAAATAAATTAAAAGTTCTATATAAAGCATGCAAGGCAGAACAGATTTTGTTTTATTAGCACTTACACTTACAAAGACCCGTGGGGTTTATCTGCTGCTAATGAATTCTGTACAACAAGGAGTCATTTACATTTGGCAAAAACATTATAAACCACTGAGCAGTATTTATTTATTTTTTTTACTCTATTAATGCAACTATTTTGTAGTGCAGTGTATATGTATTATACAGGACCCGACAGGTAGTTCCTAATTAAGTATCGACAAGAAGAAAGAAGATATTTTGTGCCGAGTGTGTACTTATGTGGGAGTTTGGATGCGAGTTTATAAGTGTGTACACACACAGGGGAAATATAAAATAATGTTGTTTTTTTTTGTTTGTTTTTTACAATGAAATCATATCAGTCTGTTAATGACAGCATCAGCTCATAGTCAACAGTAGTGGGGAAACTGTAGCATTGCGTATTTAAGGCATCTTATAAGAAGGTATCATGTAAACTTACACCAACTATAAAAACGCAAACTGTAAAATAATGTATTTTTCATCCAAGAACCATTTGGTTGCAAATAGCTTAGTGAATCGTTTCACCCCCAGAAGCAGATTGACTACTGACCATATGATCTTTATACAGCCATGAATGCCACCTAAGGGATTTCCATGCTGGCCGTTTTGTGTAATCATATTTAAGCTTTGAGCAATTATATATTATATATATATATATATATATATATATATATATATATATATATATATATATATATATATATATATATATATATCGTTTTTTTTGTGGGTGGTGTTGGGAAATTGCAGGAATAAAGAGCATTTTTTTTTTTTTTTTTAAACCACATTACAACAGATAATACAAAACGTTAATTGGGTGGGGTTTCTCAGTCAAGATTTGTGAGACTATGCTGTAGACCAGGAGTTCCTAAACTTTTTTACCCGAGGCCCACCTGTTCAGCTGCATTAGGGACTGCTGTTCACTGTTAGCACAAATGACACATTTAAAAGAGTTTTAAACCTGTAACACTTTTTTTCATCATTAGTATTTTATTGTTGCTTTTCGTTATTAAATACTGTAAAAGATCCGCCCTCTTCCGCGGTTCGTTGCCCCTTTAAAACACTGACCCAGCACGCAAATGGATTTTTTGAAAGCGCGTTGCGCTTATTTTTAATAAACACAGAACAAAAATAAACAAAACAAACACCTAGCTCTTCTTTGAGCAATAACTAAAACAAAACAGGAACCTAAATTAAATAACAGGACAGCTAAGCTGTTTACCTGTAACAAAAACAAAACACAGAAGAGCACACACAAAAAAGGACTCACTCTACCTTTTTTTTTCTTTCTTTTTAAATTACGGCTGTACCCACACACCAGCACAGTCGGGCTTCTACCCTCTTCAGCAGCTGCCCAGAGCAGACTGACTGCTCTCCTTTTAATCGGGCACCTGGCTCCAATTTTCAATAGTAGCCAGGTGCCGGTAATGATAAACAATAAAACAATAAAACAATTAAACAAAACAATTAACACAAATTAAACAATTAACAAAACAAAACCCAAAATGTGCCTTACGCACAAGTTTCCCTCTAGGGAGGAATTAACCCCTCCCTGCTGTCTCACACATCCCCCCATGTCTTTTCAAGACATCGGCCATACAACGCCACCTCCCTCCACCCTTAAAGACCACCCACCCTCAAGTCCACAAATGTCAATTTTCGCCTCTTCCACGGGCGGGCTTGAGGGTGGGTTGGTCCCTCCGGCGCTTCCAGGAGGGACCCAGGACCGGGCGAGGAGGGACCCAGACGGCTTGTCCAGGGCGTACCACAGCGCAGACCGGTGACCGGGAGCCAGGACTGACAGGCAGAGGCGTGCGCCTGTGGACCTGCGCAGCGACCTCTGGAATCCCAGGTGGAGCGTAGCACTAGGCAAGGGGAGCGGAGCAATCAGCAGGGGAACGCTAGTGACCTCTGCCCCTAGCGTAGCGACGCCTGCCTCTTGCGCAGCGACGCCTGGGATTCCAGGGGAGTGGAGTAAGGGACCAGGCAAGCGACTGTGCCTGGCTGTACTGCGACCTGGGAGCAAGGTCCAGCGCAGGGAGGTCTGGGCATTCCGCCAGGTGTCCACGATGACGGGACTGGGGACCTCCTCGGCAACGCCGGACTCACTTGCACGGATGATGGTTTTGGAAGAGGCGGCTCCTCCCTCTGGGCTCTGGTAACAGCAGCTCCACCCCTCTGGCTCTCGGGATGGCAGCTCCATCCCTCTGGCTCTCGGGACGGTAGCTCCATCCCCTCTGGCTCTCGGGACGGCAGCTCCACCCCTCTGGCTCTCGGGACGGCAGCTCCCACTTTTGTAGCAGCAGCTCCAGTTCGGTTGGCTCCCGCCCGGTATTATCCACGGGCCAACCCCAGCTCTTGTGTCTGCCTCTCCATCTTCTTTGTCTGCTCCTCCTGAGCAGCGGTATTCTTATTAAGCCTCTCTATTAACTCTTTAAAATCCATTTTGGGTCTCCAGGGGCCCACACTCGCTGCCACCATATGTAAAAGATCCGCCCTCTTCCGCGGTTCGTTGCCCCTTTAAAACACTGACCCAGCACGCAAATGGATTTTTTGAAAGCTGGTTGCGCTTATTTTTAATAAACACAGAACAAAATAAACAAAACAAACACCTAGCTCTTCTTTGAGCAATAACTAAAACAAAACAGGAACCTAAATTAAATAACAGGACAGCTAAGCTGTTTACCTGTAACAAAACAAAACACAGAAGAGCACACACAAAAAAGGACTCACTCTACCTTTTTTTTCTTTCTTTTAAATTACGGCTGTACCCACACACCAGCACAGTCGGGCTTCTACCCTCTTCAGCAGCTGCCCAGAGCAGACTGACTGCTCTCCTTTAAATCGGGCACCTGGCTCCAATTTTCAATAGTAGCCAGGTGCCGTAATGATAAACAATAAAACAATAAAACAATTAAACAAAACAATTAACACAAATTAAACAATTAACAAAACAAAACCCAAAATGTGCCTTACGCACAAGTTTCCCTCTAGGGAGGAATTAACCCCCTCCCTGCTGTCTCACAATACATTGAATTTTTGTTGCTCCCGTGGCCCGCTCCGGACTGCGCCCGACCTACAGTTTGGGAACCCTTGCTGCAGACTCCAGTAGTGTTATTCAAGCAATTAAACAAAAAAAAAGTGTCAGCAATAAAATGTCGCTACTTGAGGAACACAGCAATACCACTAGATCAAGGCCTTGCACAATGGTGCATGAAATTAAACACAACTATTAGCTAATTTCAATATGAACAGGGGACAAGTTGCAAATAAATTATGAATCTGAAAAGCCATATTTTTTGCAGAATTAACAACTTGGCATATATTGCATTCTTTACTGTAGAAGCACTGTACCCATTGAATCGGATCACCCAACTTACACAAAATCTATAATGCTGGTCAGTGACTGATTAATAACTGTTTGCATCTCAGCTGGGAAAAGCACAGCACTCTCTGCTTCACTTACACAGGGTTTTATTATTTGTTTATTTAATAGACGCCTTTATTCAAGGCAACTTACATAGACTAGGGTGTATGAACTATGCATCTGCTGCAGAGTCACTTACAACAACATCTCACCCGAAAGACAGAGCAGAAGGAGGTTAAGTGACTTGCTCAGGGTCACACAATGAGGCCGTGAGTCAGCCGGGATTTGAACTGGGGACCTCCTGGTTACAAGCCCTTTTCTTTAACCGCTCTCAGAGATTTTATTTTATTTATAATTTTTGACTCATGACCCTGCCACCTAAACCTAAAAGGCTCCACTACGTGTCAAAACACCTACATGGGTACATTTTGTGTGATGTAATAACAATACAGGCTGTGGAATAACTTATTCTCCTTATTTTTCCTGCAGCAGACAAAGAGAAACTAAAAATAGGAGACGGTCCTATTACAAGTGGAACACATTTCAGCTAGTCTGTTCCAGCTGAGTGAGGAAAAGTAATTTTTATTACAACCTCTGGTCTTGACAGATTGTTTTGTGATGTTGTCAAGATGCTTACTGTAGCTGTATGGGTCTAAAAACAGCGCTAATTAACATTTTAACATCCAAATCTAAGGCTTTGAATTTCAAGATGCATCTGGCTCATGTGTATCACAGAGATTCCTGCTTCAAAGCCATGTGAAGTTCAGATTGGAAGCTTGTATGTTTTAGTGCACACTGGGATCTCTGCCTGCTGCTGTGAAACAAGCATAATCTTGGCGAAAAAAGTTGCATGCACAAGATCTCTCGTATACTGCACTCATTACAGCTTTCAGTTAATGCCGGCCTGAAATCAGACAGTATATAACATAAGCTGGGGGCAGGACGATACCTAGTGAAGGTGTGCTTGGAATGTGCTGGAAGAACAGCAGCGTGTCATCAACCTTCAACACCACCACCTTGTTCAGCACGTAAAAACACTTTGGAACAGTGATTATTGTATGCTTCACCGTCTCTTGGAACAGAGATGTTAAATTTGTGCTGTCTTAAAAGACAGAAGAAATCACTAAACTCACTGATGCTTATACTGGCTACAACTGCAATGTCTGTTGAAAGCACTGCAAATACATTTGAGTCCATTGTACAGCATCTCATGCAAAAATTCCTCAACAACCATCTTGTTTTTTTGTTTTTTTTTTACCAATGACGACTTGCTTGCAATTAAAAAAATTGAAGAGGGTGGTGGCTGGAGAGATTCGGTCCAGATCAAATGTAGAAAACGTACGACTGTTTGCTGTACTTTCAGTGGTATTAGATCCCCGTTACAAATCACTGCAATTCATTCATCCTGATATGAGGGAGCAAATCCATCGCGTAGCAAAGGAGGAAATACATACAGTAAATTATCCCTACCAACATTGGCAGTGAAAAAACACAGGCATCTGAAATTGCATCATCAAACACAGACATTGAAGCTTCATCAACTCACACTCAGGATAAAGGCACCCTCCTTGCCAAGTTCGAATGCTTGTGAATTTGAACAGTACTTAACTGAACCCGATCCTGATATTCACAGTAACCCACTCAACTGGTGGGTACTTAACAGTACAAGATACCAGCTAAACTGGCACGCAAAATCTTACTGTTCCAGCCACCACTGGAGAAGATTTTTCTGACTGCTGGGAATACTGTTTTCTTTGGAACCTGAAAATGTTGACAAGCTAGTCGTCTTGCAGAAAAACACAAGGAGTGGATTTTACCATTGAACTGGCTTGGATTTGATTGGATATTTTGATTTGCTATTACTTTTTTTTGTGAAGACTGTCAAGGAGCCAGAATAAAAGAATGCCTGAATTCATAGATTCAGTCCCACCCCTTTTCAAAGGAACACCCTTCTCCCCTGCACTCACAAGAGAAAATGGCTGAACACTGATTCTGTGATTTAACAGAAAATGAATTACAAAACACTATAATAGTGATTAAAACATCACTGTTTTCTGACTCGACAATTTAATCAAATACAACAGCAGGGATATAAACTGGATTATGCAGCAGTCAGCAAGCTGCACAGAGAGCTGGATGCCAAAAAAAAACTTGAACTACTGTTATGAACTTCAAAAACATGTTCTGTTATTTATTTACTTCTGCTGTATTAGCTATAACTTAAACAACATATGTCAATATTTATTTAGATATGCTGTATCAGCTATATTTAAACACAATATATAAAGTCTTATTTACCATACAACCTTGCCTCGCTTATTTTCTTGACTGATTCATATATTAAATATGTACTGCAGACTCAGCCATAGTGGAAAATTAAATGCCCCTCGAGAAGACTATTGTTACCTCCAGGGTGCCTGCGGCTTCGGGCATTTAGCCCCCTGGTCGGTAACAAAAGTCTTCCCCCTGGTCAATAAATTTTCCACTTTAGCCCTCCTCTCCAGTCCAGATATGTACAACATATCGAAACGTTGGGCAGCTGGCTTTTTGAGCTAAAATTATATACAATGCCTTGCAAAAGTATTCAGACCCCTGACCAATTCTCTCATATTACTGAATTACAAATGGTACATTGAAATTTCGCTCTGTTTGATATTTTATTTTTAAACACTGAAACTCAAAATCAATTATTGTAAGGTGACATTGGTTTTATGTTGGGAAATATTTTTAAGAAGAATAAAAAACTGAAATATATTGCTTGCATAAGTATTCAACCCCCACACATTAACATTTGGTAGAGCCACCTTTTGCTGCAATAACAGCTTTAAGTCTTTTGGGGTAAGTATGTACCAGCTTTGCACACAGTGTCGGAGTGATTTTTGGCCCATTCTTCTTGGCAGATTTGCTCCAGGTTGTTCAGGTTGGTTGGACGGCGCCATGGACCCAATTTTCAAATAGTGCCACAGATTCTCAATGGGATTGAGATCAGGACTTTGACTGGGCCATTGTAGGACATTCACCTTTTTGTTCTTGAGCCACTCCAATGTTGCTTTGGCCTTGTGCTTGGGATCATTGTCCTGCTGAAAGGTGAATTTCCTCCCAAGCTTCAGTTTTTTAGCGGACTGAAGCAGGTTCTCTTGCAGTATTTCCCTGTATTTTGCTCCATCCATTCTTCCTTCAATTTTAACAAGATGCCCAGTCCCTGCTGATGAGAAGCATCCCCACAGCATGATGCTGCCACCACCATACTTCACTGTAGGGATGGTGTGTCTTGAGGCATAGCGCTTTTGAGTTTTGGCCAAAAAGCTCTATCTTGGTCTCATCTGACCACAAATCCTTTTCACACATCGCAGCTGGGTCACTCTCTTGCTTTCTGGCAAACTCCAGACGTGCTTTCAGATGGTACTTTTTGAGTAACGGCTTCTTTCTTGCCACCCTCCCATACAGGCCAGTGTTATGCAGAGCTCTTGATATGGTTGACTGGTGAACCATTACTCCACTCCCAGCCACTGAACTCTGAAGCTCCTTTAAAGTGATTGTTGGCCTCTCTGTGGCTTCTCTCACAAGTCTCCTTCTTGTTTTAGCGCTGAGTTTTAAGGGACTGCCTTTTCTTGGCAGTGCCTGGGTGGTGTGATGCAGCTTCCACTTCCTGATGATTGATCCAACTGTGCTCACTGGGCTATCCAAACACTTGGATATTATTTTGTACCCTTTCCCTAATCTATGCATTTGTATTACTTTCTCTCTAACTTCTGTAGAATGCTCTTTGGTCTTCATTTTCCTTCAGATTCACAGCCTGACCAATGATCTTTCAACAGTGGGGTTTATATCCAGAAAATCTGACAGCAATTTTAATGGTTCACTGGTGGAGGCCAATGGTAAGGTAATTGTGTCCTCGTTAGGGCAATTTCTTTCATCGGTGTAAACTGGGAGCTTCCACAGCACAGGGGTTGAATACTTATGCAAGCAAGATATTTCAGTTTTTTATTTTTCTTAAAAATATTTCCCAACATAAAACCAATGTCACCTTACAATAATTGATTTTGAGTTTCAGTGTTTAAAAATAAAATATCAAACAGAACGAAATTTCAATGTACCATTTTTAATTCAGTAATATGAGAGAATTGGTCAGGGGTCTGAATACTTTTGCAAGGCACTGTATATATAATTATTTATTTCTTAGCAGACACCCTTATCCAGGGCGACTTACAATTGTTACAAGATATCACATTATTTTTACATACAATTACCCATTTATATTTATATACAGTTGGGTTTTTACTGGAGCAATCAAGGTAAAGTACCTTGCTGAAGGGTACAGCAGCAGCGTCCCCCACCTGGGACTGAACCCACGACCCTCCGGTCAAGAGTCCAGAGCCCTGACCACTACTCCACACTACTATATATTCTCAGCTTGAATTGAAAAATAAAGATCGAAAAAAAAAACCTGGTAAATTCTTAAAAAAAATAAACGTTGATATTAGTTGTAAATTTGGCAAAAAAAAAAAAAATTGAATAGTAGCAAGCCTAGTTATAAAATATAGGCTACAGCATTTGCTATTCTTGGTAATTTCCTATTGAATTGACATGACAATAAGTATTGTTTGTTGTTTGTTTTTTTATTGGAATTTTGTGATTAATGAACAAGTGTCAAGAACACTCTAATTTAGATTTATTGAACTTGCTTGATTAAAATGCAGTTCATGCTGTACATCACTGTAGCTCAGCGATAAAAATGTCAAAGACCTGTGTGCCTTTGAATAGTATGGAAAGAGGTGTTCAAGCAGACTGTACATATGGGCAGGATAAAAGAAAAAAAAACTTGAAGCCTGGTGCTTAAAAAGGTGCATCTTTAATCACAAGCACAGGACTTTTTTCCCCCTTATTCCCTTGCCTTGCATTCTAAAGTGCTTAAATGAAATACTTTAATTTTAACTACATAAGATCAGTATTTCTTCTTTGAATCATAATAACTTCACGAGTATTAAAGCTGAGGTGGCCACTTGGGGTTAGTACTAATGTGAGAGTGGCTCTGAACTCAAATCACAAAGATGCACTGTTTGTAGCTCAGAACAGTTGCTCTTCACTACCAAAACATTTGTTGCTGCCGACACAGTGGGCCGGGTACGCAATTTAACACTGCTTTTGATAAAGCAGGGTTGACCTGGGTGACAGATGCAAATGCTCAATGCGTGTATCAATGCCCCGGAAGCAGCTTGTTATGGACGCTTCCATCCAAGCTTCTCTGGATTGTGCCAATCAGCCCAAATGTTGATTAGAGCAAGCGTTTCTTCATCCCAGCTGCAATCTGGCTCATGTTGGGTCTCAAATCAACAAATATGTATGGCTAAACAGAATAAACAGAAATGTTCCTTGCGGAAATGAAATCTTCATGCAGGCGTGGCTGTTTGTTATTTAATCGGCTCACGAATGGCCGTCATGCATTTTGTCTCGCTCAACCCGGGTCAAAGCGTGTCGACCCACATCCTGAGGTGGGTCGCTGGACCCAGGTCAACCCGGGTATGACCCAGGTACATGGTTTCACACTATGCAGGATTGTGACCCGAGTAGCCAGAACCCAGGTCCGGACCAGGGTAGGAGTGCCAGTGTGAAAGGGGCTTAGGAGATTCATTTTGCATTAGCCCAGATTGCCCCTACTGCTTTATGTTCTCTTTCCTCTGCTCTGGAAATAGCTGAAAGAAAGATACGGGTATACATGACATTCTAAGAAGTTCAATTATGTTTTGCAGCAAAGTCAAAAACTACTAATTATTTCAACTTGAACCTGTTCTACCTGTCGCCTACATTCCTAAGCTTCTACAGAATTCAATCTATAATTCATAATCTAATATTCTTAAACTTTTATAGTGTCTGTTTTTCCAAAAATATAAAAGGATGTCATTATTTATTTTTGCACAGCATGTACGATGAATCGTGCATTTCAAAATACTTCATATGCACTTGCGGTACTGTAAGCACAGACACTAAAATAATATTTCCTTTCACATATTTCTCTCATATTTCAAAGCTGTATTTCTCTCTTTACTAAGCTAAAAGACTACTTGCAAGAGGATTTCAAAAAAAGCAATTTCTCACTGACCTTGGTCTCCCTGCTATTCTTCCAATTCCAAATCCTATGGAGATTTCTGCAGCAGTGATAATTTCACTGCAATAATTACAAATGTATTGGGTAAACAGCTGCCTTCAAAATGATCAATGACTTTATAACAGATATAATCACAGTATACCCTCCAGGCAAATGGGCTGAAGAAACTTCAATACAGCCACATTTCTTATTAAACATTGCTCTGAGAGAAATAAAAACCTCTTGAATATCATCAATTGAAATTGTACGCTTAAGTAATGGCTTTCTCACTCTGTTACATACCAGTATAGATATATTTTTTCTCTCTAGTTGAGGCAAACTCTTCTTCCCATACAACACATTTATGATTTATCTTTGCCTTTTCTCAGTACAATTCAACCTTCATTAACCTGCAATTCAGGGTCTTTGCACTCATCATACTCTTCTCGATTTCAGAAATAGAAAGTGTTCAAAATGTACCTGGATAACAGCCGATTTGGGATGTAGTCCATTATAATTGCTTATTAAAAAAATAAACCCCTTCAGGGATCTCTGCTGTAGTGCTAGAGTTCAAACCGCTAGCCACTAATCACCACCACTTTCCCTCATTTATCTACATAAAATAGGGATAACTGGTTACAAAAAAACAACAATTTTTACAATGGGAATGAAAGGGTAACTGTATGGTTAATGACACTAATCACAGGGGTAAATTCAATGTTAATTTGGAAGAAAGCACTCTTTATAACAAACCAGGGTAACCTGACCTTTTCAACCCTGCTAAAAGCTCATTCCACATTATTAGTTTTACTTCAACAAAACAGCAATTTGTTTTTATGTTAGTGCCACAAAATGCTAAAATCAATAGAATGACTTAAGTAAAAGGTGGCTAATCCACATGATGTTCACATTAAGTTGTTTTCAGTTCTATATAGAATATTCCCAGGAGAGTCAGAGAAAAACAAAGAACAAGCATGAGAATCCACTGTATAGTCTCTAGGCAGAAGTAAACCTGTACTGATATTTTGTCTAAAAGTCAACTTTTATTTAGTGTTCTACAATCGGATTAGACAAGTTTGGTATGTTACTGGGTTAAAAGCTAACCCAGATTTTTGGAATACCATGTAAACTAATTTTACCTTTGATACGATTAAAAACAAATCAAGGTATTGGAATTAAAATGCGGCATTTCATAGCACTCAGTGCCACCAGCAGCTAATGTCGTAACTGAAGTTGAACATTCATTTTCTTCACGTCTAATAGTTCCCAAGGACGCTTTGTCGAAGATGGGATGCCAGGCTGTCTTCTGTCCGACTCATCCACCTTCAACTCTAAATCTTCATACTAGCAAGCGATTTGGCAAGAGTTCAGAGAAAGGTGTTGTACTCAATTAATCTGCTAGAGGCAGGCTGCAGACAACCAATGTATCAATCCTCCCACCCCACACACTAACCCCACTCTCTATGTGGCTTGATCAAGATATATAATTATCCAAATAGGGGGGAAAAAAAGAAATGCTAATTTGGTTTTGTTTTCACCATTTTATATGGACATTATTGGACTCCCTGAAACAAAGTTAGCCAACAACAACTGACATTAAGGACCACTGTCCAAGTGAAAAAACTCAAGATCTCATGATCTCACACCCAAGTACCAAACAAACACAGTAACTGAAAAGCAGGTGAATAACCTATTTTCATTTCCTCAGCAAGAAACCAGCTGGAGAAGTTACGAATAATAGTTGCTTCAATCTGCACAGGGTAATTGGGAGCTCTATTAACATCCCTGAACGTACACAGTAATTTAAAATGCATTCTGTTTTACTGTGCTCTCCAAGAGCCTAGAAAGATGAACTATAGAAGCACTTTCTCTGCATCATGTGGCTCAGAAATGAATTCTTGTAAATGAGAGGCAGTTCTGCAATCCCAATCAGATTATTTCTGGTTTCACAGGCAATAAATACTTGGTATTAAAGTCTTTAAAAGCATACAACCCATATGCTGAATCTCTAAGACAGCTGCTTATAAATAATGTGTGCTTGATAAAGGTTCACATACCTCTTCTCCAGAGAGGTAATAGGCTGACAGAAGTCCACCAACAAACCGGATGTTTACTTCAAAGACCGATATTTCAGCATTCTGCGGAAGAGAAAAAAAGTTTTAAAAAGCATTAACGAAAATACTGTAGTTACATTTTTTATGTGTTTTTTATTTTTTAAAATATAAAACAGAAAAAAATTAATTTTGGAAAGTAAGTGAACACCACACAGGATAGAAGCTGTAAAGAAACCCTTTCGACTTTTCTTTGACCTACCCCTAAGACTTTTATTGTGGCTGGCTAAAGGGGCAACCGTCTACATACAGTCAAGGAGTTCTACAGATTACAGTTTCCATTATGTCATCCATAAGGACGGGTATATTTTTAAAAAATATTATTATTATTATTATTATTATTATTATTATTATTATTATTATTATTATTATTATTTATTTATGTATTTATTTTAAAGGAACTTGACTGACTGAGTAACTTAGGAGATGAAATTGCTAATGACTTTAATGACAAATCACTATGGCAAGCCAAATGATCATTTAGGAGATAAATTGCATTTTAAGACAATTTGAAATATTTAAAGATATCTCTAAATCATTTCGAGCTATTTCAAATTGAATTACAGATATCTTTAATTGTGCAGTTTTTAAGATATCTAAAATTAAGTTTTGGTACGCGTACCTCTTTCTAACACTACACCAGCCGACGTAACAATGTTGAACACCAATGTGGAATAAGCGGAGTTAAACAGATTCCTGCATCAAACCAATATTATAAAGACGCAATAAAATAATAAAAATAAAAATAAATAAACAAATAAACTTTGGTGATTGTCGTAAAATACTGGATTTCGGTATTAAATAAAAAGTATAGGCATTTTTAACACAAGTCTACAGTACGGACAAATCATAGTCTGTTATTTTGGATATAAATAACTTACATTTACAAAATACACATTTTATAAAAGTAAATTTAAATATGCACTACATTCTGAGTTAATTAAATTCATTTCCAGTAAAATAACACATTGAAAATGTAAATAACAAAGGAGTTTCTTAAGTTAAGGTACATGTCACAAATATCTTTTTTTTTCATGACGTGCACTTTGTCAACATTTTTAAATATACTTAAAACGCATAAAATAATGCACTTATTTTTTGTGTGTGCATAACATACCAAATATCAAATATTAAACATTAACCTCAATAAAATAGCTTTTCATAATAAAGAAACTTGAACAAATGTTTTACTGCCTATTTGTAGCAAGTATTTGAGTCACCCAGATTTATGGTCTGGTGCGATGCCGTCAACTGATATCCCAGCATACCTTTCTTCTTAAAGGAGTACAGCCTCTATCTATACATAACATTACCCACCCAATATCTCAAAAGGAATAGATTTTTTTTTTGTTGGTACAATACCCGAAAATAATCGTAATATTTTCAAATAAAAGTAGCCAGCGCAAATATCGTTTTAGACGGTGGATCACGCCGGTTGGCGGCTTATTTTGAAAACCCTGAGTAACTGCATACCAAAGAAGAGTTGTGAGAGCTCTTCTTTGGAGAGCTTATCTGAAATTGGCAAACATGCTCATCTTGTTGACTTCCAATCTCCTTTTTATGACAAATAGCATGAAAATATTGTAAAGCTGGTTTTCCAGCATCATTGACATAAAGGCGTTAATAAATCCTCCTTAGTCCACATTAGCTTTCACCTGTGCCTCGCAATTTGTGAAGTTTTAAAAGTACATGGCAGCATAATTGTTATAGCTACATCAAATGAACCCCCAGTAGTTGCCTGTATCGTCTAATAACAGGTCTAGCCTCAAGAGCTCTCTAGAGACTAAACTTACAGTATAAGCAACAAACAACTGTGCACAACAAGCAGTAACATATCATAAAAAGAAATCTGTTAACACTAAAATGGCTGCAAATTCAGAATGAATTTCATCTGAATAGCACAGGAATAATAACACTCGCATATCTTATGTACTGCCTCCGAGTTCAGAAGTAATTCATTTTTAATTGAGCTCTGTTAATGAATGTGGCTTTAAATCACACATATTCATTCCATGTTGATTTGTAACAAATTACGTTGATCACATGTATAAGGCATGCATTCATTGTGAGAAGTCTTATGTCATGCTGCCTAAAAAAAGAAAAAGTATGATTTGGTTTATTTAGCAGACGCCTTTATCCAAGGCAACTTACAGAGACTAGGGTGTGTGAACTGTGCATCAGCTGCAGATTCACTTACATCAAAGTCTCACAGACGGAGCACAAGGAGGTTAAGTGACTTGTTCAGGGTCACACAGTGGCTGAGCTGGGATTTGAACCAGGGACCACACAGCCTCTTATGAGAATGCCACACAGCTTATTATGATGAAAAGATCACCAGATGTAAAATGATGGACCAACCAGCGGACTGGTTCAAATCACATACTGCAGATTCTGATACTGACATTATGCAGAATTAGTGATAAGACGAAGATTACCTATAATATTGTTTCTTTCTAGTCGATGAACTCCACACCCCAAGTGAACTCCCATTCACCATGTTGCTTGGGTCAGGAGAACAAACCAATCTCTTTCCCAGAGATCCTTTAAATAATCCTTATTGGCGCCAGAATATTGTCCCTCCTCCATAAAAACCTGCCCCAGTTTAGTAACATTGTCCAATTTTTGAAAACAAAGAAACAAACAAACAAAGAAAGAAGGTGTGTAGAGTTCATTGACTGTAGAGTTCAGTGGAGGACATTGCTGCTGTACCCTTGAGCAAGGTACTTTACCTAGATTGCTCCAGTAAAAACCCAACTGTATAAATGGGTACTTGTATGTAAAAATAATGTGATATCTTGTAACAATTGTAAGTCGCCCTGGATAAGGGCATCTGCTAAGAAATAAATAAATAAATACATAATAATAATAATAATAATAATAATAATAATAATAATAATAATATTTTCTGTAGTCTTGATGTATGGGAAGATGGAACTTGGCCGGTTTCTATAGTCCTCAAAATGCCTATCTCCTGGTTGAACTGCCTTGATGATGTTGGGCTGAGACACCATCTTGAACCTCTCTGAGATCAAGAATGGGTCTGAGCTTCCCGTTCTTTTTGGGAATTAAGAAATATCTGGAGTAGTGCCCCTGGTTTTGAGAAGGTGAAGGGACCAGTTCTATGACAAGGGAAAGGAGCATTGACTTGATCTCTTGCAGCTGGAGATGTGCCGTTACCACAGCCATTACCTTAGTAAATACCCTGGGGGCTGTGGAGATCCCAAAAGTAGGTACTTTGAACTGGAATTGGCAGTTCTTGATGGAGAATCTGATATATGTTTGTCACAAAGACGGCTGACAGTGGGTGACGTCAGACCAGAAACAGGAAGTAACACACAACAGACAGTGAGGTTGGTGAAGCTGAGCACTTGGTTGTGCTCAGCATTTAATAAACAAAATAAAACACAAAAACAGGACACGGCACTTGCGCCAAAATAAATAGACAAACAAAACGGACTATACACTAAACACACACGAACAGACAAACACGGTGAGTAAGAACTTTAACTTTCCTTTACTTTACTTTCCTTTACTTTCTCCTTCTCCACACCCGTTCTCCACTCACAGAACACACAACCCGAGTGAGTGAAAACATGCTGTTTTATGCAGTTGTACCGAGACTTCGATTGCTAGTCAATCATTCAATTGGAATCTCGGTACAACTGCACGTGAATTAATTAAGTGCACTCCCGTGACCACACATTACATTTTAACTAGCACGTGAAGTGATTTGTGCCCTCCGTGCCTAAATATAAATCTACATTTTTAAATCACAAGTGAAACACAGACCCGTTTATATCCGTGTACCGATGACTATACACCAACATTTACACACAACACGTAACACAAAATACACACGGGGGCACTTTGCCACATATACCCCCTTGTGCAAAGCACACATGGCCTCAATGGCCACCTCCCCCTCAGTCCCAAAGTCCCGGAACAGGGGAAGCAAGTTGTTTCTGGGGGTGGCCATGGTGAAATGTCTGGCACCCCCAATTCTTCGTGGCTGGCAGCTCCCTCTTCGGGGCTTCAGCCACACTATCTCCTGCCGCGAAAGTGCAGCTGGGGAGCTGGTCTCCTGACCTCCCCCCTTCTTCATGGCCGGCAGTTCCCCTCCGTGGGGCTCCGACCACACAATCTCCGGCAGCGAAACTGCTGCGGGGAAGCTGGTCTCCTGACCTCCCCCTTCTTCATGGCGGCAGTTCCCCTCCGTGGGGCGCCGGCCACCCATTCCGGCAGCGAAACTGCTGCGAGGGGCGGGTCTCCTGACCTCCCCTCGCCGTGGCCGCTAGCTCCCCTCCGTGGGGCTCTGGCCACCGTGTTTCCTGCCACGGAAATGCGGCTGGGGAGCTGGTCTCCTGACCTCCCCCTTTCTTCATGGCCGACAGCTCCCCTTCATGGGGTTCTGGCCATAGTGTAGCGACCCCAGGCGAAGCAGGACCCTCGACTACCCCAGGCGAAGCAGGATCCCTGGCGACCCCAGGCGGCGGCAGCGGACCCTCGGGAGGCGGCGGCAGCAGCAGCGGACCCTCGGGAGGCGGCGGCAGCAGCAGCGGACCCTCGGGAGGCGGCGGCAGCAGCAGCGGACCCTCGGGAGGCGAACTTCGGGAGGAGCCCCTGGCCATAGAGGCGGCAGCGGGAGCTCCACTTCTCCCTCGTACCCTGTACCCTGTGTGGAGCAAAAGGCAGCCCCAGGCGTCGCGGAGCAACAGGCAGCCCAAGCGTCGCGGGCGGCTGGCAACCCCAGGCGTCGCGGGCGGCTGGCAACCCAAGCGATCGCGGGCGGCTGGCAACCCAAGCGTCGCGGGCGGCTGGCAACCCAAGCGTCGCGGGCGGCTGGCAACCCAAGCGTCGCGGGCGGCTGGCAACCCAAGCGTGCGGGCGGCTGGCAACCCCAAGCGTCGCGGGCGGCTGGCAACCCCAGGCGATGCGGGCGGCTGGCAACCCCAGGCGGCGAGGCAGGCATCCTTAGGCGATGCGAGGCAGGCATCCTTGGGCGGCGAGGCAGGCATCCTTGGGCGGCGAGGCAGGCATCCTTGGGCGGCGAGGCAGGCATCCTTGGGCGGCGAGGCAGGCATCCTTGGGCGGCGAGGCAGGCATCCTTGGGCGGCGGGGCAGGCATCCTTGGGCGGCGGGGCAGGCATCCTTGGGCGGCGAGGCAGGCATCCTTGGGCGGCGAGGCAGGGAGTCAGGACTAGCTGGGGTGCAGGTGTTGGCCCTCTTCTCGGCCTCTGCGGCCGGGCGGTTCTTCCCGTGCTTCCCTCAGCAGCCTATGCAAGGGCTGCTGAGGACCGCCAACATCTAGTCCTGGTCCTTCTGGTGAAGGGAGAGGCAGCTCCTGCTCCTCTCCTCGTGGCGGTGGGGAAATGATACCAGCAGGCATTCCTCCTCTGCTGGTGGGGAAGTGATACCAGCAGGCATTTATCCTCTGCTGGTGGGGAAAGTGTTACCAGCAGGCATTCCTCCTCTGCTGGTGGGGAAGTGATACCAGCAGGCATTCATCCTCTGCTGGTGGGGAAGTGTTACCAGCAGGCATTCATCCTCTGCTGGTGGGGTTGGCGGAGGCAGAGGCAGCTCCTGCTGCTCTGCTCCTGCCGATGGAGGTGGCGGAGGCAGAGGCAGCTCCTGCTGCTCTGCTCCTGCCGATGGAGGTGGCGGAGGCAGAGGCAGCTCCTGCTGCTCTGCTCCTGCGATGGATGGCGGAGGCAGAGGCAGCTCCTGCTGCTCTGCTCCTGCCGATGGAGGTGGCGGAGGCAGAGGCAGCTCCTGCTGCTCTGCTCCTGGATGGAGGAGGCAGGCAGCTCCTGCTGCTCTGCTCCTGCCGATGGAGGTGGCGGAGGCAGAGGCAGCTCCTGCTGCTCTGCCGATGGAAGTGGCGGAGGCAGAGGCAGCTCCTGCTGCTCTGCTCCTGCCGATGGAGGTGGCGGAGGCAGAGGCAGCTCCTGCTGCTCTGCCGATGGAAGTGGCGGAGGCAGAGGCAGCTCCTGCTGCTCTGCTCCTGCCGGTGGAGGTGGCGGAGGCAGAGGCAGCTCCTGCTGCTCTGCCGATGGAAGTGGCGGAGGCAGAGGCAGCTCCTGCTGCTCTGCTCCTGCCAATGGAGGTGGCGGAGGCGGGACCAGCAGGAATTCACCCTCTGCTGGTGGAGGTGGGAGCTGCAAGCAGTCCTCCCATGGCAATGGAGGTGGACCCAGCAGGAATTCACCCTCTGCTGGTGGAGACTGGGGCTGTGGGCGCTCTACCTTCCCCTGTCTTGGGCTGTGGGCGCACCGACTCCTCCCTCTTGGGCTGTGGGCGCACCGACTCCTCCCTCTTGGGCTGTGGGCGCACCGACTCCTCCCTCTTGGGCTGTGGGCGCACCGACTCCTCCCATTCAGGCGTGGGACGTTCGGGCTCCTCCCATTCAGGCGTGGGGCGTTCGGGCTCCTCCCACTCAGGCGTGGGACGTTCGGGCTCCTCCCACTCAGGCGTGGGACGTTCGGGCTCCTCCCACTCAGGCGTGGGGCGTTCGGGCTCCTCCCACTTGGGCTGTGGACACTCAGGCTCCTCCCACTTGGGCTGTGGACACTCAGCCTTCCTCTTCCCCTTTCCCCTTCTCTGCCTCCTCCTCACCTTCCTCTCCTGGGCCAGTTCCTCCTCTCCCTCTTGGTAGGGGCAGCGCACCACCGGGTGCCCGAACTCCCCACAGGCAAGGCACCAGCCTTGGTCCTCTAGACCACCGAGGAGGACCTCCAGATCCTGGCAGCCATCTCTCCAGTTCCAGCCTTCCATTTTTTTTTTTTTTTTTGTTGTTGTTGTTGTTTTTTTTTTTTTTTTAAAACAACAAATTGCGGTTCCTGTTCTGGCCTGAGTCCTGGAGCGCTGTTGATCCCTCTTCTGGACACCACGTGTCACAAAGGCGGCTGACAGTGGGTGACGTCAGACCAGAAACAGGAAGTAACACACAACAGACAGTGAGGTTGGTGAAGCTGAGCACTTGGTTGTGCTCAGCATTTAATAAACAAAATAAAACACAAAAACAGGACACGGCACTTGCGCCAAAATAAATAGACAAACAAAACGGACTATACACTAAACACACACGAACAGACAAACACGGTGAGTAAGAACTTTAACTTTCCTTTACTTTACTTTCCTTTACTTTCTCCTTCTCCACACCCGTTCTCCACTCACAGAACACACAACCCGAGTGAGTGAAAACATGCTGTTTTTATGCAGTTGTACCGAGACTTCGATTGCTAGTCAATCATTCAATTGGAATCTCGGTACAACTGCACGTGAATTAATTAAGTGCACTCCCGTGACCACACATTACATTTTAACTAGCACGTGAAGTGATTTGTGCCCTCCGTGCCTAAATATAAATCTACATTTTTAAATCACAAGTGAAACACAGACCCGTTTATATCCCGTGTACCGATGACTATACACCAACATTTACACACAACACGTAACACAAAATACACACGGGGGGGCACTTTGCCACAATGTTCTGTATTCCTTGTGTATAGGAAGATGGAAGTAGGCATTTTTGAGATATATAGAAATCAACCAGTCCCCTGGTTGAACTGCCTGGATGATAATGGCTAGTGACACCATCTTGAATTTTTCTGAAAGAATAAAACTCTTGAGGTTCCGAGAATACGCCTGAATTTCCCATTTTTCTTTTGTATCAGAAAGTATCTTGAGTAATGGCCCTGGGTCTGTGAAGATAATGGGACATCTTGTATGTAAGTCGCCCTGGATAAGGGCGTCTGCTAAGAAATAAATAATAATAAAATAATATGTCATGGGAATGCAGCATATTTGTTATTTCCTCTTGCAAGCAGATGCCCCTTGGCCTTGACCAGTCTAAAACTGTCTGGATGATGCTTGTTGATGGTGGTAAAACCTGGAACGGAATCCTGTAACCCTGTTGAATAATAAGCCTCAGGACCCAGGGATCTGATGTAATTTTTTCCCAGGTGGTTAGAAAATGGGACACCCTTCCTCACATTGGCAGTGGATGGGGTTGGAAGGCTGAGAAAAATGTCAGGAGGTGGTAGAGGGTGTACCTCCCTCTTTATAATGGCCACGTCCTGTTCTTTGTGTCTGAACTCCTGGCCACGTTGAAAGCGGCCCTGCCTGTTAAACCATGGTTGAGGTGGCTGGTTTTGTCTATGTCTTTGTCTATTAAAAAAACCCTGTTGCACAGTGCACCTCTCCCTGTAGTAAAGCAAGATCTAATCACCCTTCTAGCCTCCTTCATGTCAGACAGGGAATCCTTCAGGCTGGTGCCAAATAAAAGACCACCCTGAAAGGGCATCTCTAGTATTTTTGTCTGGGTGTCTGCAGACAGAGAAGATGTTTTCATTTGCACCGTCTTGCAGAGATGACATTAGCCACAGCTCTGGCGTTAGTATCAATGGTGTCACATGCTGCTTGCAGTTGAAGTTTTGCTGTGTTTTCCCTTCTTCTGTCAGCTGCATGGCCACCTCTAGATTTTCAGGTGTAGGTGACTGTAAAATTGTGGAAAAAAGTTTAGGCTGTTTGAAAAGGTGTTTTTTATGATCCACTGGTACCCTGTAGAATTGATCTACTCTGGGCAGGCATGGTGCAGAAGTAGCAGATCTTTGAGAAATAGCCTCTACAGGCCTCCAGACCGCCTCATGGAAGGGGAACCCTTCAAAGGTTTTCCAAGATGCTAAGGAAGTCATCCTGATCTGCACAGGTCTGGGGTTGTACTTTGAGAGAGGATGAAATCCTTCTCAGTATGGCATCTGCAACTGTATATATGGGGGAGGGGCCGTCTGTACTCAAAAACATCCTCCTCGGGGGCAGAGTCAATGACATCATCGTCTCCTAGGGTGGGGGCAACTGGAAAGTATTGCTCCTGTGTACTTCTGGGTGCAACTGTACCAGAACTTGCTGTATGAGCTACACACTGTAAAGGCTGAGCCTGCTTTGACTGCTCATATTCCTTTAGCCATAGAAAAAAAAGATCTTTAGGCATTGGTAGCTGCGAAGGGGATGGTTGAGTCCTGGCTGCTGGAGCCTCCGTAATGGCGGTCGCTGATTTCGCTGATACGTCTCTTTCCCTGCTGCTGCGGGAGTGTGTGGATTTTCTCGTTCTTTTCCTTGTAGGAGAAAAACCTGGACCTCGTTGTTCTCTGGGGCTGCCTGCTCTTTTATAAGTAGAGGGTGTAGAACGACCTTTATCAAAACGGTGAACCACCAAAGGGGAAGGAACTTCCTTGTGAGTTGGAGTGATTGACATGTCTACACACATTAAACATATATTTGTGTTAGAAGATGGAGAAAGTGGGGTACCACACTTTGAACAGATGGAAGGCACAGAGGCAGAAAATTGAGAAAAAAAAGGGAAGAGGAAAAAAACTCTAACCATATGCTTTTTTTTTTTCGAACAAAAATAAAAGCGCAACGCACTTACCCAAGCAAAGCAGGAGAAATTTGGACAACCTGACTAATACGAGGTGGGGGGTTTATGGAGGAGGAGCACGTATTTGGCGCCAGTGAGGATTATAAAAAGGATCTCTGGGAAAGAGATATGGTTCTTTCTCCTGACCGAAGCGACATGGAGACCGGAAGTTCACATTGTGTGGACTTCATCAGAAGAGGTAAGAAACAATTTTATATTCAACTTGCTACCAAACTAAAACCAATAGCCTTAGAATGCTGGAACCCATTGAGGTCCACAACTGTTTTCAACCATTGCTCAAAACAGCAAATCAAACAGTATTGCAGATTTATTCTTTTAAAAAATGAGCAGAATTCAGGATATTAGTATGCTTCATGTGAGGGGGGAACAAACTAAATAAAGTAGTGCCATCATTGTAGTTTTTTTTTGTTTTTTTGTTGCAGTATTCTATGTGAATTACTTGTTGATGTTCCACACTGATAAACGTGAACCAAACAACTCTCTTGAGAAGATCTCCACATTACATTTATTCAAAACAGCCTATTAAATAAAAAAGCAAACACTAGCAGATAGGAGATGTTGATAAAATATTCAATCTTTCACTCCTCAGACTTGCATAAATAAAATCTCTGTTTCTCGAATCTGTTAACTGTATACTGTACAAATACATTATGTATTATACAATTTAACAGGACTTTGTTTAAAACCTTGTTGGTTGACTGATCACAGGCACACCCTCCTCTTATCAATTTGTTCCTGCACTGTATAAATTGGCTTTGTTACAAAAATCTTGTAGACATTAAAATGCCATAACATTTCTTTTGAGTCAGTGGAAAACCTCCGATAAAAACGGAAAAACATTTTCAAAGTAGTACATCAATTTCTAACAAACTGTTCAGAATTCTTCATCAGGTTATCAACATTTTCATACCAACCACCCCACCCCACCCTGTCCTGACTTATTCTGGTATTTAAAGTGCTTTGAAGTTCTTGTGTACTTTATTTTGCAGAGAATCCATTCACTGTATAGGAAGCAACTTCAAATCAGAGAATACCACACAGCTGATTATACTACCCACATTGGTTCCAGAGTTACCACCCCTGGATTAACAGACATTGAATTGAAAATACATGCTAGAGCTATCTGTGCCTCTATTTGGTTCTAATTACATTTTTAAATGCATTTTTTGCTCTCAGAAACTGATCAGACAGTACATTAGTGTAATTTGACAACGATTTAGAGCAGTTTAAAGCCCACATATGTAATTTTTTGTGCAGGAAGAGGGGAGGGCTAAACCATAAATAAGCTAAAATGAGTGAAGAAATGTTCAGAACCTTCTAAATGATGGTCTCGATAGAGGAATCAAAATCATGACTAAACTCCAAGTATGTCAGGTAAAAAATGCCACATATTTGACTAACAGAGAGAATCAAACAAGTGGAATGCATTAGGTAACTATCTGGTGCCATAACAACCCTATTTCCTGATCTTGAATCCGAAATACTATGAAATAACTAGTATCAAAGATCAAGAATACATCCTTGCAAAACTGCACACTTAAGATTTACATTGCAAAATGAAGTGTACGGTCCACTTTCACTAGCAATAACTCCTGTAACAAAAAAATCAGCAGTAAAGTATGATGGATGATCGCTGTAACTACAGTATAATGATTACAGTATCTTTTGTTAAAAACAATAGTTACAACACCTTTAAAAAGAAAGTATGTCAGTAACATCCACCCCAAGCAGTAAATTCAAAATCAGAGCTATCTGTATGATGAAAATATTGATGACCATCAAATATCATATCACTAGAATGTACAGAACAGCGTTGAAGAATGACGTTTTATGACAATTTGACAAGGAATCATCCTGTTGCATGCAAAAATGTGTGATATAGCTATTTCATCCCCAGCGGGGGAAAATTAATAAATGGATGGCCACGCACACACACACACACACACACACACACACACACACACACACACACACACACACACACACACACACACACACACACACACACACACACACACACACTGGGGGATAATTAGACACTTCACATTATCAGAAGTCCTCGAGTAACACATGGTTTGGATACAGTAATATGCGACAGCTGTACTTACCACATTGAAGTCTAAACTCTTCTCAACCCAATCTGTGGCGGCTTTAAACTCATCATGCATATCCATGATGTACAGGCTGTCAAGTGCATCCACTATCGTAGCTCCTTGAATGCTACCTGAAAACACAAGAGAGAAGAAATGGCATTTACTAACATGCAGTCTATTAGACAAATTGAAAGCATTTTACTATGGAGGTTCAACAGACTGTCATGACCCAATTCAAACCCCACCCCCCAAAAGAGATCAGACAAAATATAATAATTGTGTAATCAATGTAAAGCTAGATCACAAAACCTCTTGTTAAGGCTGCAGCTCTGTGTTCTAAGCAAGTAAATTCTATCAGGCTAAATTGTGTTGTAACAGCTTGCCTTTTAAAGAACATAAAAAAGCACATGTAAAATAGACAGGCCAAGAGACTGTACAGTCAGTACTAAAACAAACACAAGCTTTATCAGTTTAAGCCTCTTTTTTCTTCATAACAGACTCTATAATGCTGGTCTAGTCAATTTTGTAATCCAAGTACACAGAACTCAGTACTGCAAGTACCCTCGAGCAGAGGGGTGGGGAGAATCTCTATACATATTCCTCCCGCATTACTATTTATATATATAATAAATAAATCAATTTATATATATATATACACACACACACACACACACACACACACATACATACAGTGCCTTGCATAAGTATTCACCCCCCTTGGATTTAATTGGGATTTTAAATGGATTTAATTCAGATTTTTACCATTTACACAACATACTTAACACTTTGAAGGTGCAAAATATTTTTTATTGTGACACAAAAGTTAATTAAACAAAAGACATCTGTTGGTTGCATAAGTATTCACCCCCCTGAGTCAATACTTGGTAGAAGCACCTTTGGCAACAATTACAGCTGTGAGTATTTTTGGGAAGTCTCTACCAGCTTTGCACATCTGGATCCTGCAATTTTTGCCCATTCTTCTTGGCAAAATTGCTCAAGCTCTGTCAAGTTGGATGGGGACCGTTGGTGAACAGCAATTTTCAAGTCTTGCCACAGATTCTCAATCAGATTGAGGTCTGGGCTTTGACTGGGCCATTCTAAGACATTCAGGTTCTTGTTTTTAAACCACTCCAGTGTAGCTTTGGCTGTGTGTTTAGGGTCATTGTCATTGTCCTGCTGGAAGGCGAACCTCCGCCCCAGTCCCAGGTCTCTTGCAGACTGAAACAGGTTTTCCTCTAGAATTTCCCTATATTTGGCTCTATCCATCTTGCCCTCAATCCTGACCATATATATATATATATATATATATATATATATATATATATATATATATATATATATATACTGTGTATATATATATATATATATATATATATATTGTTTATATATATATATATATATATATATATATATATATATATATATATACACACACACACACACATATACATATACATACACACACACACACACATACATACACAGTACCAGTCAAAAGTTTGAGTACACTTGCTGGAAACTAGTTTTTTTTCATAACTGACAATGTTTTACGTTGTATACGTTTCTGTAAATACATAAAAATGAAAACACTTGTTACAATATACAAAACAAAACATAAGGAGTATCAAAGCAATGTTCAAGAAAATTGAAAATTGTCTCTAAATCTTGGATTCCTCAAAATAGCCACCCTTTGCCTTAATAACAGCCTCACAAACACAAGGCATTCGGTTAACAAGTTTCAGCAGGAAATCACCTGACATTCCCAGCTCTTCTGCAGCAATTCCCAGAGATGTAGGGCACTTGTGGGTAGCTTTGCTTTGACTCTTCTGTCCAGTTCATCCCATACAAGTTCTATGGGATTGAGGTCTGGAGACTGGGCAGGCCAGGTCATTAGATTGAGTTGTCCTTCACTTTCCTTCTTCGCCAGATAGTTCTTGCACAACTTTGAGGTGTGTTTCGGGTCATTATCTTGCTGAAGAATGAAGGACTGCCCAACTAGCCGTAATCCTGATGGAATGGCATGCCTCTGAATTATGCTATGATAGCCATGCTGGTTGAGCTTGCCATGGACTTGGTAAAGATCACCAACTCTGACACCAGCAAAGCAACCCCAGACCACGACACTGCCTCCTCCATGCTTGACAGTGGGAACCACACATGCAGAACTCATGCGCTCACCCTCTCTGCGTCTTACAAATACTCAGCGGTTGGACCCAAATATTTCAAATTTTGACTCATCGGTCCATAAGACCGACTTCCACTCCTCAAACATCCAGTTTCTGTGTTTTTTGGCCCAGGCAAGTCTCTTCCTCTTATTCTGCACTCTTAACAATGATTTCTTTGCAGCAATTCTTCCAGTTAGGCCAGCTTCACGCAATCTCCTCTGAACAGTTGATGTTGAAACATCTGTTCTAGTAGCATTTAGCTGAGCTTGTATTTCAGGGGCAGTTAATCGCTGGTTTTGCAGACTTGTGACTCGAATGAACTTGTTTTCGGATTCTGAGGTGACCCTTGGCCTGCCTGACCTTGTTCGGTCCTCATGAGTGCCAGTTTCTTCAAATCGTTTGATGGTCTTGGCCACAGCAGTTACAGACACTTGCAAAGTTCTTGCGATTTGTCTTAAAGATTGACCTTCATTTCTTAAAGTAATTACAGGCTGTCTTTTTTCTTTGCTTAACTGAGCGTATTTTGTCATTTTCTGCTCCCTTACATTCAGGAATGACAAAGTTGTGCCTATGCTATCTATATTTATAGTAATCATGGACCCTCACCTGTTAACAATAATTGGTGACAAAAGGTTAATTAGGTAACATGCTAATTAACTCAGAGAACATCTAACAAAGACACTTTTATACTTAGGCCAGTGTTCTAACACCGTGTTATACACATTTCAGACTTTTAACTGACTTGGGCTTCAGACTGAAATCCCCTTGCTTTGGGTGACCATTTCATTGAAATTGACAAGATTTACATTTTCATTTAAAAATAAAATTTTTGAATGCAATTCACTTATGATTATCAGCTTATATAAGTACATGTATCATATAATGAAATATTAAGTGTTTATAGACAAGTTTATACAGTTAAAAGCATAGATAATCATGAAAAACCTGGTTTCAAGTAGGTGTACTCAAACTTTTGACTGGTACTAATATATATATATATATATATATATATATATATATATATATATATATATATATATATACATATACACACACACACACACACATATATATCTATCTATACGCACACATATATTATATAAGGCTGTCAATCACGGTTAACTTATGTGATTAACACATTCTTTTTTTAATCATTTTATCAATTTGTATTATATGTTAACGTATGTAAAAACAGTATGAATGTATTTCAGTTAACCGTTAAACCGCTGAACCATAGCACTTTCACCCTTTGCAGGAAATTACATCACGGTGAGCAAGTTTTCAGAAACTCACTCATATCACGCCTATATGTAGACATTATTCTTGAAAATGTTTCTTTGTAATGGCTTATCCCACAAGGATGAGATTAAATGTTGGGGCTATTTACAAAGATACAGATTAAATATAGAACACAATAAAACATTGCAATCCAAAGGCCTAGGGGAGCAGCGTCTGTGAAAATTGGAACAATTTATTAAATACCAGAAACAAAAGTCAGTTCTGCCTGCAACGGACGTGTTTTGCAGAATGCTTCAATTCCGCTCGGCAAGCAGTGCTCTACAGCGCCTGGTACTGTGCTGGGAAATCACAGGGTGCATCAACTTATTGATGTTCAGATTTGTGATGTTTTGCTGAGTATGAATACCAGTTCACTTTGACCCAGTTAATCTAACATTTTTCATTTGTCAAAATTGAAATATGACAGATTTGAGATATTGATGTTACTTACAAATACAACACTGCAAAACATGTTTGTATAAGAAAAACAAGGATGCAGTCTTTAAACAAAAGCGGGTTTAGTGTCTAAACACAAGTACCATGATAATATTAGTAATCGGGGGTTAATAACAGAAAACTGGTACTGATGTTAAACCTGACATGCAAAGCGAAATTCATGCAGTTTAATGTTAATTTGAAAATGCACAAAAAAGACTAAACTTATGTAGGAGTTTTAAAGCTACAACTCTGACTTGTTTCACTTAACTTTGTTAATTTATTGCCATATCTGTTTTAAGTTATATTCTGCATTCCATCAAGATTAAAATTGATGTGTTATTTTTAATAGGAGTCTGTCATCTCTTTTCTTTTTCTTACCTCTACTACAAAAATGACTTTATTTACAGCAGACATTTTATGGCAAAAAAAATCAGTGTAGAAAACAATTTATTGACAGTCATTAAGTGCCACAGTAATGATGCTGCTATATTTTATAGTCCCAGTGGTTGCACTCCTTAGAGCTACCTGCTTAGAGTATTAAACAAGACAGGCGGAAAGTTTATTAATGAAGATGCACCCTCAAAATGAATCAGCTGTGAGGTGGAGAAAGGGGAGATGGTGGGAGAACAAAGCATATAGGAGGCTGTGTGGTCCAGTGGTTAAAGAAAAGGGCTTCTAACCAGGAGGTCCCCGGTTCAAATCCCATCTCAGCCACTGACTCATAGTGTGACCCTGAGCAAGTCACTTAACCTCCTTGTGCTCCGTCTTTCGGGTGAGACGTAATTGTAAGTGACTCTGCAGCTGAGGCATAGTTCACACACCCTAGCCTCTGTAAGTCGCCTTGGATAAAGGCATCTGCTAAATAAACAAATAATAAAGATGACAGTGTAACTAATGAAAGCACCATAGGGGTACCTATTAACAATGTGATGTAAACTATCACTTGCCACTTTTACCATATATAACATATATACAGTGCCTTGCAAAAGTATTCAGACCCCTGACCAATTCTCTCATATTACTGAATTACAAATGGTACATTGATATTTTATTTTAAAACACTGAAACTCAAAATCAATTATTGTAAGGTGACATTGGTTTTATGATGGGAAATATTTTTAAGAAAAATAAAAAACTGAAATATCTTGCTTGCATAAGTATTCAACCCCTGTGCTGTGGAAGCTCCCAGTTTACACCGATGAAAGAAATTGCCCTAACGAGGACACAATTACCTTACCATTGGCCTCCACCAGTGAACCATTAAAATTGCTGTCAGATTTTCTGGATAAAAACCCCACTGTTGAAGGATCATTGGTCAGGCTGTGAATCTGAAGGAAAATGAAGACCAAAGAGCATTCTACAGAAGTTAGAGATAAAGTAATATAAATGCATAGATTAGGAAAAGGGTACAAAATAATATCCAAGTGTTGGATATCCCAGTGAGCACAGTTGGATCAATAATCAGGAAGTGGAAGCTGCATCACACCACCCAGGCACTGCCAAGAAAAGGCCATCCCTCAAAACTCACCGCTCAAACAAGAAGGAGACTTGTGAGAGAAGCCACAGAGAGGCCAACAATCACTTTGAAGGAGCTACAGAGTTCAGTGGCTGGGAGTGGAGTAATGGTGCACCAGTCAACCATATCAAGAGCTCTGCATAACACTGGCCTGCAAGGGAGGGTGGCAAGAAAGAAGCCGTTACTCGAAAAGTACCATCTGAAAGCATGTCTGGAGTTTGCCAGAAAGTATGAGAGTGACCCAGATGCGATGTGGGAAAAGGTTTTGTGGTCAGATGAGATCAAGATAGAGCTTTTTGGCTAAAACTCAAAGCGCTATGTGTGGTGCAAACCTAACACTGCCCATGCCTCAAGACACACCATCCCTACAGTGAAGTATGGTGGTGGCAGCATCATGCTGGGGGGATGCTTCTCATCAGCAGGGACTGGGCATCTTGTTAAAATTGAAGGAAGAATGGATGGAGCAAAATACAGGGAAATACTGCAAGAGAACCTGCTTCAGTCCGCTAAAAAACTGAAGCTTGGGAGGAAATTCACCTTTCAGCAGGACAATGATCCCAAGCACAAGGCCAAAGCAACACTGGAGTGGCTCAAGAACAAAAAGGTGAATGTCCTACAGTGACCCAGTCAAAGTCCTGATCTCAATCCCATTGAGAATCTGTGGCACTATTTGAAAATTGCGGTCCACAAGCGTCGTCATGGGGATGCAGCATTAACTGATGTCGACATGAGAATGTTCCTATCGGCTCCATAAAAAGTATAGCTAGAAGAACATCATTCCAACTGTTCTGCAGCCCTGGGAAAGTCGTCACTGTTCAACATAAGATTAGACGCACCCCACCCCCCACATGCCAATCTTTATTGTGCAAAAAAAAAAGTATTGTATCAAAAGGTAAAATTCAATCTGTGAACCTGTACCCTTTTCCAAGGTCATGGTTTAGTGTTCCACTTTTAAGTACAGCAACTAATAATTCAGCAAATGTTGTTACCTGGGTGAGGCGCAGGGTTCCAACCCTATTTTTTTTTTTTTTTTTTTTTTTACCATGCCTGGTTTCCTCAGGCAATATAGCTGAGATGGACACATTACATTTCCCCAGGTAACCCTTGGAAGTCAAAGAGACTACTCAGTAAATAAAATAAAAAATATTAGTAAAAAAAAAAAAAATCTGACACATCACAGTTTATCAATGGGGATATTGCAAGTGTGTCCTTGACATTACACTGATCACAGCTGCTGCTTCTCTGTGTTTAATAGATGATTCCATCTCCCAGCAGCAGTGAGCGTAAGTGTTTTATTGACAGATGACACTTGCTAATAAGGTTTTTTTTTTTTTTGGGAGACCATAAAAAAATGACGTTAAATAATCCCCCAAGGGACGAAAGGCTTTGAGTTGTTGACAAAATGATGAATTGTTTAGATAAAAAACAACCTTCACACTGAATAGAGCAAAGTCTCACATTACCACGTGAATCTGAATTGCTAAAATGCCTACTGTTAAGTAGGAACAGGGCTACTGTATTGGTATGTTTGATAATTAACTGCAGTACCTGGATTTTGCATTTCAAGATCGCAACACTTCTTGACATGGATATCAACAGTTGTTCATTATGATCATATTTCAGATATATTTCTATATATTATTAGTATATTGAGAAAGAGGAACATTTTCTCTGGTTGTGTGTACTTTTGGTTTAAGTGGCATCCCCCACCCACCCCAGCAACTTTAAAAACACATATATTGCAAAAACATGCAAAGTATGCACTGCTACGATCTTTAAAAATGACACGCAAATTCATTCCCAAATGTACACGCACCACCAGGCACATAACTCAAAGTTTCTCTTTGCATAGACTGTGCACAGAATGCCCCGGTGAGCCTGTGTTTTCGGTTCCATTAATCACTTAAATAAGGAGTAGTCTCAGTTTGCTAATGAAAATGAGGATGGCAGGAAGGCATGAAACAGTATGTGTGCTCCTGGGTCACTTCTCTCCTCCCTCCCTCCCCAAGGACAGAGTGCAATAGCCTTTCTGTGATAGCTTTCCATCACTGCAGCTCTGCTCTATTCTGTTCTGTCCTGGGATGTTCGTCTCTCTTTAACTTCATATTTAAAATTCTCAGTAGGATACACTAGAACAGAACAAATTAGTGTAAACTTGCAGTGGTACTCAACTCTGGCCCTCGAGATCCAATCCAGTCCAGGTTTTTACTCCAAAAAGGTTATAATGTAGTTAATTGAAGCTACTGAGGCAATTAACTAATTTAGGACCTGGTTGGAATAAAGACAAGGAGTGGAATAAATAAATAAATAAATAAATAAATAAATAAATAAATGAGGGCCAGAGTTGAGTACCACTGGTGTAAAGGAACATTGTAAACCTTGTTGGGGTGTTACAAGTGTTACATTTTGGAACACACTTCTGCTGGTGTCCATTTTTAGCTACTTATCTGACTCAATAAATTGGATAAAACACATCCTTTGAAATACTGGATACAGCTTTATCTGAACTGAAGAGTGTGAAGGAACCTTTAAAACACATCATTTCTGATCCAGTTGCTTGGCTTTGGCTTCTGTTTTCCCATTGGAAATCTATGGAATCTAGTAGAACCTGAGGCACCGAAGAGATTAAGCCATTTTGAATCTTGTTATAGGTACCCGAGAATACTGTGGCTATTGACAAGTGATTGCTTAACATGCTGTCGTCATCAGAAATCAGAGAAAGTAATTCCACATAAATTACCTCTATTTGAAGAATTGGTACCTTCATCAGTTCAGGTATTTCTGGTGTAGACCTCTGTTTTTTCTGAGAAAGTTCCCAAAAATTGATTCACAATTTACATTTACTTTGAAGTTCAATATCATTCTCAAAAACAGTCTCTATAATTAGCAAAATCGCGTGAAATTTAGCTATAGTTACACCCTATCCTAACATATTTATGTCCCGCCTCTGTTCACTAATGATTGGACAGCTGTAAAACCAGGGCACAGATCTTTGACTTTCCCATTGGTTAAACTCCCAATTATGTCCCGCCTCTGCTCACTTATGATTGGATTACCACAGAGAAAATGCAGGATCTTCTATTGGTTGATTGTATTTTATTATACAAAAAATGAACTGCACGATTAAATTAAAAAATCTGCGATCAACTCATATATATATATATAAAGAATATTGTAGGTTATATTCAATACCAAAACATATAATGTAAAAGGCAGTCAAAGTGGGTGAAGCACCACCAGGCAAATTTTATGAGAATGCCAGGTAACCCTGATAGTAGTTAGGTATTGTTTACATAACCACTATTACTTGAACGTCTGCAAAGGTTTTCTGTGCAGTTTGTACTTTTTTTCCCCCTGTCCTCAGGTGACCATATTATAAATCTATAAAATCAGTTTGCTTTTCTTTTTTCAGTTGTTTGTGGTTTATTTCTTTTATATAAAAAAAATGTCACTACAAAGTCACTTACATCGGATACAAATGATCCAATACAAAGAAATTACAGGTGGGCTATATCACATCAATATCTGGGTGCAGTATCAATACAAATACAAGTTATTTCCTAGAACTGGTTTACTTTTTATACAGTAGGTAAACGGAGTACCCCCGAGGTAGCAAAAGACACAGTGGTATGCAGCACACAGAGAAGATGTGCGGCGCTTAAGCATGACAGCACCCTGGTTAATCATTACAGAGAGAATGAGAAGTTTGAAGTGCCGGCAATTATTCAAATCAGCACAATCCAGATTAATGGATAGCGCCTGCTTGACAGATAACAAAGGAGATTAAATATAGCATTCAGTAGAGAGGTGCTAGAACTTGAGAATAGCCACACTGCAGCATAACCTTCATTTACATTTGGGCATGACAGATTTGAGGTAACCAAGACAATACAGTCTGTATTTTAAATGCCAATGCACACCTCTGGGAATTTATTGGATAAAGTGGATAAACAGCATATCTTAGGGAGGAATCAGAATAAAGAAATAGGATACAAAATACAATACTAATAGGATACAAATTCGTAATTCGTATCCTATTAGTATCGTATTTTAATAATTAAATACAGGTTTCCACATTTTTCTATGTTAAAAGACATTCAAACAAAACTTTCCTTAAGGTGGTATAGGTTTAAAATATAGGCATTGTAAAACATTAAAATTAGGATATTTGTTAATGTAAATGCTTGCTCAGGGCTAGTCCAACTATGTCTAGAAGAAGAGGAGGCAGTCATAAAAATCATAACTACCCTTAAGGTGGTTACTCCTTACGGGCAGAAAACAAGCCAGTGAAGATTTGCTGCCACACAGATTAAGCCAGCACAATGCTAAACTAGGAGCAGTTGGTGACAGTCTGGGAAGCTGCTGGAGTTGCACAGCTAGGAGGTGTATAGTATGTAACCTGCAAGTGTATAGTATGATTTGAGCTGCCTGGCCAGTAGAAACGGTCCCTGCCCTGTTTGCCTCCCTAACCCGCAGGAGCGACAGAGCCAAAGTGTTGCTCCCTGTGGAATCTGGAGGGATGACCGGCAATATAATACAGCCAGGATGCGAACCTGAGCTACCCAGAGTCATTGTATGACACCCTGCACACCATACAGCTGTGCTTCCACCAAGTGAGCCACACTGGGGCTGTAGCATATCTTTCTTAATAAAAGGGATTATCCGAGGAATTGTTAATCATCAGAAAAAGAAACACACAAACATTACCCTTCGTAATAATAGTAGTAATAGGAACATGCATTAGTGTAGGATTTTAAAGACGTATATTAGTACTGCATTAAAAAATGAAATGAAACACACAGGAGTGGTGCTGAACAGCATTTGGCAAGGTTCCATGAAGAATGACCCCAGTAAGCCTCTCCTTACTTACAGTATTGTTGACTGGAAGCAGGGTCAAGGGGGCCTTCTACAGTCATACCCCTTCTAATTGGTAAACCTGCTTCACACTTCAATGCCCTTGTGTTAGAGAATTATTGTGCTATCCTTTTATAGGATACAGCATCAGGAATAAAGCAAATATATCACTTTAAATTACATTTCCAAAAAAAGCCAGACACACAAAAAGAACTCTCTCAAAGTCAAAGCTCCGAAAAAAAAGCTCTTATAATGGATCAAAACATCTGGAATACCGAAAGTAGAATGTTGTTTTAAAAACAGAAGCAAAACTACAACTAGTACTATTACCTTGATGCTAATAAGTGGAAGCCATCTGTGGCAATATGATAACATACAACAAATAAAAAACTGAAAAATTGGGCGTGCAAAATTATTCAGCCCCCTTAAGTTAATACTTTGTAGCGCCACCTTTTGCTGCGATTACAGCTGTAAGTCGCTTGGGGTATGTCTCTATCAGTTTTGCACATCGAGAGACTGAAATTTTTGCCCATTCCTCCTTGCAAAACAGCTCGAGCTCAGTGAGGTTGGATGGAGAGCATTTGTGAACAGCAGTTTTCAGTTCTTTCCACAGATTCTCGATTGGATTCAGGTCTGGACTTTGACTTGGCCATTCTAACACCTGGATATGTTTATTTGTGAACCATTCCATTGTAGATTTTGCTTTATGTTTTGGATCATTGTCTTGTTGGAAGACAAATCTCCGTCCCAGTCTCAGGTCTTTTGCAGACTCCATCAGGTTTTCTTCCAGAATGGTCCTGTATTTGGCTCCATCCATCTTCCCATCAATTTTAACCATCTTCCCTGTCCCTGCTGAAGAAAAGCAGGCCCAAACCATGATGCTGCCACCACCATGTTTGACAGTGGGGATGGTGTGTTCAGGGTGATGAGCTGTGTTGCTTTTACGCCAAACATAACGTTTTGCATTGTTGCCAAAAGTTCGATTTTGGTTTCATCTGACCAGAGCACCTTCTTCCACATGTTTGGTGTGTCTCCCAGGTGGCTTGTGGCAAACTGTAAACGACACTCTTTATGGATATCTTTAAGAAATGGCTTTCTTCTTGCCACTCTTCCATAACGGCCAGATTTGTGCAGTATACGACTGATTGTTGTCCTATGGACAGAGTCTCCCACCTCAGCTGTAGATCTCTGCAGTTCATCCAGAGTGATCATGGGCCTCTTGGCTGCATCTCTGATCAGTCTTCTCCTTGTATGAGCTGAAAGTTTAGCGGGACGGCCAGGTCTTGGTAGATTTGCAGTGGTCTGATACTCCTTCCATTTCAATATTATCGCTTGCACAGTGCTCCTTGGGATGTTTAAAGCTTGGGAAATCTTTTTGTATCCAAATCCGCTTTAAACTTCTCCACAACAGTATCTCGGACCTGCCTGGTGTGTTCCTTGTTCTTCATGATGCTCTCTGCGCTTTAAACGGACCTCTGAGACTATCACAGTGCAGGTGCATTTATACGGAGACTTGATTACACACAGGTGGATTCTATTTATCATCATTAGTCATTTAGGTCAACATTGGATCATTCAGAGATCCTCACTGAACTTCTGAGAGAGTTTGCTGCACTGAAAGTAAAGGGGCTGAATAATTTTGCACCCAATTTTTCAGTTTTTTATTTGTTAAAAAGTTTGAAATATCCAATAAATTTCCTTCCACTTCATGATTGTGTCCCACTTGTTGTTGATTCTTCACAAAAATTACAGTTTCATATCTTTATGTTTGAAGCCTGAAATGTGGCAAAAGGTAGCAAAGTTCAAGGGGCGAATACTTTCATAAGGCACTGTATATATATATATATATATATATATATATATATATATATATATATATATATATATATATATATATATATATAAAAGAATATTGTAGGTTATATTCAATATAAAAACACATATTGTAAAGGCATTATATATATATATATATATATATATATATATATATATATATATATATATATATATATATATATATATATATATATATATATACACAGTACTGTGCAAAAGTTTTAGGCAGGTGTGAAAAAATGCTGTAAAGTAAGAATGCTTTCAAAAATAGACATGTTAATAGATTATATTTATCAATTAACTAAATGCAAAGTGAGTGAACAGAAGAAAAATCTAAATCAAATCCATATTTGGTGTGACCACCCTTTGCCTTCAAAACAGCATCAAGCATCAATTCTTCTAGGTACACTTGCACACAGTTTTTGAAGGAACTCGGCAAGTAGGTTGGCCCAAACATCTTGGAGAACTAACCACAGTTCTTCTGTGGATTTAGGCAGCCTCAGTTGCTTCTCTCTCTTCATGTAATCCCAGACAGACTCGATGATGTTGAGATCAGGGCTCTGTGGGGGCCATACCATCACTTCCAGGACTCCTTGTTCTTCTTTACGCGAAGATAGTTCTTAATGACTTTCGCTGTATGTTTGGGGTCGTTGTCATGCTGCAGAATACATTTGGGGCCAATCAGATGCCTCCCTGATGGTATTGCATGATGGATAAGTATCTGCCTGTACTTCTCAGCACTGAGGAGACCATTAATTCTGACCAAATCCCCAACTCCATTTGCAGAAATGTAGCCCCAAACTTGCAAGGAACCTCCACCATGCTTCACTGTTGCCTGCAGACACTCATTCGTGTACGCTCTCCAGCCCTTCGGCGAACAAACTGCCTTCTGCTACAGCCAAATATTTCACATTTTGACTCATCAGTCCAGAGCACCTGCTGCCATTTTTCTGCACCCCAGTTCCTGTGTTTTCGTGCATAGTTGAGTCGCTGGCCTTGTTTCCACGTCGGAGGTATGGCTTTTGGCCGCAAGTCTTCCATGAAGGCCACTTCTGACCAGACTTCTCCGGACAGTAGATGGGTGTACCAGGGTCCCACTGTTTTCTGCCAGTTCTGAGCTGATGGCACTGCTGGACATCTTCCGATTGCGAAGGGAAGTAAGCATGATGTGTCTTTCATCTGCTGCAGTAAGTTTCCTTGGCCGACCACTGCGCCTCACGGTCCTCAACGTTGCCCGTTTCTTTGTGCTTCTTCAAAAGAGCTTGGACAGCACATCTGGAAACCCCTGTCTGCCTTGAAATTTCTGCCTGGGAGAGACCTTGCTGATGCAGTATAACTACCTTGTGTCTTGTTGCTGTGCTCAGTCTTGCCATGGTGTATGACTTTTGACAGTAAACTCTCTTCAGCAACCTCACCTTGTTAGCTGAGTTTGGCTGTTCCTCACCCAGTTTTATTCCTCCTACACAGCTTTTCTGTTTCAGTTAATGATTGTGTTTCAACCTACATATTGAATTGATGATCATTAGCACCTGTTTGGTATAATTGTTTAATCATACACCTGACTATATGCCTACAAAATCCCTGACTGTGCAAGTGTACCTAGAAGAATTGATGCTGTTTTGAAGGCAAAGGGTGGTCACACCAAATATGGATTTGATTTAGATTTTTCTTCTGTTCACTCACTTTGCATTTAGTTAATTGATAAATATAATCTATTAACATGTCTATTTTTGAAAGCATTCTTACTTTACAGCATTTTTTCACACCTGCCTAAAACTTTTGCACAGTACTGTGTATATATATATATATATATATATATATATATATATATATATATATATATATATATATATAAATAATGTATTTTTTATTTCATTTTTTCCGAGTTCATGAAAAGGTAATGTATGCTCCCAACACAAACTACAGTACAGTATGTGAACACCACTCCCTCGTGAATTATTCGCCTTAATTTGTTCACAGTTAACAGTAATTGGTGCCGGACATAAAAATGTAACCCCCAGAACGGTAATTAAAGAGTAAGTAGCGGAGTTCCGAAAAATATAGGGTTACACGTGCGCATGTGTTGCTACAACAGTTTAAATAAACGTACCTGCAATTTTACTTTTCATTGTTAACATCCAGACAACTTTTTACACATAACTTTAAAGTTTATTTCAAAGCTCTTTTCAAAATGTCCACTCTAGGATTATTGCCCACATTGTCAAACAGGTAACACAGCAATAACAATCCATGATGTGGTATGAACAGAAAAGCCAGAACACTTTTTTTTTTTTTCTTTTAAATAGCAGTGATTTAGAGGACAGATCTCAAACCCCAGTGCAGTAGAGCAAACATTTTGAAAAGAGCTTTGAAACTGACTTTAAAGTTATACGTGTAAAAAGTTGTCTGGAATCGAACAATTAGATTGCAGATTAATAGAGTAAATATTAGTTTCTGATCTTGAAGATAGATTTGGATCAGTAAGTCAGTTACATTACATTTACAGCACATTTTGGTTAATGATCATTAGTGCTAATATTGAATCCCTTTCACTCATATTGAGAACTGTTCACTGTTATTCATTTGAACAGCCTTGTTAATGCACCCTATCTCTTGCATCTCATATACAACCCTGTTAAAGCCCTTGTCAATACAGGACAGTCACTCCTATTCTACATGCACTGAAAGCATATATGTTTTTAAAAATAGCACAACTTTAAGAATTTCATGCCAGATTAAATAAATCGTGTTAGGTCTACTCTTCAGCGACAGGAACAAGGATTAAGCTGTTGCTTAATCTAGTTGAAAATAAATTCATTTTTTTAAGCGCTACAATACAATATTGCGTTATTTATAATGTCTTACCTGCATACTTTTCCAAGTAGTGCACACACTGAACTGGGGTCACCATGTTCCTTAAATGCCTCTATGTTTCCAATCAACAATACTCAAAAATCACATGCAGCTGTAGAGGAAATATACCATTTGAAATGCAATCCGTTCAATAAGACAAATTTGTTTACATTATGTCTGCTTTTCAGTCAATGAAAGTCCGAGGCATTTGCCTCCCCATCCCAGTGAAAGATAATCTCTTTAAAAATGAAAAAAAAAATAACCTCCCAAGGAACAATGCTTAATAACTTCTGTCTGCAATCCTGTTTGTACAAGGAGTTATTTATAGTGCAACATTGTGGATAAGACACAAAATACTAGTGTCAGAATTCTGCAGCAAGAGACCTATTTTATTTGTCAAGTAGTATTTAAAACCAGCTGCAAGACAGATTCAGATGCAACCTTACAACAGTATTTCAAGTTTTTTGCCATTTGAAAGTGTAATGCCGTTTGATGATATTTAAAAAGTTGGCAGGTTTGAAACTTTACTACTTATGCAATATAACCTACATTTTCAAAAACAAAAAAAAGAATATATTTACCAGGAATATAAAAAGAGAAGCTTCATCAGCCGGCTCAAAAGGCTGTTATTTTTGCATCTCTAGGCTAATACTAGAAAATATGTTTTGAATCCTGACAAGTAAATGTCCCGTGGTGTGAATCGTAAGAAGGATTGACTGCAGTGTACAAGAGATTTGTCGCTGTTCATGAAGAGACATGGACTTACCTGAAGAAAAAAATAAATAATAAAAAGTAAAAAACTAAGGCAATACTTCCTGAGCTACAGCACAGGACTTTCATAACCTTCTACTGCTGCAATGTCAATTCAGCTCGGAGCAGTACAGAACAAAGTACAAGCAATTACAAAATAAAAGTAATCAACCGTCTCAAAGCAACAATTTGAAGTAAAAGGTACCTTCCGCTACACTGAAAGCCAATTTTAAACCATACCAATCATTATGAAATATACTGAAAGAAAGAAATGCTGGTCTCAGTATAAATCACATCACCTTTCTCTGCTAAATTAAAAGTGGTTCATCAACTTTGGTCTATAAATCCCAGGCCTGACTTCCAGCCCAGAAGTACACAGTGTCACGAAGAAACTAAACTAAGACGGCAATAACTCGTATTACTCAGAAAACCTCCAGTGTGTGAATTAATGTTTTATAAATGGTTTGTTCTCCTATGACCTTTAACTAGTACAGTATTACATTTTTTTTCACATAGCCTCACATCTAGGAATGCTCCCCTGGAGGTTGTACCTGGTTTATTAGCAATCACCACACACGAAAACAATACTCTTAGGTGGCGAAACTTTGTACAGTAGCTTTATAATAGTAGTGGAAATATTCAGATTTTCTTTTGCATCAATACTTTGGTGACAAAATTCAGCCTTAGTGACACCAATCATTGTGACAGTAGTGCAGTATTTAACTGTTTAACACCTCAGTTACACTATAGCCTAGCGTTGTATATAAGGTTTTGAGTAATTTACTTTCCGATGTAGACACTATGAGTAAAATGTATTTTGGGTGAAGCCAATAAATACTGTACATAATATAATACTAACTCATGGGGTATGCATTAACTGCAGTCTTACATTTGAACTGTAACATTACTTTGAACAACAACTTAAATTTACAATCACTCTACATGTAGACGCTGGGCTTTCCTTATGTCTTTTTTGCAGACATTTAGTCCTGCCTTACTACTCTCGATGTAGTTAGCTACTCCATTCACCGAGTCTCCTCCCACTAGTACTAGGCTGTTACAGATTGTTTTCGTTTGTTGTAAATCTTCCTTTTCTCAGTCTCTTGTGCGCTCCCTTTCCAAGGCTGACAGACACGCATCCTAAAAATTAAAAAACAACAACTGTACAGATACTGCACTAATGCAAACAAAGAAACAATAACAGTGTATTCCTCATTGATCACTTTGCTATAGTAATATAAAGCATCCCAACTGTCTCCAAACACAAAATATTATATAGATTTACCTGCCAAAAATTCAGGTCGACAGATAGGTAAATTGGTAGGTTTGGTTGAGGGGGACTAAGATGCTGCCAATAAGTCCTAAAGGATCAAGAATCCAGTCACACATATGCATTGCAAGCAAGTGGATTCAACTGTACTATTTATTTTAATTTTTTTTATTGAAAACCCAGGATTTATTGGTTAATGCGTTTCTGGCAATTCCCAGACAGGCTACAATCGGCTGTCCCTGCATTTGTATGATCTATCTTGAGCTACCGCATGCAGTATATTCACAAATGTCCTTTCCACATTAAATTGAAATATCATGCGCAATTCATATTTTTCCGATGCGTACAACACCCTGTAAGCAGCTTATCTGGAGTGCTGCTTTAGCCATTTTATTTTGTATTATTATTATTATTATTATTATTATTATTTTTATAAGAGCAAAACCACAAATGGAATTTCATTTGTATAAATCTGCTCCAAGGTAATTACAAATCCATAATTCTATGTTGCTGCCTGGTGAAATCAAGATGAGGTAAATAACTAAGTTTGGAGTCAGGTCTCAGCTACCGTATCTAAACTACCAATGACACACCATTTTACATACCAGAGCACACCCAGAAGGCAGCCCCTAAGATATTGTGTAGAAGGGTCATTCCGCATCACATGGACTAGCCTAAATATTTGGCTCTTCCCCCATCTCACCATGTCAGACTATTTTGATATAGCATATGGAAGAATGTGGAAGTTATTTACAAAATAATCCAAAAATATTTTCTCAATATACCGGTATTTAAACTATGGGGGAGTGCCCATTTCAGACAAAAATGAGCTACGAAAAGGTGCCATGTTTGAGAGGTCAGATCTTCCAAAATATCTTGATATAGTACACAGATAACTGCTCTTCCAGTTTAATAATGTATCAACATATTTCCTATTGGTAACAATGGATGTTAATGTCATGGAGCCAAATGTAGAAAAAAGGAAAATGTAGGCCTATTCCTTTAAATATGGCACACTTTCTGCACACTCACTATTGGTATTTTGTGAGTGTACATGCACCTAGACAGCAAATAACTGATTAAAAGAGAAAACTGTGGATTCTGTGCATTATTATAAGCTAAACTATGTACAGTATTGTATAGAAAACTGCATACAGTTTGGCAAAATTGTATGTAACCATCTCCTATCCCCTTTGCAGCTTCCATTTGGCGATGTTCAATTCCCCTATTGGTCGCTGGGTAGCCTCCATCGGTTATGTTCGATTTTGCACGGTTTCACTCTTACACTGTGTAACAATGACAATCCGTAATCAAAAACCACCAAATTTAGCATGGAGACAGTCAAGCCCTTTGAACAGCAGACAGACTTGTCTCCGCCTACCTGCATGACTTGATTGACAGGCAATCACCTTTGAAAATGATGACTAAATCAGTCTCTTCAGCGCTGACTGTCAGTCTGAGTCAGAAGACTACATAGAGACCGAGTGAGATAAGGAGCGTCTAGTTGTCGCAGAGGGATTTTTTCAGCCAAGCAACCATCGTCTATTTTGGAATTTAGCCAGAATTAAAAACATCTAATAAATGCAAGTAATTTATTTTATGTTATTATTTATTCATATTCTACATGTTATTTTCTATAGAATTATTGAAAATAGTGACTGTTTGTTTTATACCATGTGTTTTTTTTCATTACATTAGTGGAATGCTGAAAGTTGACAAAGTTTAGTATACAACAACAACAACAATAATAATAATAATAATAATAATAATAATAATAATAAGGATGAGACACTTTTATATTTATCATTCTAAATCTGTATTATGAACAGAGATATATTATTACATATCGTAATAAAATGTAGGGAGTGGGGGGGGGGTGACATGACATTATATATGCAAATGTGTGTTTTTTTATTCATCATCTTATTTATTATGCAGTACATGCATTTATGTATTTAATTTATCAGTATTATAACCATGGCAAGGCATTGGGGAAGTGCTGTAAGAGTGCTTCAACTCAGATTCTGGGTAATCTCAAACCCCAGGCAATGACCCAGATTATGTTCAGGAAGAAATGGAAAGTTGCACTTCTAGTCCCAGTGCTGAAGGGAGCTCGACAGGTAGCAGTACTACGATACAACGAGAGCAGCAAGTGGCAGGGGGAGGGTCAGAGGCAGGGCAGCTCCAACACAGAGAGCACCTTGGACCAAAGAATCCATTGATGATGCACACCAGCAAGTCCCCTTTGTTTTCACAGGCAGTCCTGGCGTGACTTGTCATATTGCAAACAAAAACTCACCACTTCTGTCTTTTTAGGATCTGTGAAAAAAATCAACTGTAAAACACATATCAGATTGTGCATTGACATTGTGACATGGACATATGCAACCAAATCATGATAAAAGTGTTATGTACAAACTTCTGGCAGTTATACAATGTTTGTATTGTTATAAAACTTCAAGAAGTTGCCTTAGCAACTGTTCACCATGTGGTGAATTTAGTAATTGTTAAAGAACTACAGTAGGTTCAATAATTTATGTTAAATTGACACAAAAAAAAAAATGTACCTAAGGTAACCTTATTTTTACATAAAAAATATATATTATAAAAATACCTCCAAAAGCTAGGGGGGGAGAAAGCAGCTGATAGATGGACCCGGAAAAAGAACAGTATTTTAAAAGTAAAAAAACACACCATTTTCTATTTACATTATATTCTACTGATGTAAATTGCCTAAAATGTGTTATTGATAGTTCATAGAACATCACCCCAAAACCAAGACTGAAACATTAACATTTAGCCTAGCTACTGAGTCAACTCTTTAAAAATGAACATTGTAACTCGATTCGCTATTGAAACAATCTTTAAAAATGTAACAAACAAGGATGTTTAAAATGGTCTGTGTTGGCTGCAAAAAATAAAAAGTAACAAGCAGACAATAGATTTTTTTTTAGAAACAACCTTGAATGACAAACTCAGCAACTTTGAGTTTTGTAAACCTTTAAAACTTGTTGACACATCAATTAAAATGACTGTATAATTCCCATAGCCTATTTTGCTGCCTCTAATCCCCAAATATTAAAATGGGAGAAACGTTAACTGCAAACCTGAAATGACAAAACCGAAGCTTTTGTGTTTTCTAGTAGTATGTAGAAGTGTCATTGTAAAATATGAGAAATTCACCAATCATGAAGCCGGTATTTGTTTGACTCTGTTTCCGTAGTAACCAAATGCATTGAGCTGGACCGTGTACAGCTACTGTAGTGCTGCTTCTACTTGATAAAAGTATGAAATCAACAGCATTTCTTACGATGGAGGAGTATAGGCTCCTAACCTTCCTGAACAACTCACGGCCAGAGGGAGTGTACCGAGTGGAAGGTATGCATTACCCTTTTTTATTTCCCTGAGGATGAAATTATAGCTCGATACCGGCTATTTCATTATGTACAATTGTTTGTATTGGTCATATAAATAAACTTGGTTCATTATATCCTTTTCATTCTGCATATTTGGTTTTATCCATCGTATAATAATAACATAATATGAAGTCAAGACGCTTAGTCAACACAGGTCATTGCCTCTCCAAATGACCTACTTATTTGTTCATCGCTGCATCGGTCGCTCTGGATACATGTCCCCCATAGTGGTGAAATTGGTTAATGCTTGGCTGTGGAGTTACACCTTGGACAGAAAATGCTTGGCTGTAAATGGGTTAAGGACACTGGTCCCTATGGCAATACAGTAGGTCTTTCTACAACAGTTTACGTAAGACTTTTTTTTTTAATATAATAAATGTGCAAACATTGTGAGCACTCAGGCATAATAATAATAATAATAATAATAATAATAATGATAATAATAATAATAATAATAATAATATAAAAAAAGAAAGAATGTCCACCCATTTTAGGCCTGTAACTTGAAAAATAATGGGAGCTGATAACTAATATTTGGATATTGTTTTCCTAAGACACTTCCAGGTAACTGCGATATCAAAAAGAAGAAAAGGGACGGGGACTATCTGTCTATTTAAAATGGATACATAGCATGGGTGGCAAAACTTCCTGACCCTACGAGCCTCATACCAAAATGTTCATATGGCTGAGAGCCGCGAGACACAAACTGTAAAACATGAAATGTTTGTGAGCAAGACATTTTAAATACTAGCATCGTTTAAACATTTTTTTTTTAAATTTTCTTGAACAGAACAGAATCTTGCACTCTCTGTGCAGTACAGTAGTTGTTATCTCTTAATGGCAGAAAAATACACAAGGGAAAACATTGCAGAGCCTTACAGTTTGTGTCATTTGTATTGCACTGCAGTGTATTAAACTTTAAAATGTAACACTATGTTGTTTTCCCATTATTTCTGTTTATACTGCATGTATTATGCATTTTAAAATTAAATATATTCCGCTAGTATGAAGCAAAATACGGTAACTGCCCCCGATTTCACCAAAAACACCACATACAAATACGCATTTCAGTAAGGATTATTTTTGACAAGCTCTTCCCTTGAAGATCTGAATGCTTGGTTTTAAAAAGAGAAGCTTTTCTTTTTTTTGTGTGACTGCTGCGTGTATTAAATTATACTTTTGAGAGCTTTGTGGATGACAAATGCACTGCATTTATTTTGAAAGGGATTACCGTGCCTCCTCAGGACAAGACGTAAGATATGTAAATATAATATTCATTTTAGACCTGCAATAGAACATTTAAAACATGCATTCTCTATTCCAGTGCCAACACTCACATTTTATAAAAAGAGGCTGAATAAGGACTTTTGGCATGAGCGATAAAACTTGCTTGAGTCGTTACATCAGCGTCTTTAAAAGGAGCATCTGCTGACTGCTGAGGCGTGCTTTTAAACAAGCTAGCTCATTCCCCCCTCAAGTCTGATCCAGGAGGATATTCCAATGAAAATTTGTTGCGATTTGTTTCATAATGGCGTTTGAGGTTGCTCGTCTTGTACAGACTACAGAGTGTAAGCGATTTGTTGCAGATGAGACACAGAGGTTTACCAGTTTTCAGCGAAAGCAAACTCTTCCTCCCATTCTGGCTTAAGCCTCATACTTGAGTTTATTACCCGTGGAGGGTTTGCTCAATACCATTGTCGCCACGAAACGAAATGAGCACTTCATTCAAAATTATGAAATTCCCTTTCAACTGCACACCCGGCTTTCACTCGAGTTGATCGAAATACACAGGTGCCAGCGCGGTGTCGAAGGTCATCAAGTGACTCAATATCCTTGCAGTGAACATGCAGACTCAAAGAAACTGAAGGGAGAGAAGAAAGAATAATAAACCACAAACGAATACAAAGAATACAAAATTATAACAATTTTTTCTTTTTGTTTATTAGTCTTTCTTCAGTTCATTCGAGCTGCAGTGTGTGTCACCCAGCATTTCACCAGGAGCCGCAGCTTGGCCACCTTTGGTACATAGGGTCTACTCATTTGACGGATGGTTATGAGAACTCAGTTTACACAAACACACATACAACTTCCATTCTTTATTTATGCCTACAGGTCTACAAGCTACGTATTACATTTGAATTTAATTTGCATAAATACAATGCAATAAATAAATGTATCCCATACAGAATCCCAAAATGACAGAAGAATTAGGACTAGAAAGCCTGTTTGAAGAGATAAGTTTTGAAGAAGCCTGATGGCAATTACATTTATTACACATGTGGATGATTACAACCTCTTTCCGTTAGAAGTACTTTAAACCACAACAGCTTGTGCTCTCATGTTAAGTTAATTTATGATTTGTTTCAGTTCCCTCACCCTGCCGTTTACTCTATGTAGGTCCCCACAGGACTGGATCCTTGCCTGGACATGGGGTGTGGTGGTTACCTTGGGTGAGAACAAACGCTTTTGTACAGCTAGAGCTTCCCAAGTCTTCTAGTCAGTAACACACCAGGCCAACAAAAGTGGAGTCAATGATTCTGTCAATAACTTTCAACCCCAGCTAACCCATCATCTTGGCAAAAGAACTAAAATAAAACTGCATCGTTAGGTTTCAGCACTGTGACAATCTTTAGATAGAGTAACTTAGTGAAAACAGGGATTCCAACCAGAATCATAGGCAAAGACATCCTGCTTAGGAGTAATAAATCAAGTTCTTCATTGCTTGGTTTACAGTGGCATGCAAAAGTAGTTTACTGTACGTGTTTTGCCCATACTGGCGCCTAATATATATATATATATATATATATATATATATATATATATATATATATATATATATATATATATATATATATATATATATCACATTCAAATGTCTGACAGTGTTATTAGGATTTTATTTTAATTCTGCCTCATAAAAGTTACAATAATCAAAGTGTATCATCTTTCATAGCTCTAATAAATGTAATAGTGATTATTTTATTATTTTATTTTTATTTAGTATGAACGGATTACTGTATTTTGATAATGGTTTTGAAGGAAACTGTCAGATGCAGAATGTAAGTTTATTTATTTTACTTGGACGCTTACTTGAGTGATGACATGTCAACTGTAGACATAATCTAACACATGTCTTGGTATTCAAATAAAGGGAATGGTTTTGCTATACGAATTCTGGCCCTGTGCCAAAAATAAATTTGTTAAAGGTGGATTTGCAAAAATCATCAATTTGGGTTTATTTTGTTTGGAAACAACAACAAGGCAGTTGAAGATGGAAAACGTTAGGTTAATTATCATAACCCCGGTTCCCTGAAATAGAAATATAACCATAACCAAATAGGGTATTTACTTATTTGTTCAACTTCATTCTTTTCACAGTTTTAATCTGCCTTTATTTTGCGTCGTTTTGTTTTTGTTTTGGATCCGACAATACAGACTCTTGAGTCCAATTGATTACGCTTTCCTGTTAAGCTACAATCCATATTTTGTATTTATTTATTTATTTATTTTCACAATTGACTTCAGCTTTAAGGGTTAATGTGTGTTTTATGAATATTTAAAATGACAGTGGACATACACAGCACCTTTTTTCAGGCAAACACTTTACTTTGTATTTCACCATTTAACACTAGAACCACTCGTACCTAAAACCGCCACCGGCAGTCATTATGACGGTTACATTTTAAACAACATCAATATTAAAATGAAAGACAAACCATCCGATACAACTCAAAAGTTTTATTCAAGCACCTCATATCAAACATCTGCACAGCTGAAACGCCGTATTTAAATGAACTTAAAACATAAAAGAGCTTATTTTCTAACTTACCACATACAAAGCACTACTTCAAAAAATGAAAAACTATAATAAAACTAACATTTCAAAAGAAACTAGTGTGTAAACAGGTATATGTACATACAAAACTGTAAAAACGAAAGTCGTTTTTAATTTAAAATGAAAAGTGTTTTCTCTTGCTTGTGATTCACTCGGTGCAGCACAGACTCCAGGTTGAGATGCTGCAGCTTTGTAGTTTTCTGATTGAAATGTTTCCGCCGAAGCGCTGTAACCGCACTTCTAGATTCTTTGCCGTAACTGTGTGCTGTGCTTTACCGTAACAAGGTCATGATGACTCATCATCATCTTCCAATCCTGGTGTGTTTCTTGGGCTGCTAGATGTTTCAAAGCTTAAAATCAGGCAATGGAAACATGCTTGAGGAAGGCCACAGTTTAAAAGGCACCTCTAAGACAGTTCAGAATGAATTAGGCTGCAGAGGTTTGCAGGGAAAAATATTGTGAAAGAACTGAAACAGACTGATTATGTCGCTGTTCAAGTTGATGAAACCAGTGACATTACAAATATTTCCCAAAGTGTACTAGTTTTTAGGTACATTGTTTCCAAATCTGGACGTGTTGTTGAGTGATTTTTTGGGTTTACGGAGTTGCAACGTGGAAATGCTGAAGCAATTTCCACTGCCACATTCACAGAAGAAAGTGAAAAGGCTAAAATACTTTGACAGAACTACGATGGAGCTAGTGTAATGTGTGGCAAGACTGATGGGGTCCAGAAGTTTGTAAGGGAAAAACATCCAATGTCCATTGCTATGCCCATCAATTAAATTTAATAATGGGACAAGCAGCGAGTCAAGTTTCAGAGGATTTAATTTTCTTCCAGACCCTCTCTGGTTTTTCAACTTGTTTCTCTCGCTCTCCAAATAAAACTGCTGTTTTGGATGATGTTGTAAAGAAAAGGACTACCAACTGCTCCTCAAACAAGGTGGAATTTTCGTAGTCGAGCAGTGAGGACAGTGTTTGAACAGGGGAGACTTTGACAGTGTCACAATTAGAGAAGCTAATGCTTTTTGCCATAGCCTCATGGACAGAGAGTTTCTGAGCTTCCTGTACTTGTTCCAAAAGATAATGATGAAGAGGGACATTTTGTATATAAAACTCCAGACAAGGAATATTACATCTGTTGATGCAAATGAAGTGTTAACTGAATTTGTTCAAAGCATTCAGGACATCCGAGCATCTGTTATAACACTGGAATCCAGCCTCCATGAGAACCTGCCACCAATGCTAAAAAGACGGAGGGGCCCAAATACCACAGAAGATTATGACACAGCTGCCTTGCAAATTTATGACATCATCATCATCATCTCTGATGCAAAGGAATGGTTTGCCTTCAGAAAGCACCTTGTCTCTGCAAAATTGCTGCAAGTGACCGTTTTGATGAATATCTGGTAGGGTCAGCGAGGGTCAGACCTTTTGTATTGGTTTGGTAATTTAAACTATGTGTTGCCCTTAAAAGTATCACTTGGTTAAGTAAAAAGTATTTTGCAGACATTTATTTTGCCATTTGTAATGGTTGCCATTTGTACTGTTTTTTTTAGCCTCGTGTTAGTCATACGGTGCTTTCACACAGAGGAGTTATGACGGTTCAGAACTGCCACTGAAGCGGCTTATAGGTCTGTGTGAATTGCCTATACCGCCACAGAACCGTCGTATTTTATGCCGTCTCTGAACCACCTTGCGAAAATTATATATATCGCCACAGAACCACCACAGTTTTGCAGGGAATGATGCTGAATGCTCAACCTTTGTCATTTGTGTTACTGTTTCAGTTGTTTATTTGTGCTTTTCTTTTTTTTTTTTTTTTTCTTTAAAGTCACTACAGCATGTGTGGGTTATTAACCACTACTGCTCAACCAGTCATTTTAAAGCACTAGTTCCAGAACCACTTATCTGGCCTCAATTTTCTGCAGGAACCTCACTAGGAAATACTGCACTGATTTTGAAATTAAAACATCAAATCACTGCCGACAAACACTGGAAAAAGCATTCAGCATTTATACTATTGCTTTAGTAAACACTACACCAGCCATCCCACAATAATATGGCAGCTGCCATATTAAAAAGAATGATGCCAGTAATCGTGAACAAAATAAATGAATACAAAACATTGTACATGAAAAATAATTGGATCTTTATTGTATACTTGTTGCAGGACAGCATCTATTGTCCTTCCTGCAATTGTATCCAAAATATAGTCAAGCATGAAATGACAAGGTATAGCATTACACAGGAAGATGAAGGAGTCTCTCTTTATGCAAACTTTGAGAGCCAACAAATCATATATATTAAACTTTTTTTTTTTTTTTAAACTGCATAGCTGACAGTAACACTTCTGTTTCAAAAAAAGCAAATGTCAGAGTTGTGTGCAAGGAGCCAGCAAAGCAACCTATTGCAGTATGCCTCTCTCCAGCAAACAAATCTAATTGCAAGAAAACAGATTTACTCAAACTAAATTATTTAGGGAGGTTAAGTTACTCATTCAGCATTGGCAAGATCTGTGTTCGTAGTTTGCATTGTGTATTCTAGCAGTGTTGAGAGTTTGTCTTCGAGTCATGATGAGAATGCATCACCTTTGAAATCCCAACAGCAGTGCCTGCGGATAAGGCTTTTGTCCAGGTGGGGGGCTTGTCAAGCAAGCTTCCGAACCAGAATAATACATATTTATTATAAATAAACCCACCCCTGTGGACATTCAGTGGGGAAAACCCATTTGTCTGAATTCTTTCAAATGTTTTGCTTACTATATTATTATCTTCTTTAATCCAGAGCTTTCTGTGCCACAGGAACAATGCATTTAATAATGGGTACAGGGCAGTGTAATGCACACAGGGGCACTTGTTGACATCATAACCTTGACCAACTTATTAAAAAAAAAAAAAAAAAAAAACCCCCACACACATGTATGACTGCAGGGCACGAAATAACCGGCGGCACTGACAGCAACTCCTGAAGTGCCCAAGACGCCTGCCTCTCAAATTAAAAAAAAGGTTCCTTTAAGCCCGTCCATCAGCATCAGCACATCTGATCTACAACCCATTCATAAACTTGCTCAGCGTCAGCTGGCCCATTCTCTGTCTAACCTCGTCGTGCGGGAAAATGACTCGTTATCATAATGTATTATTGTTGCCATTCTTTTTACTGTGCACCTCCCAACACTAAGCCATGAGAAAGACGTACTGTATCATTGGTTAATGAAGGGCAAACAAATTGAATTGTGAGAGAACAGGCTTAAAATTGCAATACTTGCAAAGGCAACGGTGCAATACGCATTCTGACTCCTTTCATGTCTTCAATTGCTAATTTATATAGACATTTCAATGACTGTTGCTTTTGTAATTTGGTGTTACCCAAACAGCATATGTAATTTGGTGTTATCCAAACAGCTTAAAAACAGCATACCATTCTTTTTCTTCTTAAAATTGAGTGTCCAGCAATGAACCATAACAAAACTAAATCCTTTGCAACTGTAAATTTCCAGAACTGTGAAACTATATAAAGTCTCTCAAATGTAAACATCTAACATGATGTACATCCAGCTGTTCACCATTGAGATGCAGAGCACTCTCCATTGCGTGACGAAGTTTCTATTTCAAGTTTTTTCTTTCCTCCAAAGTTGCGTTGCTTGTACAGGTTTTGTAACAGCGGTTAGCAAACTACAGTTGTGCAGACGCTGCAGCTCGAACAACTCATTTGACCACTATTGTTATCTAACTCCAGCCATGGGTAAATCTGCAAGCATTTTGCATGAAAATCTATCTAACTTTCCCTTCACTGACATGGTAAAAGTGACCTATATTTTATTTTTGTAACAATTAGTGTGTGAATGACTCAGAAAACATTGATTTGTGTTTGTTTGAATTAATATCATCAGCATAATAGGCTCTCTATTTATTTTTTGTTGTTTTATGAATGAGTATGAAAATCACCTTGGTGCCTTTGGGTTGGATTTTTGTTTTGCTTTTTTGCCCCCTAGAACTGTCTTGGTGCCCCTGAATCTTCATGCCCAACGAAGGCAACATTGCCTTGCCCTCGATGACCTTAACTTCATGCCCTGTAACTGTGCTTTGGCCCAAACTCCAAAATCCTCAGAATAAGCACGGAATATCAATCATATCAGTCAGAAGCTGCATCCGCTCTTCCAATTGTTGTGAAACGAAGTAAGGTCATTCCATTAGCTACTCAGTGCCATTCAGGTGACTTACTGTATATGGCCTTTTGATATTTTGGTAATTTGAGAACAAATGCAGAAAAGAAATACGTGCCTCTCCCCTCTATCTTTATCTATCCATATGTCTGTTTAGACTTCTGTACAGAAACACAGATGTAGCCTGTGCGGTTATAAACAGAGGCCTTCTACTGCCCTTTCCCCAAAGATAACCACATTTTTGCTCAGTTACAGTTCTATCAGTAGTCAGTACTTTTGTTTTGCTCTACTAGGTTTCAAAAGCATATATTTTAATTCTCAGCGGTTAGATCTAGACAATGTTACAGAAACTTAAGATTACAGTTATTAAATTTACCAATTGCCTTTTTTCCTGTATCTTCTCACTATCTTTAACATGCAGCCATGCGCAATGCAGAGTTTGGAGGACCAAAGAATAAGCTACTCACCAAATAAATTGCTTGAATGTCCTTGTTTTGAGACAGGCTTCAGCTCATTCAATCCCCAAGCATACCGTTGGTAATTATCCCAGGCAAATTTCATCATCTGAAGAAAAAAACACACACACACAATTATTGATACATATACAGCATAAATGGACAATGATATGCTTCTTGCTTGTTGAAATTATTGTGCAAGACAATAAAAATCAGCCGATCCAAGATCAGATGGACGGAGTTAATTAAAATCAACCAGTACAGGTTAAAAGTCCCTTAATAATACAGAATTAAGGCCATCAGTTTAAAAGAAGGAGATTAACTTGACTTGCATCCACAGTAGGCACAATGTAATGTAATGTATAGATTTAACTGTGTTGCATGTAAATAGAAACTGCCATTTAACCCAATTCAAATATTAAATATAAAAAGAATATTAAAATAAAATTATTAATATTAAAAAGAACAGGGGACACACACATGTACAGGTGCCTATATTACATCATCACCAAAGACATGCATCCCCCTACACACAACCTAAACACGGATTCTTGCCTCCAGTTCGGTAGTTTCCATTTCCATTGCTTGGATTTAAAAATGCACAATACATAACACAGAACTGATGAGTAACACAATTACATGCCTCTCTAGGGACAAGGTCAGTACCTCATATAGTTATCCTATTACTATGCACCAAGGATCATTTAGAGCACTGAAGTTAAAGCAACTTCTCTGTGAATCATGCTACTGTAAAAGTAATTTAGGAGCTTGTGAAAGGGTGACTGGGCGGTGACGTCAGGCAGAAGCAGGAAGGGAACTGACACCAGGGCAAGTACTGCAGTTTAAAGTTGGCGTTTGCCGTTTTATTTGATCACAAAAATAAAATAAATATTTAAACAAAAAGAACTCGCTCACCGAGCAAAATAAATATTCAAACAAAACAAATCTCGAACACAAAATACCAAATAAGACCCAGGTCAGGCTGAGCCACTGCCTTCACTGTTCCTGGATTTTCTTTTAAATCACGTTTAAGTTTTTGCTCGCTCGCTCTCTCGCTCTCGTTCCTCCTCTTGAACACCAACAACAACCACCGGGTTGGAGAGCTGCAGGCTTTTATAACAGGTGACCATCTCCCGATTAGCAACAAATTAAATCACCTAATTAATTCGGAGATGGCCACCTTCTGCAGTTTAATTACTTTATTGTGGATGGGCTTCCCATCCACGTTACTAAACAATAACAAACAAACGACTCGCCGTCATTTAAAATAATAAATCATAATACAAATACAAAATAACACGGGGGAGGGGAACCCCGTTCTAAACTAAAATAAACAAATGTACAGGGCTGCTAAGCCCTGTTACATATCCCCTTGTGCAGCACACATGGCCCCTAACGGCCACCTCCCCCTCAGTCCCAAAGTCCCGGAAGAGGGAAGCAAGTTGTTTCTGGGGGTGGCCATGGTGGAATCTCTGGCACCCCAACTCTTCGTGGCGGCAGCTCCTCTTCCGGGGCTCCTGCCACACACTATCCTGCCGCGAAAGTGCGGCTGGGGAGCTGGTCTCCTGACCTCCCCCCTTCTTCATGGCCGGCAGCTCCCCTCCGTGGGGCTCCGGCCACCCAGCTCCGACAGCGAAACTGCTGCGAGGGAGCTGGTCTCCTGACCTCCCCTCCTTTGTGGCCGGCAGATCCTCTCCGTGGGGCTCTGGCCACAGCGTTTCCTGCCACGGAAATGCGGCTGGGGGAGCTGGTCTCCTGACCTCCCCTTTCTTCATGGCCGGCAGCTCCCCTTCTTGGGGCTCCGGCCACAGTGTAGCGACCCCAGGCGAAGCAGAGGGCCCGGCGACCCCAGGCGAAGCAGGATCCCTGGCGACCCCAGGCGGCAGGACCCTCGGCGACCCCAGGCGGCAGGATCCTGGCGACCCCAGGCGACGGCAGCAGCGGCGGACCCTCGGGAGGCTGACGGCAGCAGCGGCGGACCCTCTGGAGGCGGCAGCAGCGGCGGACCCTCGGAAGGTGAACTTCGGGAGGAGCCCCTGGCCATAGAGCGAGCAGCGGAGCTCCACTTCTCCCTCGTACCCTGCACCCTGTGCGAAGCAAAAGGCAGCCCCAGGCGATGCGGAGCAACAGGCTGCCCAAGCGATGCGGAGCAGCAGGCAGCCCAGGCGATGCGGGCAACAGGCAGCCCCAGGCGTCGGGCAACAGGCAGCCCAGGCGTCGCGGAGCAACAGGCAGCCCAGGTGATCCAGGCAGTGGCATCCCTAAGTGGAGCGGGCATGGCATCCCTGGGCGGTGCGAGGCTGGCATCCTTGGGCGGTGCTGAGGCTGGCATCCCTGGGCGGTGCGAGGCTGGCATCCCTGGGCGGTCTTGAGGCTGGCATCCCTGGGCGGTATGAGGCTGGCATCCTTGGGCGGTGCGAGGCTGGCATCCTTGGGCGGTGGTGGTGGTGGAGGCAGAGGCAGCTCCTGCTCCTCTCCCTCGGGTGGTGGAGGCAGAGGCAGCTCCTGCTCCTCTCCCTCAGGTAGTGGTGGTGGAGGCAGAGGCAGCTCCTGCTCCTCTCCCTCGGGTGGGGGTGGTGGAGGCAGAGGCAGCTCCTGCTCCTCTCCCTCGGGTGGTGGTGGTGGTGGAGGCAGAGGCAGCTCCTGCTCCTCTCCCTCGGGTGGTGGTGGTGGAGGCAGAGGCAGCTCCTGCTCCTCTCCCTCAGGTGGTGGTGGTGGAGGCAGAGGCAGCTCCTGCTCCTCTCCCTCAGGTGGTGGTGGTGGAGGCAGAGGCAGCTCCTGCTCCTCTCCCTCGGGTGGGGGTGGTGGAGGCAGAGGCAGCTCCTGCTCCTCTCCCTGGGTGGTGGTGGTGGTGGAGGCAGAGGCAGCTCCTGCTCCTCTCCCTCGGTGGTGGTGGTGGAGGCAGAGGCAGCTCCTGCTCCTCTCCCGGGTGGTGGTGGTGGTGGCAGAGGCAGCTCCTGCTCCTCTCCCTCGGGTGGTGGTGGTGGTGGCAGAGGCAGCTCCTCCCCTTCTGGCGGCCAAGGCGGGGCTCCTCCCTTCTGGCTGCCAAGGCGGCAGGGGCTCCTCCCCTTCTGGCTGCCAAGGCGGCAGGGGCTCCTCCCCTTCAGGCTGCTGGCGGCAGGGGCTCCTCCCCTTCAGGCTGCTTGGCGGCAGGGGCTCCTCCCCTTCAGGCTGCGGCGGCAGGGGCTCCTCCCTTCAGGCTGCTTGGCGGCAGGGGCTCCTCCCCTTCAGGCTGCGGCAGGGGCTCCTCCCTTCAGGCTGCAGCGGCAGGGGCTCCTCCCTTCAGGCTGCAAAGGCGGCAGGGGCTCCTCCCTTCAGGCTGCAAAGCGGCAGGGGCTCCTCCCCTTCAGGCTGCAGGCGGCAGGGGCTCCTCCCTTCAGGCTGCAGCCGTGAAACCAGCAGGCATGCTCCCTCTGCTGGTGGCGGATGGAGGCAGAACCAGCAGGCATGCTCCCTCTGCTGGTGGTGGTGGGAGCGACACGTCGTCCTCCCATGGAGGTGGAGATGGCACCAGCAGGAACTCACCCTCTGCTGGCGGAGGTGGGAGCGACACCCAGTCCTCCCAGGGCCGGTGGAGGTGGAACCAGCAGGAACTCTCCCTCTGCTGGCGGAGGTGGGAGCGACACACAGTCCTCCCAGGGCAGTGGAGGTGGAACCAGCAGGAACTCTCCCTCTGCTGGCGGAGGTGGGAGCGACACACAGTCCTCCCAGGGCAGTGGAGGTGGAACCAGCAGGAACTCTCCCTCTGCTGGCGGAGGTGGAAGCGACACGCAGTCCTCCCATGGAGATGGAGGCGGAACCAGCAGGTATTCACCCTCTGCTGGCAGGTACCTGGGCTGTGGATGTTCGGCCTTCCCCTTTGGGCTGTGGGCGCACTGGCTCCTCCCTCTTGGGCTGTGGGCGTTCGGCCTCCCCCTCTCGGGCTGTGGGCGCCGGCTCCTCCCTCTTGGGCTGTGGGCGCTCGGCCTCCTCCCTCTTGGGCTGTGGGCGCACCGACTCCTCCCTCTTGGGCTGTGGGCGCTCAGTCTCCTCCCTCGTGGGCTGTGGGCGCACCGACTCCTTCTCCAGGTCCGTGTCCCTCTCTGCCTCCTTCTCACCTTTTCTCCCTGGCCTGTGGAGGTGATGGGGTGGGACCAGCAGGCACTCTCCCTCTGCTGGTGGGAATGGGTGCAGCAGGCCCCCTCTGACAGGAGAGGACAGTTGAGTGGGGAATGCCCCTGCTCACCGCAGATGGGGCACCAGCAGCCCTCCATGACCTCCCGGATGATGGCATCCCAGCTGCTCTCCGCTTTGTGGCCGCGCTGGTAGCTCCCGCTTCTGGGGTCTCCCGGGGTACCTGGTCCTGGCTTGCTTTGGCAGCCCACTCCTCTCCCTGGTATTGGGTGGGGCAGATGGCCACAGTGTGCCCAAACTCCCCACAACCAGGGCACCACTCATCTATCAGGTAGATGGGGCCAACATCCCCTGGTGGCAACTGTTGCTGTTGCTGCCGCTTTTGCTGCTTTCTGCAGCTCTTCCTTCCTCCCATCCTCTTTCCTCCCATCCTTCTTCCTCACCCTCCTCCTCACTCTCCACAAGTGATAAAAAAAACGAAAAAAACGAATGAAAAAACAAACAAACTGCAGTACCCTCTTCTGCCTGAGTCCAGGAGGCGCTGGTAATCCCACTTCTGACACCACGTGTGAAAGGGTGATTGGGCGGTGACGTCAGGCAGAAGCAGGAAGGGAACTGACACCAGGGCAAGTACTGCAGTTTAAAGTTGGCGTTTGCCGTTTTATTTGATCACAAAAATAAAATAAATATTTAAACAAAAAGAACTCACTCACCGAGCAAAATAAATATTCAAACAAAACAAATCTCGAACACAAAATACCAAATAAGACCCAGGTCAGGCTGAGCCACTGCCTTCACTGTTCCTGGATTTTCTTTTAAATCACGTTTCGTTTTTGCTCGCTCGCTCTCTCCGCTCTCGTTCCTCCTCTTGAACACCAACAACAACCACCCGGAGTTGGAGAGCTGCAGGCTTTTTATAACAGGTGACCATCTCCCGATTAGCAACAAATTAAATCACCTAATTAATTTGGGAGATGGCCACCTTCTGCACGAGTTTAATTACTTTATTGTGGATGGGGCTTCCCATCCACGTTACTAAACAATAACAAACAAACGGCTACGCCGTCATTTAAAATAATAAATCATAATACAAATACAAAATAACACGGGGCGGAGGGGGAACCCCCGTTCTAAACTAAAATAAACAAATGTACAGGGCTGCTCGCCCTGTTACAGAGCTCAATACAGACTTCTGAAAAGGTATGCAGCCAGTCTCTTCTGAAATTAGATTAGCCGATAACAGACTACTAGATTGCTCCCAAACAAGAAATAGGACTACAAAAAAAAAAAAAAAAAATTGTAAAAAGCCGACATTCTGCAGCCTACCAAAGTAGTTGCTCTGAATAAATGATGAATGTCTATGACTGATAAGGGCTGTTCTTATGACAAAATCTACCAGAATCTCTGGCTTTTCATCGCATCAGATGAATCCAAACGTTTCCTGAAATAGAAATGTAATCATTACACAATGGGTTAACCTATTACGTCCGACTCAACTGAACACTTCTACCAAAGCTGCGTCTTACACCCGCGACGTCAACACGCCTGTCTCTGCCCCCACAGGAGACAAAACTGTGTGCAGGACTCGCTAGGCAGCATAGCGTATGGAGCCGACGCGCCTTGTCTGATTGGAATGGTGGAGGATGAAAGGCCTCCAATTCCACTGACTGATTGACATGGAAGGTCGATAGACATTAGGGCACAAAGGCTGGATTCGTGCAGAGCATGACCTTAGTCCTAGACTCCGTAAAAAACAAACAAGCTTTTGCCACTGGAAATGCCTGCATCTCACTTATGCGTCTAGCAGAGGTGATGGCAAGTAAAAACGCTGCTTTCAGAGACAGATATTTAAGCTCTGTAGAATGCAGAAGTTCAAAGGGTGGGTTCGTGAGTGCACGCAGCACCACATTTAACCGCCACTGAGGAACTGTCCTTCAAAGGAGGCCAAAGCCTCCACACCCCTTTCAGAAACTGGCCAGCCAGAAAATGAGCCACTGGGGACACTGAATCAATTTTAACATGGCAAGCCAAGATGGCTGCCAAGTAAACTTTCAGAGTGAAAGGGCACTTACCCTCATTTAGAGGTACTGCAAAAACTGCAGAATGACTGGCATGGGGCAAGTTGTGGGATCAACCTGACGTACCAAGCATCAACTTTGGAACACGCCCCACTTGTATCCCATACTGAGAGCGCGTTGAAGCAGCTCTCGCATTCTGAAGAGTCGATATGACTCTCTCCGACAAACCTAACTGGCTGAACCGGTGCCATTCTGGGGCCAGACCCAGAGCTGTAGGCTCGATGGGTTGGGGTGCCACAACGTCCCCTGCGCCTGGCTGAGCAGGTCACGGCGCGTGCCAAGGCTGGTGGCGCAACAGCAGCAACAGCATGGAGAACCACACATTCTCCTGGGCCAGTATGGGGCTACTAAAAGCACCCAGGCTTGTTCCTGCCTGATTTTTTCAAGGCACATTGGAAGCAAAGCTACCGGTGGAAAGACATAAAGGAGAGCCACTAGTGTGCAAGGGCGTCGACTCCCAGAGGACTGGCATTAACCGGAATGGAGAAGCAGAGGGGACAATGAGTGAATTCCAGGGCAAAGATGTCGACCTCTGCTCGCCCAAACCTGTCCCAAATCAGGCTCATCACCTTGGGGTGGAGCCTCCACTGAGCCGCACAGGAACTCCCCTTGATAGGAGGTCTGCAGTGTGGTTTTTTGCTCCTGGCAGATGTATTGCTCTCGGGGAGAACAGGTGCTCTTGAGCCCACAACAGGAGTTTGTGGGCTACCCGATGGAGACGAGGCGAGCGTAGGCCGTCCTGGTGGTTGATGTAAGCCACCACAGTTGTGTTGTCCGTCTTGACCAACATGCGTCTCCCCTGCACCTCCTGGAAGAAACTCTGCTAGGCCAGAAAAACCGCCTGCAGCTCGAGGACATTTATGTGTAACCCCACCCAAGGGGGTTGCCACACACATTGCATTCCTCGTCCATTCCAAACGGCGCCCCAGTCTGACCTGGAGGCGTCCTTGGTGATAACTTCTCGCCTGGTGATACTGCCAAACACCACACCTAGGCACAAGTAAACTGGCTTTTTCCACTACAAAAGGGCCTCCATACAGTGTCGGGACACCGACAGGTGGAGATGTGGTTGCAAGAGGGGATGATTCACCCTGTGATTGAACTGGGATGCTGCTGCCATCAGGCCCAGAAGCCTCTGGAAGGCGACGACCTCCCGTGACACGCCAGGCTGAAACAGACTCAGGCACGTGTGGAGCTTCTGGATTCTGTCCATTGGCAGAGTGGCGATCATGTTGCTTGAGTTCAAGCAGGTTCCCAGGTAGATGGTAGTCTGGGACGGTACCAGCTGGCTTTTTGATAAGTTCACCATCAGGTCGAGCCTGTTGAGGTGAGCGGTCACCAGCTCTGTGTGTGCTACTGCCTGCACTGGAGACTTGGCACATATGAGCCAGTCGTCAAGGTAGTTGAGCACTATGATGCCTTGTAGCCTCAGGAGGGGCCAGGATAGCCTCCATGCACTTTGAAAAGGTGTGAGGGGCTAGAGAAAGTCAGAACGGCAGAACATTGAACTTGTAAGCGATTGTGATTCACTGACAAGTTCTGTATAAGCGTCAACTGATAAGCGACTAGGATACTCGTGTAGTTACCCAGCCGGGAAGAAGAGGATGAGGTTGATGCCGAATCCCGCGAGAGGCTTCTGCGTCTGTGCTGCCATTTTTCGACTGGAGCATGATCTGCCGGCAGTGAAGGAGACATATCCCTCTGAGAGGAGGTCGAGGGAGCAGGTTTTGCAAAATGCTTGTGCCTGTGCTCGACCGAACGCCTGGTGAGCACTGCACAGGCCTCCCAAAAGGAGTGATCCCGGAATGCCTGCTGAGCATGCTCAGCACCAAGACACCATACACATTGAGCATGCTTATCCACTGAAGGGATCGACTTCTTGTAGATTGTGAAAGAATGGAACCCAGGCATCGTTGCAGCAAGACTGTACCACCGCACGGGTGGTAACATTGTACGATGCATGGTATTGAAACACGGTACGATGGTGCGATACGTATAGTATGCATGGTACAGCGGTGCACGGTGCAGTATGGTGCACAGTACGGTACACTGGGGTGCAACACGGTGCAGGATCACAATACAGTATGCACAGTATGGCACAGTGCACAAGGGTACTGTAGAGTACACTATGATAAACGGTGTGGTATGGTGCACAGAGGCACAGTATGGTGCGGTACAGTGCACAGTGAATGGTGCTGTAAAGATTTTAATGTCTCACAGTTGCAGTGGTATCTTAAATATGATTCATTTACTAACAATGCTGAATGACTGGGTGGAGCACTAGGTTCTCTATTTTACCCCTAAAAATTTTTTCCTAAGTGGTGTATATGCCAATACAATATTTGATGTAGCGTTGCCCTTGGCAGTCCTTAGGTACAAACCTATTTTGGAGGGTAAAATGAAGAGAAAATGTCATACCCAGTCATTCCACATTGGTAGTAAGTGGATCAGAGAGAGAGAGAGATTAAAAATTAAAAATACCAGTTAAATTATAAAACCATATCCTTTAAAAACAGACTGATAATTGCAGCTTAACAGAAACAAAAAAAAAATTCTCAAAAGGAAGTTTCCATAATTAGAAACTAAATGCAATACGCTAAGTGAAAATAACATTATTTTAATCTACAAATATTTAACAAGAGGCTTAGAATGCAGTGTGCAGAACAGCCAATTTCCATATGACATGCAGAAAATGGATTTTAGGGAGAGAGAGACCTTAAACTAGTTCAACCATTTGATGCAATGTTGGAGTATTTTTTTGTTTTGTTTTAAGTATAAAATGGTTTTGTGGGTACGACATGGATTAAAACCGTATTTAACATAATGCCACAACCTACCATAGTACATAGAGCCACGCTTTTGCAAGAAAGTGAATTCCTATTCGACCATTGGTTACATAGCTCTCATGATTTACAGTTCCAGTTCACAGTGCCATGTCTACAGAATTTGATTGACAGATTACTTAACCCAGTGGTTTTCAACCTTCAAAAGACAGAATCTGATTAACAGATCGGAGGGTACGATTGGATTGGATGCCTACTTTTGTACTGTTCCTGCCTGAAATAAACATAAGGAAAAATGTATAACTAACTACTGTGTGGCATTCTCTGCTTTACAGTTAATTCAGGTGGGGCAAACTAAGGCATTCATATATATATATATATATATATATATATATATATATATATATATATATATATATATATATATATATATATATATATATATATTATGATACAGCATTGCATACGTGTGTTAGATTTAGCTGGGAAAGGTTCAGCATGTGATTGTAACTGAAATGAAAGTAGTTTTGGTATTTATTGAACTTCAGTATATTAGTAATGTACTTTAGCTTAATGTAATGTACTTTAGATATTGTATTAATGTATATCAATGTATAGGATTGATTAACCTATTAAGTTTAACCTGTTGTCAGAGCAATAATAACAATAATAATAATAATAATAATAATAATAATAATAATAATAATAATAATAATAATAATAAAATCTAGCAAAACACCTGTTTTATTAGAAGGGCCTTGGCAGAACAGAATTGAGAGGGGCAGCTGTATTTACAGAAACAAAGGCAATGTGGTCAGTAAGTGCTGGGGGCCACACTGAGACCACCATAAAAAAACAGTGTTTGAGAACCACGAAGGCTGAACGGGCAGCGATAGTATGATTCAGTAACGTGGTAATTCTGAACACAAGAACAACATCCCCTTTCTGGAACGTGACCAGTTGAGTAAAGTGTGATCCTTCAGGATGATTACGGATTGGTTGTGCGTCTTTGGGAAAACACAGATGTTGTCTTTCAATGTTGATACTTTCATTTTGTATATTTTACTTGAATATTCCTAGAATCCAAAGTTGTGTATCTGAATATGGGATAGATTCTATATTGAAGCTACATTAGGAGTAACTTCTGTATTTTCTTTGTTGACCAGTATTTTAACAATGCCCTAGTAAGTACTACAGCAGTCAGCTTCCATTTCCCAGCTGTGTCGGTGACCCAAAGACAAGCACTAAACCCATCTCACAGGAAAGCAACGCTCACTAGCCGAACACAAGCACCATCTACAATCTCAAGGAGCTGCCAATGTCCCAGACAGAAGCAGTGCAAGAGGATTTAAATTAATGACTTTGTGATGCAGAGGATCAACGTAGAACTGCTGTAATGTCACAGCACTGAATCCGTTCATTACCTTTGTTGTGAGGGATAAAGCATTTATTTATTTATTTTTACAATGAATGGCAATATAATTTAAGCCTATACATTAAAATCCAGGGTTGTATTGCTGGAGACAATTAAATAAACAAGGGACTACCAACAAAGCAAAAGGTCTCAAAAATGTTGATTTTGTTCTGCTTGCGCTGAAAGCACGTTCATATTTTAATAAACACCTCAAGCTAAATAACAGGAATATGTTCATTTTAATAAATACAGTTGACTTACATGCAAGACAAAGTTGTAACCTCCTTTAATCTACTCTTCATTACAATTACACATGGGAATATTCCGCAAGCTGTAATTCAACTTGAATCACAGCAGCAATAAAATATCTTTTAAAAAAGTAAAACAGCAAGAAATGGTTGAATTTGTTGATTAGCAAAGATACTACCAGTGTTTAATAAAAAATAAAGCATATAAAAAATGGCTCAAGATATGTAATTGATTTTCTAACTCATCATAAAATTTGAAGAAAAAAAATACAACCTGTCCACAAACATGGTAGAGTACAGTATGGACACCAGTATTTTGCAAAATTGGGCTAGGCTGGATTTTGTCATCTTTTCACGATACCCCTCAGTAATAACACTCCATTCTGGATAACTCATTTAATGGCATTCACTTTGAAAGCACTTTTTGTAAACCTGTTACAGTTTCAGAACCCATAAAAAACACCCAGCTAAAAAAGACAGATCAGACAGGAAAACCATATATATAGCCAAACAAACTGAACCTTTACACAGAACATCCGCTCCAAGGTGCTGGTTTCTGGTATTTAAGGTTGCTTTTCCAGTGTATTGTGAATGCGATACCAAATAAAAATGAAATCATTGAAAAGGTGCACACATCAATATATCAGCGGTGCATTGTGTCTATATACAGCACCTACAGACCAGTCTAGCTTTAGCACAACATACTACTTGCTGTATAAAAACACAGGTATCATACTACAGTACTTACTTTCCAGTATTTGAATTAATGTGCAGATCAAAAATCTAATACACAGGGTGCAAACACTTTTTCAACATCAAAATTCCATTCTTTTTCCAGACTTCCATTTGTTTTTCTCAGACTTGTGTTTTAGTTAGTTTCTACTAGTTTTTCGATAGTTATCCACATAGGCGGGCAGCCGCAGAGCATTATAGCTTTTTGATCCACAGCAGTTGCTCCTGGTTTTCTAAAAGTATTTGTCAGAATGTGGAGGTGCATATCTGGCAAGAGACAATGCAGGTATGCAAAAGAGAAGTAAGATACAATAAGAAAAGTCCAATATTTGAGAACTACATCGCATTATTTACAAAAAGAATATAAAAAGTTGTACACTGCAAGTACACTTGTGCCAAAATAGGATAGATAGGGTAGTATAATGGTACCAGTAGTATACTAAAACCAGACCATTTTGGCAGTATACTACTTTTTTGTAAGGGATGATATTGGATTCCGATCCATACTTCTTTATGCCCTATATTAAATGTTGAATACTATGGGGAGGTGCAAAATAACAAAAAAAGAAATAACAAATGTGCACGCATTGTATATTCAAATGTGCAAGTGTCATATATTAAACATACAAGTCAGATACTAAATACAGTACACCCTCGCTATAACAACCCTGTTTGGGTCCAAAAACTTTTGTTCGCTATAGTAAAAGGACAATCCAAAACGAACAATATAAGCTGCTGGAGTAAGTTAAGGAAGTCACCTTGGATAAAGGCATTAGCTAAATTATTAATATTAGTACTGTTTTTATTCTTTGATTTTCTTTATTATTACAGTATTTGTCACTACCACCACCAACACAACAACGAGACTGTGAATAAAAGTAGAATTACATGTACAGTACCTATTTGTGGCATTCTGGCTATATCCTATTCAAGACTGTTGCTGCACTCTGTACTGTAAAGTTACAAGCAAGCACCACACATTTAAAATAAAAATTACCGGTACATTTTATTAATCACATTAAAAGAAATTAATGTGATTAATAAAACATATACATATACGTTTATACACACCATAGGGGCTATAGAAACTGTTTTTTTTTTAAAATCAGAGTCAGTGATAATAAACTATCGTATTCTATTTTTTTTTCCTGGGTTGTGAAATAACGTTAACGATTTAATAAAGGTAACAACAAGATAACAAAATGTGAATCTTGGTGAGCAGAGTACAGTAGCTTGTAATTCAAGTCTGTAACTTAGGCTGGGACCAAATCAAAATTTTGACAACCCGCTAATCGCACTTAACAAAACTGTATTTAATAGCGTTTTCTTTTTTTTTTGCAAGTATCTTATTTCTTCTACTCATAAAAAGAAAACGCTATTAAAGTTTTGTTAAGTGCGATTAGCGGGTTGTCAAAGTTTTGATAAATGATATATATTTTGGCTGTCGTAGTGTCCATTTTACCCTTCGTTTCACTGGGGCAGACAGAGTCATGTGGCATATACCAGTGCGCTGACTGGATAGGATTGCTTGTCAGAGTGGTCAGTACGTTGTCAGGGGTGTTACACGAGGCAATCCTCGCAGGATTTGGTCGCAAGCAATATAGTTGCTACTAGTAAATTGCCTAGACAGTTGCTGCTAGAGCTGCTGACCCGCTTTCTAAATCAATTATTATTAATAATAAAAAAATAAATCACAGAATTATTTTCATTCTCCCGTAAAACTAGTAAAATTCCAGACTTTTTCAAGACTTTCATAACGGAGACATGGTTTTTCAAGCATTTTCAAGCTCTGGAAATCAGTTTGGCATTTTTCCATACTTTTTCCAGACTAGCATACAAACCCTGATACAGCAGTTGATGTGTAAAGCACTTTTTTGTTGTTGTTTGGTTTTTGTTTTACTGCACTGCGAATTCTGGCCTAGTTCCTTACTCTGAAGTCAACAAAGTGAATAACAAATTTTAACTTTGGGGGAAAAAATTGATTTGTGAGAAAAACGGTACAACCAATTTGTAGGTCACATATGAACAACATTAAAATGGACTTTTATAGATAAGTAAAAAGTGTTACTTGATATTCACCTCAGTATTTAAATTTGTCTGACAAAACATTTGAGAATTAAAAACCAGAAGATGATGTATTTCTTTGACATTGCACGACGAATACCAAATTAATCTTTTTACGAGGATGAGAATGACATGATAAAATCTCCAGGAAAGAACAGAAGAGTGAACTGAAGATAAAAAGCTGGAAAAAAAAATATTACGCCTACACAATCTTACTCAGCAATTACTCTGCTCCAACATTCATTAGGTCACATTCAACCAACATCACTTTCAATGAGTAATGTCTCCCTGAATATTGAAATTACCTTCAAGAACCCATCAAGTTGGAGAAACAGCACACAAAGGGCAAGAACAGAAAACAAGCATGGTGCAGGAAATTAATTTTTTCAGGGACTGGCAGATCCATTAGGCCAGACAGAATAATTTGTCTTATCTTAGCAACAGGTAATAGGGCAGATTCTGACAGCAGTATCTTAGATCTATAGAAATTAAGGCATTATGTGGAGAATTGTTCAGGTTAAAACACATCAGTGAAGTTGTCTTTGGTCCTGGCGCTCCCAAGGGTTTTGGAGGCAAAACCAACAGGGACTGTTTCTCCACTTATCGCTAAAGTGGACCTTACTGTCCACCTGAGCTCACTAGGCACCTGGACACCTACAGGGGTGGCTTTTGTCCTCCAGAGAACATTTAGTTCTCATCAGCTGTGGCAGGAATTGCTGTGGTGAGGGAACAAACAGTAGATAGACATTCTAAACTGGGGAGAAACAAATCAGGCACTCCAAATTACTATTAATTAAAAAACACACCCACACCAAAGTCAAGTAAAACAACAATGTACACTGAAGGACCTCATGTTCTGTTTTCACCTAGAAGGAAGACCAACCACAACCCAGATAAAATGACAAGCCGAGATCAATTTTATAGAACTAAAAATAAACACACACACTTGACTGCTTGTCTGCAATTCCAGAGGTTATATAATAAAAAGGACTTCTAAATTCCTTTCACAGACACAGTAGAATATCAGTTTGTATAGCAGAGGTCAGGCTAGCATTTCTGTTCATGCGTTCCTGAAACGCACATGCCCAAAATTTTGCATCCCATCCATCAAATATACAAAGGCTAATAAACTCCAGGGATGCGCATTTTGGTACTTTTTATGAACGTTTAAACTCTATGGCATGTAGTTTAAAATATCTGTGTATAGATATACATATAAACACAGACACACTTTTTTCTTTGTTATATATACTAACAGTAGACCATTCGCATGACAACGAGACGGGATTCTAAGCACGGTTTGTTGCCTTCATCTATGTGTGTTTTAATATTTTTTTGCATTCCAATAACAGCAACGCCATATCTTTTAAGCGAAGACTTTTGAAAAACTGTACATCCATGCATATGTTTTTTGGGTTTTTTTTGCCCACCAGCTCTCACACACAGTACATCCTGCCGTCTCAATAAACAAGCCACGGATACTTCATCTTCCATTCAAAATTATAAGAGCGTACTTTCCGTTTGCGTTTTTCTGCATTACTACTGCTTCGGTCACTGTAGTACTCATACATTCAGAAGTAGATGGCGAAGATGCAGATGATCAATCTTCATGAGATTCTCCTGAAGATGCTGACTGCTTAGCAAAAAAACTTCTGATTGACAACTGACTTGCTGTCAGTGTACACTCTGCACTAGGTATTAATTTTTATGCTTAAAATCTGTACGGACATCCCTGTTAAACGAGTGCGGAAAATAACAAAAGCACAATGTTAATTAGACAACTGCAAAAAATCAAAAGAGTTAAAAGTAGGATCGGGGATGAACAATTCACGTCATAAAATTAAAATGGGACCAGAATTAGGCTCAGGCAAGATATGAAGGTAAAGGCAAAGATTGTTTTGCAATTAACAGCTTTTTCTGAGTTTAATTATGAAACAGAATCAGCTAAATTTGTCACCTGATTAAAAATAAAACCTGAAAACTTCAAGCCCTGCTTGTTGTGTGGGTGTCTGTGTGTGTGTGTGTTTGCATTTACTTTTTCCAAAATACTTGTTTTATTTCTTAGCAATATGGACCTCTGTTAATGTGGGGCATAACACGGGCATGGTGGGATACTATCGTATTAATTTCTAATGTTCATTGCACTGCTAGGAACTGTAACCGAACTATTGTGTGTATGCATTACACCCGACAAAACATGAAACAGTACTTCAGTGTGGACGCTAAAGTTTGAAATAGATTCATTAAAACGTTTTTGAGTACAGTTCTCGAGATCGGTTATGTAGTGTGGACAGGGCCTAAAAGTAAATATGCTTAATTTCTGCAGTGTAATAGATTACCACGAATATGCATGTCTGCGTCCCTTTCCATTCTGTACGTCCAGTGAATGCAAGACAAAATATTTTTCCGTCCAATGGATTTATTTTGCGTCTAGGACGCAAAATTTTGCGTAACTCGACCTCTGGTATAGTACACTGAAAAAACTGATTTTCCCATGAATCCGCCAGATATGAATGAATCCGCCTGTAAGATAAGGGCATTTGGGTGCTTTGGTAGCAGAACAGCGGCACAGTGTAAAGTATATGCCGACTGTAGAAGCCAGCCTGCTACCTCAACAGACAACACAATTCATTCTAATCCAAGTACCATTTATGCAAGCCCATTATATCCAGTGGATGGGAGCGAGGTGTTATTCAGATTAGACCAGAGCCAACTGAGTGAGTAAGTGAGTGAGTGAGTGAGTGACTGAGTAAAGTTAAACCGTTAGCAGTGGATGGGTCACACACTCTCCTCACGAGAAACCATTCAAGAGCACAAGAGTAGGAGCAGGCAGCTGCAACTGCGTACAGACAGATTAATGGGAAGAGTCAAAGGGGATCCTCTCTATTAGAATAAAAGGCAATTATTGTATACTTGTCGATGCCCCTGACAAGTTGCATATTCAAATCAAAGCCACATGTGAAAATGTGCCGTATTTAAAGCTTGGTACAATGTCATTTGTGCAGTTTTAACTTCCTCTCAGTTTATGTGTGAAAAATATATACAAAAAGATATGCTGTACATTATTAAACCGCCCAGGCCATTTTTACAATGTGTAAGGACAGTGGAAGACTTTTCATTAACAACTTTGAGCTACTGTTTCTACTGATATTTTTGTTTATGAAAAGGTCCACTAAAATTTGTGGAGAAGAAAAAAATAAATATATCATCATCATCATCATCATCATCATCCCTCAATTATAGGCATGGGATTTTTTGTTTTTACTGTCTGCCATATTAAAAACATGTATTCAGGAAAGAAGATCTATTTTCAGAACACAAAGGGATATTAGACACTTTCTGGAAAATTGTGTAAGTGTGGATCTTTAGAAATGTACAGCAGTCTATCATGATCAGTTTGAGATCATGCATTATTGGACTAATGAACTTAAAGGGTCTACTTCACAGCTCTGGAAACATCCCAGACATAGCCAGACGGCTCTCCAATAATAGCACAATGACAACCTTTTGAAGTTGAGCTTTTTCAGTTTAAGCAGCTCGCTTCATTTAAAGGAAAATGGGTAAAAACTCAAAGAAAGATAAACTGCAGATCACTTAAGTAGTACAGGACAGAAAAGTCCATTTAAAAATGACTTATTACTTATTCTGGTCTAGTCTTTCTGTAAAGAAAAAAGGTTGTCTTCAGTATTGTTACGCCATGTTTAAAACCAAGGTTTCTCGTGAATGCACATTCCATTAAACTGCTGAAATGCATTTTAACACATGAACAATCAACAGCACCACACACACACACACACAATGTGGCTGCATGTTTTGAGGATCATAATTTAACGTGAATGATCAGGATTTGAGTTTGAACAGAGAAAACTATCTTTACTATTACTTTATCAGCAGTCCGCTGCATACTAGCCATTTATAAAATTAAAGAAAATACTATAAAACCAGATGACTGGTTCCAGATACACTGACATTACAAAACAGTAGTTTCAGATAATTATGCAACAAAAATACTTGTATTTTAAAATGGACATTCTGTCAATTTGTTATCTGTGATAAAATTGAAACCTGTAAATTGTATTCAATATCTTTAAATATTGTATTGAGTGATCATTATAATATAATGCTGAAGTAGTCTCCAGAATTAGATATACAATGCAGCTTAAAACCATAATAATTCACAGCGAAGGATGTAAGAAAATCCCCAATCAAAAAGGCAATAAAAGTTGCCTACACTAGTTTTAAGTTGCAGTCAGTTGAAAGAAAAAAAAAAAAAATAGGCTGATGCATCCATACATCGTAAACAAAATGGACACTAATATACAGGTATTGAGTCTATTAAGAATCCAAGGAGGGAGGGATCGTGATAAAATACTTTTACAAAAAGCAAAATGGATACAAATGCTTCAAACTGATTCTCCAGGAGGTTTAATGAGGAACTGTCATTGGTTCCCTTTTTGTAACAGTGTTGGTTTTATTGTAAACAATAATGTAATATTTATCTTTGACCAAAGCACCCAAACTGAATGTTGTGAACAGAGATCCCATGTGAACGGAGATCCCACTGGAGCTGAGCAAGCCCTTTGATCAGGTATTGAGCACACTAACATACAGGAATTTTAGTTTTTTTGTAAATAAGTTAAGTTGTTATTGCCGAAGATGAAACATCTGTTCCTTCGATTTACTCAATGGGTTATTTTCGTGCTTTTTCTACCACCAATCTAGACGAAAAGGTAAAACCTTTTTTATAGCAGTCATTTAATTGATGGAATAGTTTTCAATAATTTAGTAGCTATTCAGTATATTATCAGTAGCTCTAAATGTATTAATTCAGTTAGTTGGTTTTTTCGTTCTTTTTATTTTTTTTAAGGCACCACTGCATTGGCTTATTTGGAGAACGATGCGTCAATGATAAAAAAGGAGGCATGGTCCCAGCCTTAATACTAACAAAAGTGCTGACACATCTGGCTACTCAGAAAAGATCTTTAAGGCACTAAAGAGTCATTGTTTAAACCAGTCACGTCTCATTCTGAAAAAAGAACAACAAATGAGATACAGCAGTTCAACAGTCTCTATGCCATTGTGTGATACTGCTACCAGGCACCTTCACATTGACGGACAATCATTTATTAATGAAATCACTGTTATTTGGCACATTCAAGATCTTGTGAAGCTCTATAATACACGTAATTGAATTGAATTGTAGATTCTTATAACAATCCCCCACCCTCCAAAAAAAGGCTTGCTATTTTTTACATTTATTACTAGAGAGGGAGTTATTGGATTAAAAATCCATTTATCTTTTAAAGATCAAACCCAAACTGTGTTAGGTCTGTAAAGCAAGACAAACAAAACCAACCTTCCGCCTGGTTTCAAAAGATGAAAAATAAAATGTCACACTAAATTATTAACTCAGATCATATTGCACTTCACAGGTGCCTCTTTCCACTTCCATTTCATGCCTCAGCAAACACTGAAAGAGCAGCACTACGGAAAAAAAAAATATCTATAAAAATGAGGACAAAATAGCTTTTCCATGCTCTGAGGATCTTCAAAACTAATCATTTGAGTGACCGGAAATCAACAAAACCAACAGAATGACAAATATTAAACAAGCGTTTAGTACGAGTGCTTCAACATTGAGAGTCGCACATTATTCAGGTGCACAAAGACAGAGAGACAGCCTACTGTAATACTATTACTGGTTCAGACAAGCACACACCACTGAAGTACTGTCCAGGTTAGACATTTCATGTACAGTAAAGATGCTACTAAAAAATACATTTCACAGAATCCTGCTAAACTAACCTAAAAGGACACATTTTGAATTTTGCAGAAAGTAAGCTATAACAACAAAAAATATCCCTCATTTTATGTAAAAATATTAGTTTATTAGACAGACCAAAAAGTCTTTATACAATTTACATAGTGGCTCAATTCAAATAAATGTGATTATGTCCACATAATCTATATACATTTTTCACACTGGCTGCCCACTCTTGCATAGATGCTACATTATTCTAAAGAAAAAGAAAACAGGGATGATGCTTATGGTGTAGTCACCAATTCATTTACTGTGCCGTTTCAGATCACTGCTCGGATTCTGCAATATGTCAAGAAAAAGCCTCTATCATTATTCTTAATGTAGAGTTGCCAAGATGCTCGTATATGTTAGCAAACAGATGATTGCAAATCAACTACTGTGCAAAGATCTCAGAGTTAGTGAACCCATTTTTCCCCACAGGCGCCCTATTGAGTAATCTGTAACTAAACAGTTACATGTTCGTGCATAAAACCAAAGGGCTAAGCAAAATTACAGGAAAAACAAAGCATTTAAACATTAAATCAAATTTTAAAAAAACACATGTATAGAGTATTGCTGAATGTGAAAAACAAAGAAGTCAATCACATTATGATTAGGGTTATATGTGTTAAGCATTAACTGTCTCTTGGTCATTTCGCCAGTAGGCCTATAACGGCATAATAAAAAAATATACATACAGTGTGTGTGATTTTATACAGCACTGTGTACAATACATCTTGCATTGAGAAAACACCACTGGAATCGTAATAAAGGAAACTATTATGCAGTACAGCTCACGTACAGTCACGGTTTTGGTAAGTAGCTTTTTCAAAACCATATAATTATGTGCAGTATTAAAATATGGTAAAATATAGCAAATCCACAAAACCAACGAAATACATATTGTATGTTTGACTTTTTATTTTTAGTGTTCTGTGTAGCATGGGCCATCGTTTAACCTTGAAAAAAATTAAATACAATACCCGAAGCAGATATATGCGTTTATCATATCAAACAACATCAACATGTGTTGTAAAAAATAAAGCAAAAATTGTTTTGAAAAATGTCCAATATTTACTTGGGGGCTAAGAATGAAATGTCAAGAAAAAAAATATCATTTTTGATATTTGAAATTGTCAAAATAAAAAAGGGCAGCTGGAAGGTAAGAATTTACCAGTCAGGACAATGGCATTTAAATATGACTATTAAACTGTATCTGTTGGTAATGTGGTTGCTTCTAATGCAGCAGTTTTCAAACTGGGGTACGTGAGAAATTCTGAAATGGCGGACAACACATTTTGTTTAGTACCACTTGACAATCTATTGCAAACTTGTCATGTAAATCAACGTTTAAAAACACAAACACCAGGCTGAAGTGCTGTGACAGAGCATTCAGTGCATACATAACTCATTTACATATTAAATATGTACGTTTTAAATAAACCCTGTTTAAATTTCATATAAACGGTTGGGCGGTTTCTGCAGTATCTTTAGGATAAAACAATTACATATTTTAAAAAACTAAAAGCCAAGTCTTTAACTTATTTTATTTCCTGTGTGCGTTCGTGCCTGCAAATCGATATTTTTCAATGACCCAATTAAAATTTATTGTAACTTAAGTACTATTGGTTCATTTCAAAATACAGAATGTATGGCCAATCAGAAACCAAAGTATTGCCATGTGGTCTAATTTGACAAGTCGTTATGTCTGGTGTGAGAGTAAGAGTTTTTAGCTTTCAATCCAGTGAAAAAATATGGATTGTTGGCTCATTACTAGTACATTACTAGCAAAGGGCGATCAAGACGAAATACTGTCAGTGTTTAAAAGACGCCAAAAATGTCTTGCGACTGAAGCGCTCTCCAATTTCCCTGCCATCATCAGCGATTTGTGTGGTAACAAGCAGGGACATCCATCACACTTATTATTTTTTAATTAGCATCAGTACTGTACGTTTAGACACCAAGAATTTAAAAATGCCAATAATATGTTTTCGTAATGAGGTAGGCTGTAGAGATGTGTGGATAGTGAACTTTTCTTTGCCTTCTTTTCTGTAATTTTATTATCAATAAAAATACATTGCTTGCCATTTGCTATCACGGAATAGTCCTATGTCATTTCTGAGTGATTGAGGCTAGCACGGAGGATTCGTTGATTTTAATTAATTAGTAATTACAATAAAATGATGATGTTTCCAACAACTAGAAACTTGTTTGAGGGACTATTTTTACCCAAAAGTAAATATATATTTTTTCCATTATAATACTGTCACTTTTATAATTGTATCGATCACACACTCCAAGGCTTTTGCGTTTTGTTGTATCATGTTATTGTACAGACCTTTTTTCATTTTATTATGACTAAATGTCAGATGGGGTGCATGAGTGGACTACATTTTTGGAAAGGTGCATGCGTTTAAAAGATTGAAAAACCCTGTTCTAATGTGATTTAGTACAATGAATATCCTCTATGCAGTGATACACCAGCATCACTGTGACACATTTCCCAGTATTTTCCCCAAAAGTCACAGTGAGTATTGTAGGGACACCTTGGTTGTATCTATAGCTTTACAGTTTTATTTTTTGTAATAGAAAATAGAAACAAAAAGGTCAGTAAACTCTGTTGGCATATTTAAAACAAACAAAAATAAGAAAATGGTGGTTGGTTCTGAAACAAACATATTGACCCCCTCACTGAAGACAATGTCCCCCTAAAATTTTGAGAGGGGGCCACATTGACCCTCAGTCTAACTCCTGGAGCAAACACTGCTATATTCTGCAATTTTGAATACTTACTTTGGATACTGTTTTAATTCTGGAAACTGTTTTTTTAAAAAAAAATCTTTTCCAAATTGCATTAAACTTTTACGTCATACACAGTTCTGAGTAACATTTTGATTTCATTTTGCTGTTGGGTCGTTAATGGGGAATTTACATACTTTTAAATCCGGAAAGTATTTTAGCAGTATGTACCTACGTTCCCACTAGCCGCTCACCAAAAGCAAAACTTTTTCCCTTGTGGCTCAACTATTTTTCCCTTGTGGCTCAACTATTTTCCCAAGTTCGCCATGGTGGTGAAGGCTTTGAAAAATGTACTTGAGTAAGACTACCAGCACATTCAACGTCTGCTGGTAGATGAATCAATAAAATATGCATGCCACAAACGGTGTGTTTGGCTGGAGATCAGAGGCTCTAATTAGAAACAGTCAGCGGACAGCGCTGCTTGTAAAAAAACAAACAAAAGAAACAAAAAAACAAAATGGCATCAGAAACACGCAGCTTCAAAAGATCAAAGCTAAGTTTTTTTTTTTTTTCCATTGTTTGCTATCTCTCCAAAATGTGCTGAAATATATTTTGGAACTAGTAACAAAGTGGATTAGAAAGAGGAACAAACACATTTATTATTTTAAAAAGAAGGATTTGTCTCACTATGATTTATTGAGTTTTAATGTCAGAATCGGTGCAATATTACTGTCAGCAGTCCCAGGTGAAAGAATACAGTAAACAAACAAACAAAAAGTTTTTTTAAACACAGTAGTGGCTGTACCATCCTACTGATATTATTAATCACATTAGTACAATCCTGTATAACTAGAGCTGCGGTTGGTCATGGAGTCATTAATATTAACATACACTAATAGCACTGTCTACTGGCACAATTTTGCTTTACCGTTCTGTAGTGGAAGGAAAACCGCGTCACAGTCAAAATAATGTAAAGGATTATGCAGCACATGAATATACAAACTCTGCAAACCTATTCAGAATTTAGGAAATATGTAATGACGTTATTTCACGTGGGACTAAGTTTGGCATTTATTAAATGGGAATCAGAGTTATAGTACAATTGAAATATAATATGTATGTGTATTGTAAACGGTAGGGTCTGGCATTTAAATATCTATGTGTTTTCAAATAAAATACATGTCTTTTTGCTTTGCTGAAACAGTATGTTTATAACTTGTTTGTAGTATTGTTAAGTGGCTTAATTGTTTCCAGTGTGGCTAAAAAATTTTAAGTTACTTTAGTCACAGTGGCTAACTAAATGAGTCTTAGAGGGAACGTAGTGTACTGTATTAGAGTCCAAGTGTCGTCTTTTTTGGCAAGTGACATTCAGAATCATATCGTTCTGAATTAAGATACCTCTGTTGAAAATATAATACTGTACCAACAAAACCAATACAGTACATCTAAATGGAAGCTTATTTATTTTAAAACAGTACTTTCAGATATGTACTTTTGATATTGTATCTTTTTTGTGCTGGCTGAAAAACAGACAAGGGTTGGAACGGGCCAAAATGAAAATCAAATATGCGTCACATGTGCTTATCCATCACTGAGGTAAAAATTTTGTATTTTGACTGTATACACCTAGAATAATAAATAATGATTCCCAAAGCACATCTTCCAGCATTGTACATTTACCAGATGTAAAAACCATGATCACATCACCCCCAGCTGCACTGGCTACCTGTAAAGTTCAGGATTATTTTCAAAACTCTCCTGCTCACCTACAATGCCCTTCATCACACAGGTCCCGAGTACCTCCTCAACCTGCTGACCCGCTATGTCCCTGCCCGCAAGCTGAGGTCCTCCGACTCTGGCTTGTTATCCCCAAGCAAAAGTGCACCACACTTGGAGATCGCTTGTTTAGCTTCATGGCTCCGACTCTTTGGAACTCTCTCCCAGCTTTGGTGTGTGATGCTCCCACCGTCACTCGCTTTAAATCAACTCTCAAGCCCCACCTGTTCTCTCTTGCTTTCCATGCTCTTTAAGCCTGATATCTGCTATTATCTGCTACTACTATTTAAAGTATTATGCAGTTTCCACTGTGTTTAATGTACTATTTCATGTATTATGCAACTATCATGTATTATACACTTTCTACTGTATTTTATGTACTATTTCATGTATTATGCACTTTCCACTATTTAATGTATTATGCATTTATTTATTTTTTTACTGTATATCAATCATGTGCATTTCTCTGTATTTAAAGTATTATGGATTTTATTTTTGTTACTGCATCTTGTAAAGCGCTTTGTGATGGTGGTCCACTATGAAAGGCGCTATATAAAATAAAGATTGATTGATTGACTGATTGACTTTAAAATTGAAATAGATGCAAAAGTTAAATTAGCTTTTCTAAGTCTCACTTTATAACATACTGTAGACAAAAAATATAGAAGCCTAGACTTGGCCAAGTCATAATATTTACAACATGAAAGGTGTTTTTAGAAATAATTAAATAAATAAATAAATAAATAAAAAGCAGTAGATCAGTGTGGAGAGCAATACTGTTCTTATGACACCAGCCTTTAATCTTTAAGACATTTATTAAAATAGCAGACTGCTGGCATCATTGATACAGTTTTCCTCATCACAGAGGGGCTGTTGTTAACATTGCTGTCTTAATTCCACAGGTGTGAATATTTTCTGAGCAAGAGTCCCACGCAGACAACAGTACATTGTTTGTTCTCTGAACAGTGTTTCTCTCAAGTGTTTGCAAATTAGTTTGATGCCAAGCTGGATCTTTGAAGCAGTTTGACTGCATACATATTGGAGTACATGCTTTAAAACACACACACACACACTCTTCACAATAATGATTCAAAGTTATTTAACTGCTACAGTAGGAATTCTTTGTTGTACAAGGGTGTGCCAACAGTCTGGGGACCAACTATGTTGACTTGCACTCAAAGTAAGTTTCAAGCTTCTTACTATGCAGACATTCATGTTGACTCCTTCAAGGGTCCCCACAGCCAGTGACCTCAAGTATGAAGATCAGCACCAAGTCACACAAGGAGAGTTTGGGGCCCAGCCAGTGCACTGTTACAGTAACTTGTCCTCCTCTAGAGGTCCATTTGCAACGCTCACTTGTTTCAGAATGCACAGTTGTCAGACTAAGTAAACAATTCAGGAGGTGATATAATGGATAGCAACTAGACTACTAGATAATGTCCAGAAATAAACCATACCAAGAACACATTCTGTCTTTATATTTTATATATATATATATATTGCAATTACGCTTTCCACCAAACATGAGCAATTTAAAGGCAATCATTCAAATCAAGACAGATTTTTTTTTTTTGTTAGCTGATGACTGAACCATTTTGGTATTGATTTAACCTTTGTCTCCATTGTTGAAAGAAATTAAGTGTTGTCCTTGAAGCAGACCTCCAAGAAACTAATGAATGCTTTGTTAAAGGTGCAGTGATTAAATCCCCAATGCATGTGCTATACATTTATTTCATCTTAAATGTAATGTTCAAACGCTCTTCTTTTATTCTCTAGAAGTGATTCATTTATTCAGTGCATGCAAGGCTCTCGGAGATGCAGATATCCACGAGTTGTCGGGACTGCCATGCAGTCACTATTATTATTATTTTTTTTTTAAATCACTCAGCTCAAATACAGCTCGTTGCGTGAGGTGCAAGCTTCGGAATGTTAGCAGGGTTAAATGGTGCTGTCATTCCCACTGTGGAGAGCTGGAAAACATGGACCAGGGTACGTTTTGCATCAGAACAGGCTAAAGACTATACTGTTACGCCCCTTTCATGTGACCATCTGTGTACGGTTGTGTGCTGAAATCCATTTCAGGCTTTCTTTCTAACTGTTTCCCAAGCATAAGCAACCGTTTAAAAAAACCTGACAGGTAGGTCTGTATTTGTCCGCTTTAAAAAACAACTTGATTCAGTCTAAAAATAAGTAAGTATTTCATGATTAAACATAATATTTATTTGTCACATTCAAAATTTATACAACAATTTTCCTAATTATTGAAATGCTTTAAGGTTCTAAAGCATTTGAACTCCTTTAATATTGAGAGTAGTGAGGGATGCCTTGGTTGAGTAGAATGGTTGGTTGTCCTTTGATCGTTATGGAATTTTGCTTTTGTGTATTCTATTGCTATGCATTTTTGGTCTTTGTTCTTTTAGACAGCAAAACAGTTCTGTTTGTGGCTTTTAGTGTTTGTTTCTTATTGTTAAAAGATTGTACAACTTTAATAAAAGAAAAAACAAAAAACAAAACAAAAAAAACACATACACGCGAACACGGGGAGAACATGAAAACTCCACACAGGGATGTAAGGGCTAGTGTCAGTCGCCATCTGGAGTGTTCTGTTTATTATGGATGTTTGCTTTTTATTGCCATCAGTAACTCCATCCACAGTAATTGTGAATGTTTTCATTTCAAATGGTGAAGCATTGAATGTGTTTTTGTGGTACGGCAATTTTGTTTGGTATAATTATTTATTTACATATCACGGTTTTCTCATCTGGTTCCTCAAAATACTTCCAAACCTGCAAGCCTCGTTCCTTTGTTTAGATATGCCATTTTATTAAAAATATGTAACAAAACATCAGAAAAAAAGCTTGTCATTAACTTTCTTACCCCTGTGGACTGGATACCATACTACGCCTACTACAGCACGAAAACAGAGTGCACCAATGAAGCGCCAGATCAACCGAGAATAAAACCCACCCCAGTGTCAATCTTTCTGTTGCACCAATTAGAAAAGCTACTTGGAGGCAATTGCCAAACCCCTTCCTTTTTATAATATCCACCCTTACTGTGGCATCACAGACGATAGAAATGCAGATGACAAATTACTAAAATTAATACATTAAAAAACATGTATACTGGGAAATTTGTCACGTGATCGGTTATACGACTAGCATATTCAACATTTAACCACTTCTTTACAGTTTATACATTTAAACTTCTCATCCCCAATTAAAGTTATGCATTGCCCTTCCCAGAAAATATTTAGTTTCAGAAATGTACAGCTATTTCTGACATGCTGTATATGTTGCACATCACAAATCTTATGGATACTCTAGAATGGATATTCCAGGGCTAATTTACTTTGCAGAAGCTGTGGCTGCTGATAGCTGATCCACAACTTGTAGGAATCTTCTGAGCAAGTCCATTATAACTAAACTTGGCTACATTAACTTGAATTTCAAATCAAGCCAAGTAAAAATTGAAAATAGAATGCGATCTGTTACAGGTCCTCATTTAAAATCAATTCACCTCATTTAACATTGCTTAAGTATTGGAACGTTTTTAAACTTGGCTGATGAGAAACCAGGTGCACTTATACAGATTTAATAATAATAATAATAATAATAATAATAATAATAATATGCAAAAGGGGTGACAAAGAGGATCAAGCTCTATTTCTGTGCTGCAGTGCACTTGGTGGTAAAATGTGACACATACATTTAAAGATACATTAGCCCAGAAAATTAGTGTCCCCAAACACTTTCTTACTATGGTGCGACATGCATGATCAGCAACACCATGAACAGCATCTTATAGTAACCCTACAGACGCACACTAGTATGACTTAAGTTTCTTTCATTGAGTGTTTTATGGTTATGGATATATATTCTCTTTGTAGCATACATAGTACTTGTCATTGGTTAATCAAATGTTAGGATTTAATTTTGTTATAACAGACCGTCAACCAACCAAATATTTATGAAAAATATATAGAGACACTATTTTATTTAGTTTCTATACACACAAACGTCATTCTCAATGTATTAGAATCAGGTGGTTATAAAACTGTAGCAGTTCGCCTATTTGAAGGTTACAGTTGGTGTTAAAATATAATAATGTTGTAATCTTATTTCAGAAAGAAACACATGTTTTGGGGGAACAGTTTGTAATAAAAATCTATAACTTTCATAAAAACAAACAAGAACACAAAATGAATTAATAAAAACAACAATATGTAGCGTATAACCTTATCCCATGTCAATTTGACTGCTGCTAGTTGAAATTACACCAGTTTGGTTTATGTTGTTTTGTTTTTGTATTTTAATAAGCTAAGGTACGGTTTTATTTAGCAGTTAGTGCAGGGTGTTAGTGACTTAAGCAAAGAAAACTCTTCATAGGATTATACAGGTTAATGTGTCAGAGATTATTTGTGTTTGAGTCTCTTAAATCTTTCCTGCAGGTGCTTTTAACACCAGCAGGTGCAGCGGCTCACTAGTTGCCTAGGCATTAGAGTTTCAACTTCTGAAATCTGGGGATCTGGTCTGAAAGCCGATCCATATTAAAAGCACCCCTTCCAGCTGTTTTTATGCTACTAAATGCAAACTTAATTATACAGACAGTCTCGATGTTGTTACATTTGTCTGGTATAGTACATGTCTGATAATATGATTCCCATTTTAGGACTGTACTTAATATTTTTAACACCTGGTGCGTCTCTTACATTTAGGAAACATGCTGTCTAAACTACAACACAATAAAAGGCTTTGCTTGTTCATGTTCATGTCACGTGCTAAATGCTGATCAACTGGATTAGATTGTGGTACACAAGTGAGAATTAGGATTTAGAATTAGGAGAAGACTGATTTGTGATGCCACGGAAGCAGCAAAACATGCATCATTAAATTAGAAATCTGAAATAAGCCTGGAGTACTTAACATGAAATTTAAGTTTGGGTTACTTTGGCTTGTTGTTAAATTACTACAAAAAGCTACTAATTTAAAAAAAAAATGCCTTTAGATTAAACAATCTTTCATAGCATGAGGACGTTCACAGGCAGCAACTATATGAAATCAAGTCACTGCTAGTGTTCCAACTGCAGTTCTATCAGTTCATATTCACACATACATTTTTAAGATTGCTCTGTAGGGCATAGTATTTGCTGTCTTATAAAGAAACCTATTTAGTATGATAATATTTATGTGTGCGGCCTGTCCCAACACTCCAGTATAAATGGGTATGGAAAAAGCAAATTAAGACTTTGGCCTTTATCTCCTTAATTCATGAATTTGTCCAAAAAACGATACAGAGGCAGCATGCCACACTGTGAACAGACAAGCTAGAAAAAAAAAACCCTCAAATAGCTGCAAGCAGAACAGCATTACTCCAAGCAGGGAGACGTTTAGAACACATTAGATTTAAAAAGGTAGATTAGATCGTCCAGTTATCTTCATTATACCAATTGATTACATGAAAGAACAAGTACTGCAAGTACCCATTGTGACAAAATACCAGCGACACGTATAACTGTTTATCAACCACAGAATAGAAAATGATAATCAGATCATCCCCCAGCAGGTGCCATTTTCTACTATGAAAAGTGCCTGCCTCTTTCACAGTTGTGTCCCTCATTCATACACATTGTTACATGTGCTACATGACAATGTTTTAAAGAGATTATCTAGGTATAAAGCCTGTTAAACACAGGTGACATCACTCCAGGAACAGGTAAACAGTAAGATATTAAGTGAATCATGCCAGTACAGTATAAGCAACAGAGTACAAATGGACTTTGTAAAATAGATGCAGAAGACAATGAAAATGTGTATCAGGATAAGGAGTCAACGCATGTTTGAGTATAGATAATTAAAATCCACACTGAGGACAATATATCCAGTTCTGTGTACAGTATGCTATGCTGTAGATTCTTATTGAAAAACTACAAAAGATAAATTCACTTTATATCTCTCCTTTCTTGGTGAAAGAAAGCCGAAAAACAGTCAGATATATAACATGGCTAATACATTTCCTGAATGTCTTTACAGGAGTGTCCTGTAAAATGTAATCCGTACACTTTAATTACTACCAGAGTGCACTTACTTATGCTGAAACATGCTGAAACATGGCAGAGCTTGCAGTAGACGTTAATAGCATCCTTCTGCAGATACTGGAGTAGCAACATATGCCTGTTTAGTTCAGTATATGACAAGGAAGCTTATCATTTTGCAACTAAAACCTACCTTTAATTAATGAACCGGTTGCTGTTTTTCATTTTTGTATTTTTTTTGGGGGATCGGGGGTGGTAAATGTATCTGTAACATATATAGAGATTGTATGTGCTGCAAAACGCAGTTAAAAACAGGAGGTATTTCATGTCAGTTTTCCAGAATGAAACATAGGATACTTTTTTTTTTTTTTGGGATCATCCTTGATTTTCAGATGTAAAAGGTTGAAGTCATGAAAATTAATGATTGCTAACAGGTGACTCACAGCCTAGCGGGATAAAATTCACAAACAAAATTACAGCAGTTATTACTTTTTTCAGGAGGGCGGCTCTGGGGAATGTTATCAAAGATAACAAAAAAGGTTAACAAGATTTATAACATAGTTTCCCAGTAGTAACCGAGAAGCTAATGTACCTCCAAAATGCGCGCATACTTTCAGAACTCTTGCCATTGCTGGTAATCATTATTTTAAGCATTACGGAGCTCCTGCAGCATTACATTATTAATAAATTTAAATTATTCTTTAAAAAAAAAAATCTGCGTTTTTGGCCTTCTCTTATACTCAGAGAACAAAAAGAAAAGATTTCAACTATAGCTAGAATAAGCAAAGCTGATAGGCAACTTTTTGCATCATTAGTGCCAGTAAAAGGATATAATATTCTATAATATTCTATATTGGTATTTTTTTTAATAAACAAATTACTTTTAAAGAATGTAAGAAATAAAATTTATAAATCTAAAATTAATCCAGAAAATACAAATCTGTAACTTGACTCAGGATTGTATTACTATTCAAAATTCGCTTTCGTATTCTGCATTAATGCACAACATATTTATAATGACACAGCGCGTTTGATGAACAATACACCAGTCTAAGAAGTAGATTTGAAGTATTGTTATAGAGCAAAATAAAAAATAAAAAATGTATATACATTATTGCAGCAAGGAGAGGTAATTTGTTGGATAATAAAGAGTCTTCATAAAGTCTTCGAGGCAGCTAGGTAATTATGTCAATAGGCCAGTATGGCAGCATTTCACATTCACATATGATAGACTTTTCGTCGCATAAAGTACATTTTTAATTTTAAGATACAAACGATAAAAGGTGTTAAGAAATACGGTTTTCTAAATGTGTGTGTGTGTGTGTGTTTTAAGATTTAGAATGTAATCCTTCCCCGGTCTAGAAAATCCCGACATTAGATGCATGCAACACTTTGTTACAGTGTAAGCACATACCATGCAACACTTTGTTACAGTGTAAGCACATACCAATCAGAATGATGTGCAATGTGCTCTCTTCAAATGGCATGGTATTTACTCGCTGCGCATATCTCACATGTGCATACACAGCCTCACACAATGCACAGCTTGAAATACGTCTTTAAATTGCTCAGTATCGATTAAAGGTAAAAGGTAGTTGACTGAGTGGAAAGGTAGCATTCGTTACCTCTTGTATTTTTGCCCTTTTCTCTTTGGTTTCCTGGTCTGAAGGTTCACGCCCTATTGCTCCGGGTGGCTTGTGAAAGTTAATTTTGGGCAAAATGTTACCGTCACCTCCGCCTCTGCTAACATCTACAGTCTTCTGAACTTTTTCCTTCTCGTTCTGAATTTCTCGTTGGATCTCGTCTGGTCGCTTCTGCAGCGTGTCCTTCGCTTCGCTCAGAGCTTTCTCGTGATCTTTTCGGATCCTTGTTAACTTGTTTTCATCACTGTCTGCCCCGTGGATACTTCCATTGCTGTCTGTACCTGTTTTGGTGTCAGCCTCCACGGAGGAAGAATGGAAAAACACTCCGCTCAGCAGCTTAGACGAATCCGGCAAAAAGAAAATAGCACCAAAACACAGTGTGATAAAAGCGCTGAAAACTAAAAGCAAAATAAATTTCTCCGTGAGTCGGAAAGCGCTCGGGCTTGCTGACTTCCTACTCGGAGTATTGGTGAAAGGCAAAAGCGTTGCAGTTGGCATTTTCTCGATGCAAAAAAAAAAAAAGTAATAATAAAACAGAATAAAAAAAAAACAATTTAAAAAAGTCTAAAACCTTGGCTGCTTTCGTCCTATGTTAGTGAATATATCTCGCCATTTGGAAACGATGTCCTTGCTGTGCGGTGTATCTCCTTTTTAAGAAACTTACAGTATGATACTACAAAGCGCCCTGCTCTTTCAGCTGCCCATGCTGGATCACATATGCAAAAGCTAACTCTTCACTTCATGTATAGAACGGAAAGGAATGGAAACAATCTCTGATTGGCAGTCCTCCTTGTCCAATCATGGAATACTCTGCGTTTAACATCGAACATTACAGACAACCAAGGCGTGGTTTCCTGACACTAAGGTGATCAGATGACTTTTGTGTGTTGAATGTGTAAAGTCTAAGATGTGGTGGTTACTCTCGGGAGGTGATTACCAGAACGTGCATACATTATACACCGACAGAGACAGACATAATGTACAATAACTCTAAAGTGAATTTCACCCATGGAGGGAGGAATCATTTAAAGCTATAGAAAAATATCCATTCTTTTCCCTAACAGTCTGTTTAAAGTTGTATCGATTTATGTTGCTTTGCTAAACACAGCCACATACCCACAACGTCCCCGATAGATTACCAAAAAGTACAATACAAACAAAACGTTGCTTCATTGTAGCTGTCTGAAAGGGCTTTCAATAATACCCCCTACCCTTCCACATAAAAATAAATCATCTATACAGTACCATATAAAACTATAATACTCTAGATTAGAATATTATGGTGTATTACAGTATGCACTACAGTATGTATTGCAGTACTACAATAAAGACTAAAGTAGAATGGTATTGCATTCCCTTGCAGTATGTACCAAAGTACATGCATCTTAACAAACTTGCATGCATACTGTTTTCTGTACTTTAGACTTTGTCAGTTCATTTAAATAATGCTTATTTATGTATGTATGTATTTATTTATTTATTTATTTTGCTGCTTATAACTGAGAAGATCAAGCTGGAGACAATAGCATAGGTATGTCCTTCAACTTTAATTTTGTCTTAGTTGTATTGTAGTTCTATAATAAACCACCTTACCCCAAACCCCATCACTGCTATTACCACCACAAACAAGAATCACTTGAAAAAAAATGCTAGTTATTTTTCGATAAAAAAATCAAATCACAATATAAATACCTGTTTCACCAATTTTAATGACAGGAAGGCCAGAATGACAAGAGATCAAAGTTAAGGGCACACACTTGAAATTCTTCACACAGGGATATTGCTCATATATTACCACTTGTAAAAGTTATATTTAGGAAATAGCTGCAGGACAATAGAACAGCATTACTGGTGAAACTTTTTCAAGCTTTCAAACATCGGAATTTTTGCATTTTGAACAATCAGAAATAATGCTTTAACATTTTGTGACATATAGAGGTTTATCCAAATCAGATGTTTTACTCAATTTCCTTTTAGTAACATTGGTTTGCAGCCTAATTATGCAGCAGGAACACAGGCTTTCTTTGATGATAAAGTGACATCACAAAGAGAAAAAAATGGCTTCTCATTAAAATATTTCGGCTACATTCAAATATGATTATCTAGTCTGAAATTTCAACATATTTATTTAGTAATAGGTCTAGCTGGAGTAAAGAGTGCACAAGAAGCCCCAACCCTAGTCGATTTCCTGTCTGTAAACTTTAATCGTGCTCAAATTTAGGTATTTAATTGCATAATACATTTTTTTTCTTTTGTCAGCAATAACACACATTTACATTCAATATATTTAGCCTTGCAGACAGCCGATCATTGCCTTGTCTGTACTTAGGTGAAGCAATATTAACCTCTGCAGTCATCACTCTCACAGCACAATGTACTGGTATAGACATTTTTAACCAGACCTTCATGTGTTGATAAAGACTTAAACCTTTGTTAAGTTTCTAAAGTTACACAGGTCTTCTGGATTGATACTGGTGTTGACACTGAAGATAACTTCATACAGATCTTTCCACAACAAATTAAGGACTCAACAGTACACATTCCATGGAAATAACTATATTATTGGTAACTTTAATGTAAATGTAACAGCTTGAGGCAATGTGCCTTGCCCATGTGTGCATTTCTATGTTGTATGTTGCGTGTGTTAATGTTGGTGTATAGAGATGGCTGCATGGGATATAAATGGGTGTGTGCAGCACGAATTATTTAAGATGTAGAATTGTATTTAGGCACGAGGATGGCACATCACTTCACGTGCATTTAAAGTATTTAATATGTGAGCACGAGGTTGCACATAATTAATTCACGTGCTGGGATTCAAGTGAATAATTAATTGGTAATTGAATCCCGGCACAACAGTATATATAGATGCACGTTTTACTCACTCGGGGTGGTGTGTTCGGTGAGTGGAGAACGGGAGAGAGAGGAGGAGAACTAAAGTTAAAGAAAAGTAAATAACACTTGCTATCGCGTGCTGGTAGGACCAGCACGATACTTGTTTGTTTATATATAGACTCACCGTGTTTGTTTGTGTGTGTCTGTCCGTGCACCGTTTGTTAAGTGTTAGTCCGTTTTGTTTATCTGATTTATTTGGCGTAAAGTGCCGTGTCCTGTCTTCTGTTTGTTTAAACCTTTTATTTATAATAAACCGCGCAACAGCGCTTTCATCATTTCACCTCATCTGTCCTGTCTCTGTGTATTCATTTCCTGGATCTGACGGCACTACTCAGCCAGCCGTGTGACACAGCTGCATTGAAAATCATTTCTGAACATTTTGTTTAGATGTGTAATATGTGAAAAATGGTGGTTGATCCCTCTTGTTTATTTCATTTGATTTGAAAGTAAATAATTTATAGATAGTTTAACTACAATATAACTAAAAACAATATACACTACATTGGGCATGTATAACAGCTGTTCTGTCCCCAGCTACCTGCTTGCCCACAGCCCAAACAACTACCTTGGAATCAGAATGAGTCTTCGGTGTATTATCAGATGATCTTATTATCATTGAAGTATGTGCAGAGAGAACTCGGAGATGTTTCACTCCTTCAGGATTTTACAGTAACTAGGATTAAATCTCATTTACCCTCCCGGAATACTCAGTTTACACCACAATCACATTCCATTACTGACCCCCTGTTTTGACAAATCACTTACCAGTTTACATTTTTTTTTTCTTAGGATGCAATTATGCATTGGCCAGTTGTTATTAATCAAAGCATATTTAATAAACTTCAATAAAAAAAAAAAAAAAAACCTTCATAGGAACTGCCTAAATAAAGGGGGTATTTTGTTTGCTAATAGGCTATGTATCTCTATTATTTTAATAGGATGTTAATTTGGGAAATTCTGTACATCCACTGACTGTTGACAGTTGACATGCTCCACTTAATCCACTTGTCATCAATTGTTGTCCTGTGGACCCTGATCTTGGTGCTCCACCACTGTTCCAATCTCTTACATCTTTTATCTTTAAACCACTTAAAATGTTTTCAAATCAAGTATCTGAATTGTTTATTTCTAGTATTGTAACTTTAATGGGTGCAGTTTTCCTTTTAGTAAACAATGGTGAAATGTGCTCTTTGGAGTATATAGTCGCCCACCTAGGAGCTTTGTATGAGTCCTTCTTTTTTGCAAAGTAGCATGCTCATGCAAAGAGGGTGTAGATGTTAGATATACTATGCAGTTTCAAAGCACACACGCTGTTATTCACAATGGAGAACTGCATTTGCATGTTCAAGTTTCGACCAGCTGCCTGCGATCCAACAATGACACCTTTCTTTTTCTTTTGAAACTTGACTAATGTAGCTTGCAAAATAAACCCATCAATCTTACCTGGTGTGTACTTCTATTCCTTATTATAGGACAAACATCCAGTTTTGAATCAAACACATGCTATAGTAAACATTTGTTTGATAGTTTAAAAACCTGTTTTTTAACAGTTTAAAACACAAGTAATGACCAATTCAGCTTCTATTAGTATTCTAGGTGGAATCAGATTAAGTATGTGTTATTTTGGTAGCAATAATATGAATAGTCATAAACCTCACCATTTTATTTAAAATATGATTAGCCTTTTTTTTTTAAAAACTATATTTTGGTGCAATCATACAAATAGTATTCCTGTAAGTTGACTTTTTTTTAAAGAGCTTGTATTTTCTTTTACTTATCTAATCTAAAAGTATCAATATGCAAATTAAAATCTGAATAAATCATCAAACCACACTCCTAGATTAACATTCATGACAGATGTTAACAATAAACCGCGAGCTGTCACTGCAGCTGAGGACCCACTTTATTCAATGACATGGAAATATTATTCACAAACTTCCTGAAATGTTGTTTCATCTGTTTTATTGCATTTTTTTTGCAGAGGTACCAGTGTTGCTAATGATAAAAAAAGAAAAAAAAATCTATTTCTGAACATTTTATAATATGAGACCATTTTCAAATGTAAAGCATTTAACTGACAAAAAGAATAATAATAATAATTTAAAAAAACACACACACACAGGTTTACATGTAAAGGTAGACAATCAGCCCAGTGTTTTAATCTGGAATTTTAATTCATAAAACGCAAGACAGTAATAAACCCCTTAAATCAAAAGAAATCATTTTTTTATTGTCAATCCTCAATGAACAGAAACAAAAGCTTCATGCAGATTGTTTTAAATTCGCTGGGTATATCAAAGCGCTAGCATTCAAGCAGGCTATAAATTTGATTAAAAACTAGTCAGATCACATCGAAGCAATGTTATCCATGTAAATACTTACCGACCCCATATTATCAGTAAGAGCTTCTCGATGAGCAATCCCAAGTGAAATAACGACAATCCAGCATTCATTTATATATATATACAAAAGAGCCGGCTCCCTTGCAAGGAGCGTATATCGGGCTTATGTCTTTGTGTGTGATTACGTCACCTACCAGCCCTACTGCTGTCTTCCCCCGTGCATGCTACACTCTCCCCTGCCAGCCTCAAGTCCGCCGTGGACTTGCTAACCAGGCTATAGTCCGAAGAGTGCGTACCGGGGTACCTACGTCCACTTCTGACACCAATGTAGCGATCTTGGTTCCCACAGGCAGGCACATCACACAGGGTGAGGCAATCCACACACAGGCGGAGGGCGGGCACGAACCCGGAACCTCTCGCACTAAAGCATAGCGCAGATACCACTGTACAAAAGAGCTGGCTCGTTAACAAGGTGGCGTCACGATACTCTCCACATTTTCACAGCATTGCAAGTCAATGGAAATGTGTTGTCAATTCTGACAAACCTGCCAAAGTTATTAAAGTACAAAGTTAGAGGTTTAACACTGAGCATCCAACTCAACCCTAACTGTAGTGGCACTACTGTGCCTCTATAATAGAGACAGATAGCCTCCTTCTGGTAGTGGAGGCGGAAGCGGCAGGTAGTCTCCCTCTATCTCTGGAGACTGGTGTGGCTCTGCCTCGGTCGCTAGAGATGGGTGTGGTTCTCCCTCAGTCACTGGAGACTGGTGCGGCTCTTTCATGGGCTCTGGACAAGCAGGCTTCCCCTTTCGGATCTGGATGCTCAGCCACCCCCTTCTGGGAGCTGGATGCTCGGGCTCCTCCCTCTTCCTGCCACCCATGTTCAAAGGGCTCATAGTCCACAACAATCTGTTGCTGTCCTCCAGGCAGTGCTTCCAGTGATAACTGGGATCACCAATACTCACAGCAGAACCAGGGAGTAGGTCATGGTGGTGAGACAGCCAGTCTTCCCAGACGGTCAAGCAGGCCATCAAGCCCCAATTACGTGGATGCCTTAACTTGGCCTGCTTGTGGAGTGGCAGCTGAAACAAATCCAGCACGTACCTCTGCTCCTCAGGCGCAGGCAATTCACAATAGCCCCAGTCAGCTTCCATTTTTTTTTTAATCCTGTCTGACACCATATGTGACAAACCTGGGGTGAGCTTGCCACATGCTGGACTGTCTTCACTTGTCGTTTGTGTAAAAGAAACAGCACTCCACACAAACACAGGTAGGTTTTCAACAGGGCCGGCCTGTACGTTTATTTTAAACTCCAAAAACAAAAATAAACAAAACCAAAAACCTAACTCCTTCCAGGAGTGCCAACTAAACTCTTGCAGGTCTAAACTATACAATAAATAAGTGTTGGCCTAAAAAATGCAGCCCTGAGTTCTCCTTTTACAGGATGTGGCTGCTCCCAGTTATCACCAATTGTTCAATTAAAGGAGCACATTCCACATTCTCATGTGTTTTTGGCATGGACAGGAATTAACCCCATCGCTGCCAACTACCACCAAAACACACACAAACACCACAATATTTACACACAGCTGAATTCAGCGAATTACTTACTGTAGATCAAGTTCCAAGTCTGCTTATCAATGGCTGTAACTTGGAACAGATTTGCACAGTTGTCTCTGTCGTTGAATTTGAACGAATGCAAGCTAGATTCCATAGTGAGATCTGTTAAAAGTGAATGCAAAAAAGTTATACAAACTAGAACTCTTAATGTTTGTTGCATAAATGTATATATTCCAAAGAGTTTATTTTTTTTAATTATTTGTATTTTTTTTATTTAATGCAACCAACCAAGTGAATTGATTCATCATTTATGGTAATTCCATTTGACCTTTGTAGACCGGTGGCAGATTGGATTGTAAACTGCAAATTGAATCAGTCACATTTAGATATTTAAATGTTTTACAGACTAGTTTTAGTGACAAATTATAGACTGGTTTCATGGTGCAGATGGAAATGGGGCATACAAAACAGATACAGGTCTTAGGTTTGTGCTAACCCTGGGGGTCAAAGGATTTATTATTTTTAATCAAGGTGTGTGATTTCTGAGCCCCGAGATACTGAGATTTATCTTGGATTTACAGTTTCCACTCCTGGATGAAAATATTGCCACATACAGTTTGCTATGTAGTTACACTGATACACTCTCCTCTTGCAACACCTTACTACTTCAAAAATATTATGGAATTTACATACTAAAATTGTGTGAGGGAACTATGCAGCTGTGGGTCGCCTGAAATTGCTAAAACAATAAATACAAATCTAAATAAAATTTAACTTTAAAATGTCCATTTTTTTAATCGTTTACACCTGGTATAAACAAAAGTGACGATGTAAGACATTTCAAATATCATAAAATACTCTAGGAATGTACTTACTAAGCCAGAATACCTTCTGTAATTCTTAAGTCAAGATTTTTCTCTGTGATCAATGCAATGCCGGTCATGTGATTAAGTCAGTAATTTATGGCCAGGCGTTTACAAAGTGTTACCATGTTGTTAATCTTTCCATTTTCTTACATTCAGTATGGTGCACAATTCATTTCAACACTAATAGGCTAAGGCAAAGGGAAACGTCAGACATATTTCTCTGCAGTTAGTTATTATTTGCTACACATCGCTGTTGAAAAAAAATTGGTTTCAAAAGGTCTTGTATAACATTGGCTGGGTTTACATACACGTGAAAATCTACTCTACAGTCAGGACTGTGTGACGTGGTCACGCGAATACATCGTGAAACAGCAAAAGGACATCTTTTGGCAGCACGACTTTAAGGGCAGGGTCAATCGCTTTCTCACGATAAAGAGCTGTAAAAACCCATGTAAACCGGAGCAGGAATCGTGCTTGTGGCTCACAAGGTTTCAGCAGTCAAGATCCAGTTCTTCTGAGTTAATATCATGTAATCTCCAGCAGAAAGGCTGTACAAAACATAGACCCCCCCCCCCCCCCAACACACACACACACACACACACACACACACACACACACACACACACACACACACACACACACACACAAAGTGTACATTTATGGACACTAGAACCGGTGCGGTTATACCCATACCTACAACCGCCGACAGCAGTCATTATCACGGTACATTTTAAACATCATCAATATTAAAAAGACAAACTTTCGGATACAACTCAAAAGTTTTATTCAAGCACATCATATCAAACATCTGCACAGCCGAAACACCGTATTTAAATGAACAATTGAACATAAAAGGTTTTTTCTAACTTACCACATATAAAGCACTACTTCAAAAAAATGAAACTAATAAAATAAACATTTAAAAAGAAACTAATGTGTAAACTGGTTTATGTACATACAAAACTGTAAAAACAAAAGTAGTTTTTACTCTAAAATGAAAATAACATGATTTTTCTTGTGCCTGATCGAAATGTTTCTGCTGAAGCGCTGTGGTTACCTTCAAGATGAAATCTCTCCTCCTGATATTTTCCCTGGTGCATTTCTTGTACAAAACAGGAATTGATGGCTGCTAGGTACAGTAGAGATAACAACAGGTTTGTATATATATATATATATATATATATATATATATATATATATATATATATATATATATATATATATATATATATATATATATATATATATATATAATATTGTAGGTTATATTAAAAATAAAAACATATATTGTAAAAGGCGGTTCTAGTGTTAATGAAATTTAACTTTCAGATGTTCCACAACACACACACACACACACACATCAATTCTAAGTAGTAAAACTTGTACTTACTAGAAATTATATTTTATATAATTGTGTGTGTGTGCGTGTGTTGGAAAGGTAACCGGACAAACAAGTAGCTAATGCGCAACGCGCGAATTCAGAATGTGCGCGGCAACACATTAATTAATTTCTCTTGTAAATGTTTTTATCTTCATGGCAACGCATGGAGCTCTCCTCACGATATTCAGTCTAGTTCTTTTCCTACTTAGTAAGTAGACACGGACATTTAAATATCCCCTCCCCTAAATGACTATGAATTGAGTAATCTGCATTGGTACAGCCGATTATTTTTCCTAAATCAGAACTGCATAGCAACGCATTTCCTGAAAAGTACAGCAAAGGCGTCAAATGTAATTGAAAAATAATGCTGCATCTACAACATGAAGGGCAAAGAGAAGAGCAAATGGATAAACAGAACAAATTAAATCAAACAAGCATTTAACCACTGAAAGATGAAATGCCGTAATTCAGTTACCCTAATACTGTGAATTTAGTAAATTGCCAAAATATGCCAGAATCACAGAAAGGGACATTGAATTAATTGTCTGGCTCAGATGAATTGTTATTTTGTATCCATTTTATTATCAAAACACAAGAAAACCGGTTTAGACACTGAGTTAATATGTGTGGCTTTTCAACCAAGGAGAGCACACATTATTTTTTTTGTAGCTTTACTAGCAAGTTAATTAGGTTACTGTTTGCTAAAACAGTGCAGGAGCTCAAACAAATGGTGTTACTGCACTTTAAACAAACTAAATAAATAAATAAAGTAAAAGGGAAATGAAATAAAGTAAAAAGGAAAATAACACCCTTCTTTTCAAACTGTGCTGACAAAAATACCACATATTTGGTTAAACTTAAGTAACATTCAAGAGAAGAATTAAATAGAGGTCATTGACCCTCGGATGATATGGTAACATCAGAGACCTGCCATATTGATTCATAAACCCAGTCCTGACTTAAATTAAACTGCTCACAGGCATTTTCTGGGACATGCAGTACATCCAGTAACCAAATCAAAAGGTCAGCTATGTAACCAGAAGGTGCAGCACATGAAACAACAGCTGGGCAACTTTACAGGGGAAGGGTGAACAGAGCTTAAAGTATATAAATGGTGTAAAGTACTGTACATATACAGAACTGTGGTCAATTTGCTTAAAATGTTTGTCCAAACCCATATGAAAATCAACTCTGATTGCAGGCTGCAATTAGCAGGCAAATTGATGGCCCTGTAAAAGTAAGTTCTAGTGCTATTAAGCTGTAATTAATTGTAGTTATTTTAAGTACAGTTGTAGTAAACTACAATACAAGTGCACGTAAACAGCAATGTAACTAACAGAAATGCATACATGTTCCTGATTTTACGGCCAGACCACAGGAGTCGCTGGTGCGCGGTGAGCTGAGGACATCCTGGCCTACCTAGACCTCCCTCCCCCCTTTCCTTTCTGTTTAGTTTAGTTAATTATTCCTTTCTGTATTACTTTAGTTTAGTTGTTGCACCTTCAATGTGTCCTTTATTTAGTTTTATTTCCAATAAAACTGTTCCTTTGTATTCACTATTAGCGGTGTCCAGTCTGATTATTTCAATATAGGTTGGTCCTACATGATTTTGAATTCAAATAAGGTATTATATGATTACAACTTAAACTAGTCCAAATTATATATATATATATATATATATATATAGTATATATATAATTCTGCTGCTATTGTATATATTAGCGGATGGACTTTCTGGTAAACTAACAAAACCACTTACCTATTAACCTCAGTGGATGTTATATTGTGCACTTGCTAATGCCTTTGTACTTTACTGCCTGGGACTGAAGCATTTTTTTATGTCTGCGATCTTGTACAGGGCGAGGTCTGTGCTAACTATCTGACACATGCATGATCCTGCAGGAGGAGGTCGGGAGCCCCGTAGGATCCACCTGTCAACCATGGCAATGACACAGAGAGGTTGGGTGAGGGTTTGTTGTCTCTCTCTCTCTGAGTGGTCGGGAGGCGGGCCTGGGGGGTTGTTCAACCTATAAAAATAATGCTTTGCTATTCCATCGCTCTTGCCCTTCTAGAAAATACGACCGCAGGAGCTGGTTACGAAAACCTGGAGTACATAACCTAAACACAGATCGACAGTGTCTGGAATGGGAAAAGGACAGATTGTGGAAGTCTGGGTAACCCCGTAAGTAAAAGTGAGGGGATAGCAAGGCATAGCTGAAGACCTGAGCCGCTTTGGATAGCGACAGTTGTGGGAAGCTGCAGGAAGCAGCAACTTATATTTGTAGTTTGTTGACAGTGTTTTATTTTCCTGTTTTCTTTCTCCTTCTTTCTCCTCCTCCTTTTGATTATTATTTCGGCCACCTGTGTGTGCGCCAAGAGTGGACTGCAACCCTTTATCATTGTTGGTATTGGGTTTAACTGTGCAACCATGCCACCCTGTGGTGAAAATAAATCAGTGCACCCCAGTGGTGTTTCAAACTCCAACCTTCTGTCTCCTGTGTCAGTGAACTTCCCACACCTTCCCACAGATCCATATTGTATCATTATGTGTTCTGTGTTCCCACGGATGTTTGAATGTTAATTAAAATGATCATTAACAACAGTGAGATTTAATTATTATCACTTGCATGTGATTTCTGTCTTATGGTACAAGGCAATAAAGGCATACACAGTTTAACAAGCCTCATGCCCAGCTATGATGTGCAAAGAAAAAAGCCTACATAAAGTATTCAGCTAAGAGATGCTTCCTCATTATTATTGATTGGTACTGAAAAAATGTGTACATTGAAAATAAAGTAAAAGTTAGGAATTATCATCTTGCAATTAACTGGTTCCTACGATGTTGTGTATGGTGTACTCACCTATTTCAAACATATGATTCATATCAAGTTAGTTTTATGCTGGGCTTGTTTGTATCTGAATATCTCATATGGAACTCAAAGCAACCCATGAACACATACGAGTGAGTCTCAACTGGGCTGACGGACCAGTCTGTAGTGTATGAACTATCCTTAAGAGTGTAGAAAATATAAACCATGTTCACAGTGCTGTATTGGTGCATAACTGTAAAACTGTATAAAAACAATACAGGCTATGTAATAACCGCAGACAGATGGACACACTGATGACGTTTCTCACATTTTTATATGGCAGCTCCACAATTGGGAAAATATATTTTTTTGCCCTCCATAATGAATTATAAAGTGCCAGTCCCATTGAATATAAAAGCTTTTTTTAAAGAAATGCAGTTCTCTGCAAAACATAAAAGTGCCTGATTTTGGTTTGAAACTGGAAAATGAATGGTTACCATGCACAGGCATGATGGGAAATACTGTACAGTGACTGCATCTGTATTTGTCACCTTCTTTTTTTAATTTTTTGTGCAAATTCCATGGCCGAACATGTAAAAAAAATAAAACTGTGCTCAGTTCTTCACAGTGCTGTGAAACAGCGGGCTGGAAATGTCAGCTCCGCGCTCCATCCAGCAACTGTCCCGCTGTGTTCCCACGCTCCATATACAATTGGCTCGCTCTCCCGCTCCCGGCTCTGCTCACACTCTCTGTCCCCAACACAGGGCCGGATTAACCAATATGCCAATAACACCATTCGCCATAATATGCATAGGACCCTCAAAATATGGGTTTATGTAGGGCCCCCACATCCTTAAATCCGGCCCTGCACATGCATGTCATGTTCAATGTTCATCCAGGCTCGGTACTTTGTTTTCATCAATGTCATGGCTGAAAATCTGGTTTCGCATTAGTAGGTTGTACTGAATGGGCCCAACACTTTCAGTGCTGCAGAAGAAGCAGTGCTGTATTCATCAGAGCACTCACACCAAAATGTCTCCAGCAGCATTTCACTGAACTTCGTTCTGAGGGACTGTCTGATGAAATGTCAATGAGCTCTTCAAACAGCTTTGATGGGACAGAGGGTGGCAGTTTAGCTTCAATATTCTCACTAATGGGGTTTGTAGCCCACAGGGGTGTAGCGGCTTGTTCCGTTGTAATTTCTGGAAAGTAAGTATTACATTTGTTGAGTAGACCAGACACATGCGCTGCCAGCTACGGTTTGATTACGTCAAAGTCAATGTTTCGTTCCTGAATGAAAGAATGTAAGAAATCAAACATATCAGTAGTCCATCCACAGACACAAACTTTCCAGAGTTGTAGTTTCCTTTTAAATGTGTCAATTCTTTCACGCTGGACAATAAAATGAGTGCTCCCACCTTGCATAGTTTTATATAGCTTATTAATTTCACTGAATATGTCTGCAAGGTAACCCAGTTTTGCCAGCCACACGTCATCTTTCAGTACTTTGGTAAGTTTGGATTTCTTATCAGCTAAGAAAGTGCGTAACTCTTTCTTGAGATTAAATATACGGGTAAGCATTCTGCCTCGTGATAGCCATCTCACCTCTGTATGCATGAGCAAGGAATGGTGCTCTGAGCCCACTTCCTCACAAAGTGCAGCAAAACACCTGGAGTTTGTTGCTCTGGATTGAATAAAATTAATGAGTGTTACCGCTGTGCTCAGAACACTGAAGACCTGGTTCAATATCTTTCACAGCAAGCACCTCCCAGTGTAAAAAGCAATGTGTTCAGATAGCGCGAGGTGCAACGGCTTTTATTTTTTGCACAACACCAGAATGCTTTCAAGTCATTGCTGCGGCTCCATCAGTGCAGACCCCAATGCAATTCAATGCAATTAGTCCAGCTGATTTATGCTGAAGAAATAAAATCATCAAACAGTTGGAAAACATTGTCTGACTTTGTTGTTGTCTTGAGCGCCTTGTAGAAATGTCTGTGGATTCATCGAGTTGTATAGCAGACTGTGAAACTATGTCTTCTGACATAACAGCGATCCGTCGTTTGACAGTGTCATTTGACATTGGTATTTTTGCCTCTTCTTGACCTTCTGCTCACCAAACATTTCCTTTACCATTTAATGGCACATGGCATTATCAACTCCTCAGCAATCGTATGTGATTTTTTTGCTTTAGCAATTTTCTGCGCCACAATGTGATGACACTACAAGCTTTTTATCCGCGGTAGTGGATTTCATTACGGCTTTAGTACCAAGCAGTTCCTTAGCCTTTCGCTCAAAAAATGAATGTTGCTTGTTTTTATATATTTCATGCTTGGTAATTAAACGTCTCTGTAATTTGGAGGGTTTCAAACATTCATTGTACGGTACTTGTGCACAAATTACACACTGCGGTATATCTACACTTCCAGTACAAATAAAACCAAAATTAATTTTGCAGGGTTAATATTTTTTACTCACAACACCACCTCCTTGCTGTTCTTCAGCCCTTACAGTTGAGCTTGTTGAAGTTCTGTATCATCATTCTTTGGGTTTTGTTATTTTGATGGTTGAATAAAAAATGTATCCATATCTGGTATTTATTGTGTGTTTCTAAAAATTTTTTCTCCGCTTTGTAATCTGTCGTGCTCCCGCTGAAATAGCTTATTACACCGAGACGTGTTACGTAACCTGAGAACGCGTTAATTTCTGCGCATGCTTATGACATGCTGACTTAATAGGTTTCAGTGTTTCATAAGCATGCAGAAAAAAATAACACATTCTCTGGTTTATTTTTGGAGGACCCCTTGAGACCTGCTCAAGGTCGCCTAGGGGGCCGCGGACCCCCAGTTGAGAACCCCTCCCTTAATCAATGCTGTTATATTGCAGAACAGTTTTTTTTTAACAAGTATTTTACAATAATTTTGCTGCAGTGTAATAGATTACCACAAATATGTATGTCTGCATCCCTTTCCCATTCTGTGTGTCCCGTGAATGCAAGACAAAATGTTTTTCAGTCCAATGGATTTATTTAAATTGGTAGTACAAGAAAAGATGAATAATAAAGCCTTTCACAAAAAATATTGGGACGCAACTACACACAGTGCTTGTGGTAATATGGCAATAACTCAGAAAGTGAACAGAATAGCAGTGTGACTTCAGAGATCTAATGAAGTGTTTCATTAGGAAGTACTATAAATGGGTACAATGGAGGATTGCTGTAATAACATACAGCTTCAATAGCTTGTATGCCTGCACCTTTTCTATTGTCCAGTGCTGCCAGCTGTTCCATGCGTCATAATCACTAGGTGCCCTAATTCTCTCACAGGTAACTGCATGGCCTCCTTCCAAGCAAATCTCCTATGAGATAACTTGAGAAATACAGATTCATATTGTTGACTGATTGGAATTATTATTTTTTTTATATAATATAAGATAACCATCAGTACTTGTAATTTTCACTTAAATCATTCCTGCACGTTCCCAGGGAACATTTCATATATAATTGATCCTAAGCTAACCAATGCACTGAAAAGTACATGACCCTTGATTTTCTGTTGTTTTGTTTCATGATGTGACCTATTGATTGATGTTAAAAATACCTTAAATATGGACATCTGCTTAGATTACAGTCTAATATGATAGAAATAATTATTCTGCTGAATGATAATATACTTGTGATATATATATATAGGTTGCTAGTATATTGAATATGTGTAAAAAAATCTATGTACAATACATTGGAAAATTTTGTATCTGTGTATCCTTCATAAATAATTCAAGAAATGGACATGAGTTCTTTTTATAGTCTGATGATATTATATAATATTTATATCCCAAAAATCCTGCCAAGTAGGAAATGGTCCAGAAGCAACTGGAATTCATTCAAAAATTACTCTGTCAATATGGAAACCTCTTGTGTAAAAAGATGCTAAAATATTGCTACGGTCTTCTAAAAATCAACACTGGTCCAGCTACTGAATCACTTCATAGCTCAGAATTTTTATTTTTCATTTTTTACAAATTTAGAGTGACCATTTATTTATTTTTCCCTAATTTGAAATGTTTAATTATGTTTTTTCTGCTCACCGCAGTGAGTCCCCACATAGCACGGACGTTCTGAGGGCTTGTGAGCATCCTCCAATCTCACAAGTCTAAAGCCAGAATCACTTTTACGCCGAGCAATCCAGAGCAGAGGTGGACGGGCTACCGATCCCGCAGAACAGAGATCAGCCCTGCTTCTTATCCACTCTGAATGTGCTCGGTGTCTGGCCAGTAGGGTTTGCTGTTGCGCGATGAGGAGAATAAGCCCCTGCCGGTTTCCCATCCCCCACCCCGGGAGCATCAGAGCCATTGCGACATCCCCCTCGGGGTCCCCAGAACAGTTCAGCCTCTTTGCACAGCCCGGACGCGAACTTGCACTGTTCAAGCTGTGTGACTCATCCTGCGCTCTTCGCGGCAGCTCTTTAATTGGATAAGCCACTCGGGGATCCCCTAGCCCAGAGGAATTCATATATTCAAAGTAACATAGCAAGAACCTACTTAGGTGTAGTTAGAGCAGAAAAAAGTAGTCAATAAAATCTTGACCAACTGTAGATTTCCTCTAATTGAACTTTCATTGAAAACTGATGTAGTCCAGGCTGTGTGGATGTTACTGGATTCTCTCCTTCAAGATTACACTAGGTTAACTATAGCTTCAACAATTAAGTAATTGTCCTGCATATTGGTACATCACTGACTATTGACTGCTTTAAGACATCATTATAAACACTATTAACCATCCTTTCAATTTTTCTTAGAGAGCCACACTATGTCAAAGCTTTCATGAAATATGTGCCTTTGCCGGTTTTCTTTGATTTATCAAATAAAACTGTATGACGTACTGTGCAGGGCTTTTGTTTTTAGTATTCTTTTAGAGTATTTGTTTTGTTTTCAACAGCAACAAAAAAGGATGTAACTGACCCTGTGACCAAGGAATTTGTAGTCTTCTGCATTTTCATGATATCGTGGCATTTGACAGCCAATATGCAGGTCTGACACTTCCAGCTTCGCTTTCAAGGGATAAACGGACGATTGTCCAAGAAAATACATTATGTATAAGAGTATTATCTCGCAGGAGATGAAATCATTTATTTGATAGCCTATAATAACCTGTTTTGTATCCGACTGAAGGCATCCCGACTGTCACTTGAATATGAGTCAACAAGGCAATATATGCATGGACAAGAAACAGAACGAATACCAAGGCCCTTGTTTTGATTGAAAAGAGAAAGGGCCTTGATAACACTTGACACTGTGAACTTTAAAAACAGTGACTACTTGTACTACATGTAAAAGCATTTTGAAACTGCTTAGACATGCATAGTGGGTATATATTGTACATGTCTCCTTTATATTAAACCTAGCAGTAAGCAAACAGTGGTGGCTCAAACTATTTGAGTGCAGGAGGCTGATAAAATCTGAAAGCATTTCCTTCTCACATCTATAGTTTTTGTTTTTTTATTTAAAATGGATAAAGTAGAAAACTGTTATATCAGCACAGGTATTACTGGAAGTAGACATGTGCCCATGTGTATGTCCTGTATGCATGCAAAGGGTACTGTAACATTTGGACTATAATACGTCTTTTCCACTGTACCGAGTTGCGCCAGGGATGTACCGAGCCCTCAAGGTGCGGTTAAAGGGAACCTGGGTTGTTTTTCCACTGCAGATCCGAGCTGTGCTACTGACATCACAAGCAACTGTCTTTATAATCCACAAATTCTATTGATTATATCGACTTACTATAGTTCAGCTAGTTCTGCTGAAGGGGGAAGAAGAATGTTTTAAAAATATGATTTGCCAAAGATATCCCGTTTAAGGATAGTTGTTGTTTTTTTCTAGTTTTTTTTTGTTTGAGTACTTATAAAAAAAGAAGCTGTGCAGTATTTTGTTTGACTATATTTTTGTAAATAAGTTTAGAATTGTTTTATTTTCTGCATTTCTTTTTCTTTACATAAATATAATAAATATCAAGGATGAGAAATCTGGTAGAATTTTGTGTTTTTGAGTTAAGTGTACCTGTAACAGGGGGAGACCTGTACTGACTCTTCTGATGTGTTCGAAGTGCTGCAGGAAGAGGGCAGCAGCCTGTCAATATTCGCCCGTCAGTCATGGCAGTGACACGGAGAGGTGGGAGAGTGGGTGTCGGGCTTTCCTTCTCTCTGAATGGCTGAGAGGCGGGTCTTGGGGGGATTGCTGGCCCTATAAAATAACATTCTGCTGTTCCCTCAGGTCTGCCCCTTTGAGAGAGAACAGACGTACGGACGCACTGGTCCCGATCCAGAACACGGCCGGGGAGGAAAACCCCAAAAGAAATAAAAAAGAACAGAAAGAAAACAGGGTTAGAGGGAAAACCGTGGGCAGACCCCATCAGTATTTGTTTTAGCAGTCTGAGGGAGCGGTGAGGGTAGGACGGAGACCCGGACTGTGAGGGTAGCAACGGTCGGGGTGAAGCTGCCCAGTGCAGCACCTTTTATTTGTAGTTTTTGATTACTGTGTTTTATTTTCCTTGTTCTTTTCTCCTTTTGTTTATTTTTGGTTTGAGCACCTGCGAGTGCACCTGTACTGTATAACGGTACCGCCTCTGGTATCTCTGTGGCTCTGTTTTATCATCGCTGATAGGCAGACCACAGACAACAGCGCCCTCTGCGGGCCAAAACGTGGAACTGCCCCACTAATAATAAAACTGGGCACCTGTGCGGTGTTGTCAAGATCACCCGTGTCTCCCGTGTGTCAGTGAATTACCCACCACCCTTCCACAGTACTGTACCTGCGGTTTATGTCCATTTGCTTCAAATCATCAGAAATTCAGGCATAAACTTTTTTAAGACTCCAGATCTTCCTGAACACTTCTATCTGCCCAGAGAAACTAGAGCCTGCACTTCCTCAGCGTCCCAGCGTCCCACTCGCTGCCCGGCATGTTTGTTGTTTTTCTTTCTGGAGTGTACTGACTGATGCAACATAATGACGAAAATCCTTAACCCCGCCCCTGGCTTGGCTCGGCTCGCAGCCGGATTCAGATGTCTTGTGAGGCCAGAGTTTCACGGTTTGGTTCACGCTCGGCTCAACAATAGTCAGTGGAGAACCACCTGTACAAAGCCCTCACGGGTTGGATGTGCCAGTGGAGAAGGGTTACAATATGCAGTTTTATACATTTTTAGGTAATTCATGCACATTAATGTTGCATTAACAGTATACTTGGCATATAGTAGTTTATGCGTTTTAGATAGAATAGCATTGAAGAAGCGCATATTATACAAGAGGTGATTCAATATACAAGAGACCAGGATTCAATATACAAGAGACCTAGGCATATTACAGTTACAGGATGCATGTTATATCAAAATAATTACGGTAATGCATTATTAAACTGCATATTAGAATTTACATTATAAACCAAAAAATATACATATATTTGCACATGGTGTGCATTTGTCCAGTTGTTGAATTTTTACTAATATGATAATTAATTCTTATTTTCTTTAATAATCATTCCCTTTGATATATGTATGTTTTTATTTAAAACTGATATGTAACACTTATGGTAAACAGTACTTCAACATTCATTAAATTATATTCTGCCACAACATATCACATTTGCAGTTATGACATTATTAATAAGATAATTAAGATTAGATAACAATAGATCAATATACCATCTTCACTCAGTGTTCATTTACCAACAATATTTATATTAATCATTTTAGAGACGAGATATATAAAATTACGACAACTTATATACATATTAGTTTATAAGATGATAGCGTTATCAGAACAAAAGCAATATTTACCGGTTCTGGACGTAGAAGGTTGTTTGTGTATGTACTCGTGTGTGTTCTCTCACTCTAGGGCGTACCCTACTGGTGGCCACCAACCACTGCAACTGCCACAATAGTTGTGATTATTTATAAAACTTGGACACCGGTGCAGCATTTGAATCGCAAACTCTGTCTCTCTAATATCTCAGCAGATACCCACACCGTGACAGTACCTCCTGTCACAACTCCCTATTAAATAATTTGAGTGATTAATCCAAATTCAGGTGACAGCTTGTTCAGGTGGCAAATTGTTAATTATGAAGCCTTTTTAAATCCCCAAATTTAAGGAATGCCAGTCATATAGCAAAATATAGTAATTGATGATTTTTCAAAGAAGCACTCTAGCCTCGGGGAATTTTGTTTTGGACATTTTTCCATCATTGCGGAAAATAGGATGATAAAAAGCAGACTACTGTGACCAATCAATACAGCAGTATATTATTGTGAGAACTAGCCTCCAGCGGTTAGACTGGTATATATGAAATTCACAAAGCTTGATGCATAGTGAATAGGACCCAGTGACACTACAAATACACTTCTACACATGACCAATTCTGCCTCATGTAGTACCATCCCGGGCTTTGCATTATTCCAATGCGCTGGCAGGAAACTCAGGACTCTATGGGCACAGGGACAACATGCTACAGTATTCAAATCACATACTGTAACATGCATACCACATGTGAAGAAGGAAGACCAACAGATTATAGAAGATAAATTGTTTCTTCAGGAGGCAAAATATTGTTTGACTAACATATTTTTTACACGGTTTCAACTATTTTCATTCTATTACCTCCATAGTTATGTGGTATTCTTGCAGTTTGTTCGTCCATTGTCAGGTTTTTCTCCAATTTCTTTTTTTGAAGCTGTAAGTTCGGTTTGATAAAGTTAACGAGCACCTTCTAACTTCCTGCGTTCAAGTCTCATTGACTTTTTCTAACTTTGGTTTGCATTCATCATTTGTTTTTTAGTGGTGCTGTTGTTATAAAGCATTTAAAGAGTTCTTCACAAAATACTCGTGCTTATAAGCTCACTCTTTGAATTTGCATTTATCTTATGTTTGTATGGTAGTAAATATTTCTTTTATGATATCCGCAACATTTGGAATACTCAGGAATTCTTAATAAACATGGTATACAATCTATTCTTAAGAAAACTTCTCTTGACTCTTGTAAGTCGCCATGTCTCTCTCACCTGTTCTTCTCTAAAACTCTCAGGTGAGCTATCTCCTGCCAACTGCTTCCTCCTTTCCTTCCTTCCTCTCTGAGCACTCTCTGCTTGCCCCTTTCCAATCCAGGTTCTGTCCTACACATTTCACAGAAACGGCCTTGCTCTCTGCTCATGCTGCCTCTCTATCCTCCATGTTAATTCTCCTTGACCTCTCCTCGGCCTTCGACACTGTTGATCATGCTCTTCTCCTGTCCTCTCCCTCTGACCTGGGGAGCTCAGGCACTGCTCTTGCCTGGATTTCTTCCTATCTCTCTAACTGTTCCTTCCAGGTTTCCTGGAGTGGCTCTCTCTTCTCCTCGCCCCCTCTCTACAGTTGTACTTCAAGAGTCTGTCCTTGGACTCCTCCTCTTGTCACCCACTCGCTAGGTACTCTTGGCTTCTCTTACCACCTTTAAGTTGATGATGCACAGATCTTCCTCTACTTCCCCTCTTTGACTCTGTGGCAGGACGGTAGCTCTGCACAAGGAATTAAAGTTTTGTTTTGTTTATATTTTGTATCAATAATTGTCACTTCCTACCATGCAGCTCGGGTGCTCAGTGAGGACGCACTGACAGACAATTGATTGACGGGGCTCAGTCAGGGTTTGGTTGACCGGGAGTCCCTGATTGGCTAGAGGGGCGTATCCTGAGGTGCTCCCTACCATAAAAGGAGGTTGCACTGAACACTCGCTCTCCTCCTCCTCCTAATACAGCATGTATGTTGCGTGCATCCAGGTCTGGCTAAAGGATCAGCGTTCAGCTCAAGAGAGTTATCAGTGACGACATCGCCTAGCCTGAAATGTGAGAGCGAAATAAAATAAGAGAACAACAAGAAGTCACCATGTGTGTGACTCGTGATCGTCAGGATTGAGATCGCCGGGTACGTGAACCAGGTGTTTGTAGCAGGGAGAGTTTATGGGATCAGGTTACCAAATCCCCAATAGTATAGAGAGGGTTCAGTACAGCCTTTTAACAGTGGGATCCTCCTATAGTGGAGATTGCGCATGGCTTTATTAGCTGTGTTTTTAATGCGTGTTCTGGCATTCTGATATTTTTACACTCTGTCAACAGTGAGTGTTTTCTCCCCCACTAGGGACACCATTGTTGGTACCCTAGTCGTGGCCACACACCACTGCACTAATTTGTGTAATTCTAAATAAATCTGCGCCACATTTACATCTACAGAATCCATCCTTTTCTCACTACATTCCACTCAACTCCTGGTCCAAACTCTCCAGCTTGGGCTACTGTAACTCTCTCCTTGCTGGTCTCCCTGCTTTGATTATCCGCCCCCTTCAGCTCATTCAAAATTCTGCTGCTTGTCTTGTATTCTCCCAACCTCTCATGCTACCCTCTGCTTCGCAACCTTCACTGGCTATTTATCTCTGCTCGCATTCATTTCAATCCCCTTGTTCTTGCCTACCGCTCATTTCACCACACTGCCCCCTCCTACCTCCAATCCCTTGTGTCTCCCTACACCCCCACTCACCCTCTCCACTCCTCCTCTACTGGCCGAGTGGTCATGTCTTCCCTCCACTCTCCATCCTGCTGTGCCTGCTCCTTCTCTTCACTAGCCCCTCTGTAGTGGAACCGGCTACCAAAGAACTTCAGGACTGCTTCGTCTGTCACTACCTCCCCAAGACTCTTGATCTACCCCTTCTACTATGGGTTTGCGTGACCTAAGCACCACGTTACTGGATTGTCAGCTAATGCTTGCACTATTACACTACTAATGTCTTTGTTGATATAACTTGCTGTAATCCTTCTTACTTGTTTCATCCTAGTTCATATTGTTCTTTTGTAGTATAATTTGCACTTACTGTAAACTATACTGTATTAAATATTATTCTTGCGATGTAATATTGTACTGCCCTTGGCTAAAGGCCTCTTCCAAATAAATCAATAATAATAATAATAATAATAATAATATATTCTGAATTATCAAGGCAAAGTTCCATTAAGATCTACAAATCAATAAAGATGTGTAGCTGTATAATATAACTAAACAACGTTAGATGTAACATTTACACAAAAAACAAATTGAAAAAGCCCACAAAGGAATACAATGACAAACCTTTACTGTATTTGTGAAGATATCTTACTGGATTGGCAATGGGATTTAAATCCTAGCATCTCTCATTTCCCTCTGATGTTTGTAAAGGGAATTAGGGCCCAACTCAATTACCCTTTCATTTGGAAACTACAAATGTATTCAAATGACGTGAATGTGAAAGAATATTTTTTTGATTTGATTATCACTTCATCTGTGATATGTTAATCCAAATAAATATTGCTTTGTTTATTATATAAATTTACATTTTCCCTAAATGTTTTTTTTCCCCCATGTCAAAATGGGCAGCAGTGTGGAGTAGTGGTTAGGGCTCTGGACTCTTGACCGGAAGGTCGTGGGTTCAATCCCTGGTAGGGGACACTGCTGCTGTACCCTTGAGCAAGGTACTTTACCTAGATTGCTCCAGTAAAAACCCAGCTGTACAAATGGGTAATTGTATGTAAAAATAATGTAACAATTGTAAGTCGCCCTGGATAAGGGCGTCTGCTAAGAAATAAGTAATAATAATAATGTAAATCAAGCCAATTGTGAGCCTGTTGTTACAGATATGTATATATGTTTGCTATTGTTATTAACTCATCTATACCTTCAAACACTCCACTCTACCATAAATCCTGAATTAAAATTTGGGCTAAAGCTTTCATGAAGACGTTTGTCAAAAATGATGTCTCTCTACTTAGTGTTCTATTGTTATTAACAGATGTATTTTTCGGCAGACTTTCCAATTCAGTGGCCTATGTAAATAGCTGGTATAGGCCTGTTTGCATCTTATCTCATTTCCAAGGCATTTATTGAGACCTTGACCAGTGGTGTTCTGCTAATATTTTAGCATTTGAGTCATAGTCCCACAGAAAGTGCCAAAGGCTATAGGCATGATTTCAAAACCTGGTGAATGGATTTGATGTTTAAATCTGCATTGCTTTAGTATTTCACATTACATTTTATGTTCTGTTTTGCTCAGTGCAATTATGTTGTTTATGTAAATATGCAAAAATGTAATTAGATTTTTTTTTAGTTCCAGAGCTTTATCCTAAGAGATTACTCAACATAATTACCACGCTTTGAAAATCAGACCCTGGAATGACTCTTCACAGTCCCCAGGAAAATGACTTAACCATTGTGTAAAAGAGTAAAAACTCAACCACATGGGTAGCTCTTCCTTTGCTTTCTCTCATTGGGAGGGGTCAACATTATCCAGGGCTCTAAACTGGCAAAAGAAAGGGCAAAACCGAAATGGCCTTCAGTTCAATACATTTGTAAAGGGCACCAAGGACTCTGAACTTAAGTCAAGACCAAAGTGTAGGATGTTGTGTAATTTTGCTCACGATTCATATATAAAGCTTAATATTAGCCACAGAAAGAAACAATAGTTTAACTTAATAACAACTTTTGTTATTTGTTCAGAAAGTTTTCTGTACATTTTTAATTGTATGAACTGTGTGGCTTCTGGCTTGCTGGCATGTGGGTGACTTTTGTGCCCACAGGGTCAGAAAAGATGTTTTTGGCAAACAGCTTCACTGTTCGGAGGAACACCGTTGTCATCACCAAGACCGCAGAGAGCAATTCAGCGCTTGGGTGACGGGGGTGGACGTGCACCGAGAGGTGGCAAGATCCCTGGCCGGGAAATTAACCCCCCCTCCCCACTGGCAATCCAGCCCGCCAGCCTGGCAACCAGCAGCCTAGATTCGATGTGAGCCTGCGAGGACGTAGCTCCCTGTGCTGCAGGCACTGCCTTTTACTGCTACGCCATAGGACAATTTTGTTCAATTTTAATAGCATATATTCTTCACAGTTTAACAAAAGCTAAACTCTGAAATATTGTTCCCACGTGTAACATACAAAATGCAGAGGCGCTGTGTTGCATTTATAGATTAACTGAAAAAACAAACTTATTTTTATCATAAGATGCACAAATAATGATAATAAACACGGCAATACAACGAAGAAATGTATTTACTACCATCTTGGTTTCATTGTGTTAAAAACACGAAATAATTTTTAATCTTAAACATTTTTTTACCTAAAAGTTTTGCAAAAAAAAAAACATTTTCAGGACTCTTTTCTAAGATGGCATTTTTACGAACGGTAGAAATCCATGTGCTTGAAAGGGTTGTTGTTTTGTTAGTTTGTTTGTTGTTTTGTTTTTTCCCTGCTGATGTGACTTAACCACGCAAATTACGTAATCATGTTTTTGTTTGGATCCAAACACTTACTAATTTGGTATGTACAGGCGTCTCTAGTTGCTGTAGCAAAAAGGGCACTGTGGCCATAGTTGCTGTGAATAAACACACATTTTCATGGGCATAGCGGCCATTGAGAAGGGCACTGTGGCTGTGCGGTGACGTCAGGCCAGAAGCAGGAAGGGAAAAACACTGACACCAAGTACTGCAGTTCAAAACAAACGTGGCGCGGGGCACACCGTTTTATTTAAATAATACAAAAATTAAATAAATATTTGAACAAAAACGCTTTGCTCACAGAGCAAAAATAAAAGATTAAACAAAAATTATCACAAACACAAAATACCAAACAATACAATAAGTTTTGTTTCTCTCTCGCTCCTCTCGCTCTCTCCGCTCTCGCTCCTAACACCCACCTTGTACTGAGAGCACTGCAGGTGTATATACAGGTGACCATCTCCCGATTAGCAACAATTTAAACAATTAATTAATTCGGGAGATGGTCATCTTCTGCACAAGGTTTTTAATTACCGTGGATGGGGCTACCCATCCACGCTACCAAACAATACAAAATAAACCTTCGGCTACGCCGTAAATACATTTTTAAATAAATACAAATACAATACCGTCGGCGCTTCGCCGTCCACATAAATACAATAATAAATCAAAAAACACGAATACAAAATAACACAGGGCGGAGGGGGAGACCCCGTTCTAAAAATAAATAAACAAATCAACGTACAGGGCTCCTCGCCCTGTTACAGGCACCTACAGCAATTGCCGCATGGCTGCCATTAATTTCAAATCCTGATTATCTGTTAGGCCTATAGAAGTGCGGTACCCAACAAAATGTAACTATTTGTGACCAGGATGGCTGGTGGTGACGTCAGACCCAGAAGACAGTGGACACAGACAACAGTGCTGGGGTAATGAAAGTGCTGCAGCGTGGGTTAATAATAAAAAAACAAAAGGTTTAAACAAAACAGAACACTTACTGAAAATAAACGGCATGTTGGCCAAAAACAGACAAACAAAACAAACACACAGAACAAACAAGTATCGTGCTAGTCTAAACCAGCACGCGTAGCAATTGTTATTCTAAGCTTTCCTTTGCTTTACCGCCCGACCATCGTTCCGCCTCGGAACACACAAACACGACTCTGCGAAAGCTGCATGTTCTTATAGTGGTGGCCGAGGGATTTAACTAGCTATCATTTATCTTATGAACCCCTTGACCACATTTTGCATGGGTTTAGTAAATCTGCATCTGTCAGCTAATTCAATAATTACTAGCCGACAGTCTCATTCTCCCGAGGTACTAAAACAATAACAAAACGGTGTGCTTTAAATACATAAAACAGTACATTTAAATAATAATACAAATACAAAAATAATACACTACATAATATGCACAGGGGCGGGGTATACCCTGTCACACTATTACATAAAGATTTGCTGGAATTGTACATCAGCTCTTCCTGTTTAGCTGAACTGACAGTCATGCATTTCCTAGATCATTATGCCATGGACATTCTCAAATCCCAATGGGAGTTGAAAAGCTTGGGCTACAGTGGTTGGTGCCATACCTGTGTAAACAAGCTACATTTACAGCCAGGCACTATAATTACTTAATTTATGACAGATTAGACTGTCAAAATAGGGAATATAAACACAAGGCTATGACACTTAACATGTATTCATAGATTGCATGTAATCTGGAAGGACTGTAAAATCGTTTATTGTGACAACTGGTCTCTTTCCAGAGCCCAGGCTCTGTCCTTATTCCAAAGGAATTAAGAAATGAAGGGGCAAGACCAAAGTATATATATATATATATATATATATATATATATATATATATATATATATATATATATTAGGGCTGTCATTCAATTAAAAATTTTGATTAATAAATAGATTAATCTGTGCACATTTTTAAAAAAAGGTAACAACCTTATAGCTGCTGCCCTGCAAAGTAATACTAAAAAATCAATAGAATCTAAAAAAAAACAATGGGAATTGGGTCTTTTTAAAAGCATTTTTATTATTATTTTTATTTTGGTAAATGCAACACATTTTCACAGAACAACCATTCTTTTGGGCCACTGTCAGTCACATACCTGAAAACACAAGACAGATGAGCTGCGTTTCCATCGTTGGTTGTTTAATATACCAAAAATAGTTTGATGAAAATGGTTTGATCTTAAATGAAAAAAAGACAAATATCATGCTATTTGGTTTGGAGAAAATGATACAAAATAGATGTTTCTGTTGTTACTTGTAATACTACACCATTGGAGAGAGTTGACACTTTTAAATATCTAGGGGTTTATATTGACACAACTCTTAACTTTGAAAAACATATTAAAGATGTATGTAGTAAAATTGGTAGGAAGCTTGGAGTATTGTATGGTCAGCACCACTGTTTGAGCTTTACAGCAAGGTTTAAATTAGCCCAACAACTTTGGTTCCCTGCTCTAGACTATAATGATGTGATCTACAGAACTTTAGTAAGGAATCACTGAAGAAGATCGATACAATGTATAATAGGACCTGTAGGTTTGTACTTCAGTGTACTCCACTAGAGCATCACTGCAGCTTGTATTCTAGATTAAATTTGCTATCACCTGCTAACAGAAAGAATTGTCACTGGAATCTGCTTCTTTTTAAAGGGGCACATAACACATTACCAGTTTATTGAAACAGCTTGTTTCATGAGTTTTCTTGTAAATACAGCCTACCTAATGTCTGTGGCACAAAATACTTCAATATACCATCTGTAATAAGTGCTGCGGGAAGAAAACCTTCTGTTTTTTCTGCTGCTACAGACTGGAACCTGTTACCTGCAGGACAGATCTGACATCTCCTGTAGAAATTTTAAACAATTGTTGTTCCAGTACTTAAATAGGCTGTGTAAATGTAATGTGTACCTTGTGTATTATCTTGTCATTATGTGTTTTTATTATTATTATTTTGAAACCTATTTTTGTACTTTCTAGGACCCCATTGTAAATGACTACCTGAAGCTCATACGGCCTTCCTAAATATATATATAGGTAGTGAACAAAAAAATGGAAACACTGTTGTCCTCCAACGCTGTAGCTCTGAGGTGGCTGCATGGTGGCCCTGCAGAGTGAAAAAAAGCGGTCGGAGGACAGCGTGTGTTCGTCTTCGCCGCTCCCGAGTCAGCGCGGGGGTGGTAGCGGTTAGCTAAGCCTACAAATAATTGGCTATTTCAAATTGGGAGAAAAACAGGGTAAAAATCAATTGGCAACTACTAAATTAAAAATATATATATAGACTGTGGCAATAAAGAGTATTTCATTTTATTCTTTAATAAAGTGACAAGCATATAAAAACAGGGGTCTGTTTCTCTGTGTATCATTAAACAGCTTTTATATTCTCTGCCTGGGGTCCTTTCAGAGTGCTTTGAAGATAAGAAAAACTCTCAATTTTATTTGCCAAAGTATCATTGTAACAGGGCGAGCAGCCCTGTACATTGTTTTGTTTATTTTAGTTTAGAACGGGGGTTCCCCCTCCGCCCCGTGTTATTTTGTATTTGTATTATGATTTATTATTTGCATGACGGCGAGCGCCGTATGTTTTATTGTTTTGTATTTTGACGGCTTAGCCGATTTTGTTTTGTAGCGTGGATGGGTAGTCCCATCCACAAGTAATTTAATAAACTCGTGCAGATTGTGGCCGAGGGGTAATAGAATAATTAATTGCAAGCTAGTTAAACCCCTCGGCCACGATATAAAAAGGCTGCAGCTCTCTAGCTCGGGGGGGGTTGTTGTGAGAGCGAGAGCAACGTGAAAGAACATAGGAACAGTGAAGGCAATCTGCCCAGCCTGACCTTTGTTTGTATCACACGTGGTGTCCAGCGTGGGATCACCAGCGCCTCCTAGACGCTGGCAGAAGAGGGTACTGCAGTTTTTTTCGTTTTTTTCGTTTTTCTAATTGTGTGGAGAAAGGAGTGTGAGGAAGGAAGATGGGAGGAAGAAGAGGAAGGAGGAAGGGCTGCCAGAAGCAGCAGCGGGAGAGAGGTGAGAGGAGATGGTGGTCACGGGACCCCACCCAACTGGGACCCCCTTACTGGGACATGGAACAGGAGCAGTGGAGAGCTGAAGGGGCCCCCTGTGTGTCATCTGCAGGGAGTTTGGGCATGACCAGGGGACTGCCCCTATGAAGACCCCTGCTTCTGGGAAGCCTACACCATGGGGAGGGTGTCCTGTGCATCAGGGTGGTTTTGGCTGCTGGAGCAGCAGACCCCATCACCTCCACAGGCCAGGGAGAAAAGGTGAGGAGAAGGAGGCAGAGAGGGACACGGACCTGGAGAAGGAGTCGGTGGCCCACAGCCCACGAGGGAGGAGACTGAGCGTCCACAGCCCAAGAGGGAGGAGCCGGTGCATCCACAGCCCAAGAGGGGGAGGCTGAACGTCCACAGCCCAAGAGGGAGGAGCCAGTGCGCCCACAGCCCAAAAGGGGAAGGCCGAACATCCACAGCCCAGGTACCTGCCAGCAGAGTGTGAATACCTGCTGGTTCCGCCTCCACCTCCGTGGGAGGACTGCGTGTCGCTTCCACCTCCGCCAGCAGAGGGAGAGTTCCTGCTGGTTCCACCTCCACCGCCCTGGGAGGACTGGGTGTTGCTCCCACCTCTGCCAGCAGAGGGAGAGTTCCTGCTGGTTCCACCTCCACTGCCCTGGGAGGACTGTGTGTCGCTCCCACCTCCGCCAGCAGAGGGAGAGTTCCTGCTGGTTCCACCGCCCTGGGAGGACTGGGTGTCGCTCCCACCTCCGCCAGCAGAGGGTGAGTTCCTGCTGGTGCCATCTCCACCTCCATGGGAGGACGACGTGTTGCTCCCACCACCACCAGCAGAGGGAGCATGCCTGCTGGTTCTGCCTCCATCGCCGCCACCAGCAGAGGGAGCATACCTGCTGGTACCGCCTCCATCGCCGCCACCAGCAGAGGGAGCATGCCTGCTGGTACCGCCTCCATCGCCGCCACCAGCAGAGGGAGCATGCCTGCTGGTACCGCCTCCATCGCCGCCACCAGCAGAGGGAGCATGCCTGCTGGTACCGCCTCCATCGCCGCCACCAGCAGAGGGAGCATGCCTGCTGGTTTCACGGCTGCAGCCTGAAGGGGAGGAGCCCCTGCCGCCTTCGCAGCCTGAAGGGGAGGAGCCCCTGCCGCCCGCAGCCTGAAGGGAGGAGCCCCTGCCGCCTTCACAGCCTGAAGGGAGGAGCCCCTGCCGCCTTCGCAGCCTGAAGGGGAGGAGCCCCTGCCGCCTTCGCAGCCTGAAGGGGAGGAGCCCCTGCCGCCTTCGCAGCCTGAAGGGGAGGAGCCCCTGCCGCCTTGGCCTGAAGGGGAGGAGCCCCTGCCGCCTTCGCAGCCTGAAGGGGAGGAGCCCCTGCCGCCTTGGCCGCCAGAAGGGGAGGAGCTGCCTCTGCCACCACCACCACCACCTGAGGGAGAGGAGCAGGAGCTGCCTCTGTCTCCACCACCACCATCTGAGGGAGAGGAGCAGGAGCTGCCTCTGCCTCCACCACCACCACCTGAGGGAGAGGAGCAGGAGCTGCCTATGCCTCCACCACCTGAGGGAGAGGAGCAGGAGCTGCCTCTGCCTCCACCACCCCCACCCGAGGGAGAGGAGCAGGAGCTGCCTCTGCCTCCACCACCACCACCTCCCAGGGATGCCACGCCTGGATCGCCTGGGGCTGCCTGTTGCTCCGCATCGCCTGGGGCTGCCTGTTGCTCCGCATCGCCTGGGGCTGCCTTTTGCTCCGCACAGGGTACAGGGTACGAGGGAGAAGTGGAGCTCCCACTGCCGCCTCCATGGCCAGGGGCTCCCCTCCCGAGTTCGCCTCCCGAGGGTCCGCTGCTGCCGCCGTCGCCTCCCGAGGGTCCGCTGCTGCCGCCGTCGCCTCCCGAGGGTCCGCTGCTGTCGCCTCCCGAGGGTCCGCTGCTGCCGCCGTCGCCTCCCGAGGGTCCGCTGCTGCCGCCGTCGCCTGGGGTCGCCAGGGATCCTGCTTCGCCTGGGGTCGCCAGGGATCCTGCTTCGCCTGGGGTCGTCGAGGGTCCTGCTTCGCCTGGGATCGCCGGGCGCTCTCCTTCGCCTGGGGTCGCTACACTGTGGCCGGAGCCCCATGAAGGGGAGCTGCCGGCCATGAAGAAAGGGGGGGAGGTCAGGAGACCAGCTCCCCAGCAGCATTTCCGTGGCAGGAACGCTGTGGCCAGAGCCCCACGGAGGGGAGCTGCCGGCCATGAAGAAGGGGGAGGTCAGGAGACCAGCTCCCCAGCCGCACTTTCGCGGCAGGATAGTGTGTGGCACGAGCCCGGAAGAGGGAGCTGCCGGCCACGAAGAGTTGGGGGTGCCAGAGATTCCACCATGGCCACCCCCAGAAACAACTTGCTTCCCCTCTTCCGGGACTTTGGGACTGAGGGGGGAGGTGGCCGTTAGGGCCATGTGTGCGTGCACAGGGGATATGTAACAGGCGAGCAGCCCTGTACATTGTTTTGTTTATTTTAGTTTAGAACGGGGTTCCCCTCCGTCCCGTGTTATTTTGTATTTGTATTATGATTTATTATTTGCATGACGGCGAGCGCCGTATGTTTTATTGTTTTGTATTTTGACGGCTTAGCCGATTTTGTTTTGTAGCGTGGATGGGTAGTCCCATCCACAAGTAATTTAATAAACTCGTGCAGATTGTGGCCGAGGGGTAATAGAATAATTAATTGCAAGCTAGTTAAACCCCTCGGCCACGATATAAAAAGGCTGCAGCTCTCTAGCTCGGGGGGGTTGTTGTGAGAGCGAGAGCGAGAGCAACGTGAAAGAACATAGGAACAGTGAAGGCAATCTGCCCAGCCTGACCTTTGTTTGTATTTTTGTGTTCGAGATTTGTTTTTGTTTAACCTTTTATTTTGCTCTGTGAGCGTGTTTCTTTTTTGTTTAAACTTTTGATTTATTTTTGTTATTTAAAAATAAAAACGGCGCGAGCGCCTTTAAACTGCAGTACTTGCCCTGGTGTCAGTGTTTGTCCGTCCCTGCTTCTGCCGTGACGTCACCGCTCAGTCATCCCTTTCACAATCATATACCACTGCAATTAAATTATCATCAAACAAATGATCTGCAACTCCTGTATAATCCGCATTTTTATATTGCCCTATAATACAGTGGTTTCTTGAGGACAATTAAGAATTGTTATGTCGAGATCCTGAAATAATTTATCTCAGGGCCACCATAGGTAGAAGTATTTCCAAAACATGGCTGATACAATATCTTCACGTTAAATACATTGTAATGGAAAACTATGGTGCTTTACAGTAAGATTCATGTAATATAGGTGAGTATATGTGTTATTCAGTGGACATGACAGTGAGTGAGAGTCTGAAATTCTGCTTGAAACAGCCTCTTCATCCCTATGGAAACAGCACCTCTGTAAAAAAAAAAAAAAGAGTCTTTGAGAAATAAACAACTGCTTTCTTTGTTGTAGAAATCCCTTTGAAAACTGATTGGTTGTGTACTCCATGCGTGCATTGCTGATACAGAAAAGAAGAAAAAAAAACTCTACTTAGGTTAGGTTTGGGGCATTTGAACATAAGGATCAAAACAACAACAACAACAAAAAATGCCCTGGAATGCCTTGGAAATCTGAAGGAGCATCAAAGCCTGGTTCTGTAGGACAGAAACATGCAGTTTGGATAAATACACTCTTCCGTAGTGTTGGTTCTTCTCAGTTTGCCGCTTGGTTAGGGAGAGGGATCCTTGGATAGGCATTATTCGCTTATTATTACTTTGCATTTTTCACCAGTAATGGCTTTACTGTAGGTTGAGTTACATTGGCTTCTGTTTACAGCTTGAGGGTTACAGTCAATATTTCACCCGTGTATTTCTCATAAGACTGTACTGTACCCCCTAGCCCATTATGGGATTTTGTGTCTCACATACTGTACACCTGGCTTTCCAGTGTGAAAAAAACAACATTGGAGAAAATAGTACTGACATTTTGTGTTACTCAGAGAAGGCCTGTTTCATTCTAGTTACATCTTGATTTTTTAATAGCAGAGGTGTATTTTACTGTGGTGTCTTTTGCCATAAAATTGACAAAAAAACCCCAAAAAAACCAAAAACAAACAGAAGGATGCTCCAACACTTTGTATTGTTAAAAGCAAGCATTTCAGTGATGTACCAGTCAGTTGCAAACCAAAAGGCTGGCATCCACTGATGAGGGAGAAAAATATGATTTACACAGCTAACCACATTCGATATATAATACTTAAATGTTTAATAATGTTACGTGGGAAATACAATTGAAAGCAAAATAGGAGAGGTGGTCCATTGAGACCCCATCTAACAGTAGCTGTTCAAAGACTGTGGAGTTCTTAACAATATTAATGAGGATTAATCATCAATGATGATTTAAATCAATTTGGATTTAGTGAAGACAGATTGTGACTAATGGGAGACACTCTGCACTTGATGTCAATTGATCAATATTGAATGACCACTACAGAGAAATGTTAGACGAACAAAGGGAAGTAAGGAATCTTTTGTAAAACTTACTAACATGGAGCCATGCCTCTGCTTGAACAAATACATCCTCCTGCCATGCAACCAAAAAGATGGGGCAGATTGTAAATAGTTTATATGAGTGTATGCTGGTGGGTATAAGAAAAGTAAAGATCAATCTAGCAATAAAATCTAGTTTACTGCAAAAATGAATGAAAGCAAGGAATACAACAATTTTAACTTTATGAAACTAGCAAAGAAAATACTCAAAGCAGCAAGTTTAACCAATCCTTCTCATTTTCTTTGTATTGCTAGTTTTATTATTCAAAACTGTTTCATGCCCTTCAGAAAAATGGGGGCGAACTCTGAATGTTGTTGCTAAATATGGCACTAAAACTTTCCATCATAATAGCTCTGCAACAGGGGAGGCAATAGAGATGGTACGGAAATGAAATATAAAAATTTGCACAAAGTCAGTGGAAAGGCTGTCATTCAAAGGAAGGGGCCCATAGGTGACACTCTGCTGCGGATGGTGGTGATGTGAACTGACAGCACTGGAGATTCATTGTTCCTTGGTCAGTAGGGCATCACTCTTCCTGATTTCATGGAGAATGTTACATTGTTAGAAATGCATTTCATACTGGTTATGCCTTTATTCAGTTACTTCCCGCTTTGTTCAGTCTTATTGACAGCAAGAGATGGAGCCTGTTTTCAGCAAACATCAAGTTAATGTCCTATTTACTCCTTCTGGGTTGCAGGTTGGGTGAATTCCTGCTGACAAGAAAATGCATTTTCAGAAATAGGAAATGTTCGTATATCCAGAATATGCCGGAGGTCTGCGATGACAAAAAAACAACAATGGCTTATTTTAGATGCAGTTCTCTCTCAATTGTTGAGACATAGCAAATGTAACACATCTTGTTCATTGCAATCCTGATTAAGACTTCAGATGAAGAGAAACAACAGATATTCTTCCTGGCTTCATAATTTGCTACCTGATTAGCTAATCAAAGGTCCCTGATCACTAATAGTGATAATCATTATGAGAAGCTAGAAGGTATGTAGATGTCTATGTAAAAAGTATTGCACAAAGTCATGGCAGAGTTTGGAATACAGAGTTTGGAGTGTGAAACAGTGAAGACAAACACATAGAAAATATATCTTTAACACCACTTACCCTGCCCTACACACCCTCCACTTACTCCACACTATTAAATGTCAGTGAATATGAATAGAGATTATTAGTTTAGTATTTTAACTATTTCATCTTATTTTAATACATTTTCATATATAAATTTCAAACAGCTAGTTCGGTCCATTTCCAGAGCCTCCACTTTACATCTCTTGGTCCTGAAATGAGAGACGTGATATTAAAAAATAAAATAAAAGCATAAACAACTTCTAATAAGGTGAAATGAGTGTAAAAAGAATGTTGTGTACAATGTATATATGGATCTCAGCAACATCTGAAATCACGTTTTAGAGTATGTTCCCTTTGAACGGTAATGCCTGCATGTGACAGGGTGGCTGAGGATGACACTACACCACACAGAGATACTCGGGTGCAAAGCGCACTGTGGTACCGTTTTTATTTTAAAACACTGCTCAGCACAAATAAAACAGATAAACAAAACAAATCACAAACACAAAAACACAACAAAACCCAGGTCAGGCTGGGCAATCGCCTTCACTGATCCTACCGCTTTGGTCGTACATTCTTGTTTTCAGTTTCATTTCGTTTCCTTCTCTTCTCTTCTCTTCTCTTCTCTTCTCTTCTCTTCTCTTCTCTTCTCTTCTCTTCTCTTCTCACTCTCGTTCTCTCCTCTTAAATACCCACCACAAACAGGGAGAGCTGCAGGTTTTTATACTGGTGACCACCCCCGATTAGCAACAAATTAATTAATTAATTAATTAATTAATTAATTAATTAATTAAATAAATCAGGAGATGGTCACCTTCTGCACAGGGTTTTGTGGGATGGGGCTTCCTCATCCACGCTGCCAAACAATAAACAAACACATTGTATTTAAATAAACAAAATACATTCAAATCATATAACAACAACCCCTGTTCCCAAACAATACATTCTTTTAAATAATACACCAATACATTTTAAATTTTACAATAACAATCACCTGTGCTTAATAAATACATTTACACAGCAGGGCTTTGTCCTGCCCCTCTAGTTACGTGCAGGGCTCTCTTTAGCCCTGCCACACTGCACATTCTGAATGTTAAACAGAATATGGAGCTGGATTATCTAGGAGCTCATGAGAGGTCTGTGGGGTATAATACATATCACATGGTTTACTTTGATTAGAAACTAACAGAACCTAAATTATAAATGGAGTTTAGATCCCCAATAGTCCTGTCTCCATTACTAATTTATTTTGAATTGTTTATTAATATATATTTTCTTTTCATCTAGATCTAGTATTAGTATGGTTTGATAAAGAGGTCAGTTACTGTACTGCCAACCAGTGTCATTTACACTTAAGACAAAGACAAAGTTTACTGTAGGTTGATTAGGATTTAGTCTCAATAACATAATTCACAATATATTTTCATTTGGTTTTAACAACATGACTTATCGGTAATAAACATTCAAATTCAAATCTCTGATAGCTATGGCATTTGTATTGCAACTCTTGAAAATAAATAAACAAATTGTCACGAGAGGAAAAGAACCCCTTGCATGTGATAAGAGTAATCAGAAAAATAAATGAACGGTTCCTTCCTGCAATTAAGTTGTTTCTTCTGTATACTGTATTTATTCTCCCATGACTGAAAACCTTTTCCCTTTTACATATTCTGGGTATAAGAACTTTGTCCAAGCTCTTTTTAATTGAAAATTCACATGCAATTTTTTTCTTTTTACGTATACTGTTATATGCTAATTAAATTAATCTTACAATAATTCATTTTAATACAGACATATACATCAGTTTCATTCTGAAAGAAATGCAAAACATTAAAATAAATTAATTTTACTACATGCATTTTATATTTTGGGGGGGATCCTGAAATGACAAAATCATAAAATGACAAATCCATTATGACTGCAACAGCAGGATTCCCAGTTGGTTCCGGACATAGGTCACATCCAAAAATAAGGCTGCATCCATTATATGATATGCCAGCTGAAAAGCAGGGATTGACATTTCCTCAGTGGTATTCTGTTCAGGCTTTCCTTGCAGACACAATGTATTGTGGAATAGGATTTTTGAGGATCCTGTAAAGACATATTTCTATGAGATTGGACAAAACTAATTCTGGCACGCAGTAGAGAAGAGTAAAAATGAATTGACAAAGTTTCAACTAGGTTATATTGATGCTTTAAAATCTTAATATAATAATATATTGTGTAAGGTGTGTGACCATGGTTTCTGAATCAAAATTTGACCAGTTGTTTTCTAAGGTTTCAGGATATTTTGTTGTTGTTGGTTTCTTGCAACAGGTGTCATTGTGCATTACAGTGACCTTAAACGTGTATGATCTTTTTACTCAGAGCTGACTTTTGTTTAAGATGGCTGTTTGAATTGGGATAATTGTAACAACATTAACAAGGTTTGTTGTAACAATGCCTTTCCCATACCATACGGCAGGAATAAGCAAACAACAGTATTTGCTGTTGTTCTATTACAGGTTTAATAGGTATAATTACATTATTCTGAGTTTCAGGACCTGGTCAGGGGGGTTATTAGTTTAATCCAATAATCAAGAACATGGTTGGAGCAGAGACCTGTGCTGGACACGACAAATCCAACGTGCACTCGCTCATAGATCTGTTAATAGGCGGTCTACCACTGTCTGCAGAGGGGGGCCGGTGATGCCCTTGCTTACAGCCAGTGTTAGGGAGTAACGCATTACATGTACCCGATTGCTGTAATCCAATTATATTTTTTAATAACTTGTAAATGTGATGGTTCCTTCTTCAGACCGGTAATTAAATGTGGTACGTAGTTAATTTTAGTTATGTGCTTATTATATCATCTTGCTAGAAAATGGCACCAGAGGAGGGAATGAGTGTGTTTGATAGCTGGATCTTCATGAATATTTCAAGCTGCAGCCTGACCAAACTGAAAAAAGTATCTCTGTAAAATGTAAAGTGTGCCTGAGAAGTAACTGTTTGTAACAGTAACATATTTTAAGTAACTTGTAACTGTAACTTACCCAACATTGCTTACAGCAGTGGTTCAGTCTATCAGCAATGGATCCACAATGTAGACATTGGTCAGTCATAGGTTGTTTAGTTCAGCTTTCTAAGCCACATACAGTTAGTCATCCTTTTCAAACAAAATCCCAAGGAAATCCTTCTTTCACAGCAAATAACATTTAAGCCATGAATTGGCTGTTCAGTCAGAAAATGCTTTACTACTCCTGCAAGGGTTTGTACATGTAATGCCTTATCATCGGTGTTAAGGCTTTTAGGAGATAAAAGCTTGGTTAGTTACAGTACTGTACATTTCGATCAGATGAGTGCCACCAGATTAAGGGATTTACTTGGTCCCTAGTTGTTCATATTTCATTGGACAGACTTTTCCCAGTTTTTAAAGCTATAAAACACATTGCATATGATCTCTTGCCTAAAATCACAGCAATTTGATTCACCTATATTTAATTATTTGAATAAAGACAAGCATCCCCTTATATCCCCAGATGATGATATCCTCAATAAAAAAAGTCAGAATCAAGTTTTATCAGAATTGTTATTTCTATTACAGTGATTTAAGAGCAATACACAACAATATTTAATTTTCAGAAAATCAGTACACACTATGCTAAAATATAGGAGACTATTAGTTTAATTAAAACATATTAATAAGAACCCTAACCATAGCCTGCATATTTATAGCTGGCAAATGAAAGGCTGTAAATGTGGTTGATTTTCATACATTTCAAATTAAATAAGCATTAAAATGCATAATATTTGTAGTCTATAGCACAGAGCAATACCAGTACATAACAATGAGTTCAATTTAAGCAAAAGGTCAAGGAGTAGAAGATTGGTATAATATGCAAATCTGTAAATATAAGTGTAAATTCATGTTATGGACAATCTAATTAAATATAAACTTGGACATGCTGCACTCAGATTTCCACAAACAAGTGCTGTACTTCTGAAATGAAAACATCTACATTTTCATAGCAGATATATCATATGCAAACTCCCTAAAGTTTGTAAGATCTGATATTTTTATCTACAGCATGAGGCAGAGCAGCACTCATAAAACTGTGAACTGCTCATAAAATCTTACTTTATATTTAATGGACTGTTGTTGTCAGGGTTTAGAATTAATTTACACATCATTTAAAATGAGTTAGTTTACAATACAGGTTTTATAGCACTATGTAGGCTGGGGTCCGCTTAGAATATCTGTCTGTTTGTTTTGGCCATCGTGCCGTTTTTTTACAAAGTGTTTTGTTTTGTTTCAACCTTTTGATTTAATAAAGAAATGAGCGCATTTGAGTGCTGCTCCGCAGTCCTTGTCTGTTGTGTTGATCCATTCATTTCTTGGTCTGACGTCACCCACAAGCCATCCTTACCACAGTCTGCAATTAAGTTTACTAAATTAATAATGGCATTGGCACTACCCGCAAGCCACTCCCCTTTTCATGCCACCAGTAGAGATGCTCAATCAGGCTGGCTAGGCTGTAGTAATGCATTTAGGTAAATTGGTTAATGTGGTGCTATGTTGTGAAATCTTAACAAAATGTCTACCAGTTGCATACAGGGGGTATTCAATTGACAGTCTTGTATCTATTAAAATAAGGCCTTTGTGTGCCAAGATTATGAAAAACAAACACGTAATAGTGAAAGTTTGGGTATTTATAGCTGTACAGATATGTAAAACAAAAGGGAAGGTACAGCAATATTATAATGACTTAATGACGGTGGTATTTAAATTCACCACTGTTTAGATCAATTGAATAGATCAATTTCTTTCTTTGGCTCTGACCATGGCGATCGGAGGCTTTCAGCAAGATGTTTAGCTCACTTTGTCTGGGTAGCGTGGATGTTGGCCAGCCCTTTGGCTTTGCAACAGCCCTGAAGTGAATAAAAGGGAGCTTTTTATACCCAACGCCCTGCTGGAACACACCTACCTGCTGATTAGATTCCACACTTGGTAATCACAGACGTCAGACAGGCTCTCCCAACGGTGTCAGGTACTTCATTAATTATTTACAACAATTACAATAATACACACTATTTACAATCTACTGTTACACAAAAAAACATATTCATGTGCATGGCTTGTGCCCTGCCACACCTTCATTGTTTTCCACATGACTTGTTCTGTGCCAGGACCAACATTCAGCACTCTACATAGATCCATAGCATATGTGGATATACCTAAATAAAATTACTTCAGGCCAGCCCTGTATATGGACAGAATGTGCATCATTAACATAGACATTTGATGGGATTGGGCTCCAAGATAGTAATGCACCCAATGGCACCCAGCACAACACACATTATATGACCTCCCTGATTTTGAATGCGCAACAATGGGATTGAAGATTGTATTTCCGTAAACTGTGCCACAGTTTGTTACTTGAACTAGAATTGAGGTGCCACAGTCCCAAACCTAAAAAGCCATTCATATTCCCTCTCCAAAATGAGCATCTGGCAAAAGTCAATCCATCATCTCTGTTCATTATCTGTTTATAAGAAACCTGCTGGTGCTTGGCCTAATTAATATAAAACAAAATGAAAACCGCCTTTCTCATCAATTACTTATTAAGAATATTATCTATTACAATTCAACCAAAGCTGCTTAAGTGCTTTGATTGATCAAATGATATATTCATTGAGATAAAGTTTTTTTTTGTACGGTGCACAGACTGTACTGCCCAGATGGGAAAGTCCTGTTTTTACACAAATTTCTCTGCAGAACAAAAAACCTTCCTTTTCATCTGGCCATGCCTACAAGAAGCTACTCTTCAATTTGGGATGCATTATTTTTGTACTTTTTAGTTTTTTGTCAATTCTGATTTATTTGCCTTTTTTCAGCAAACATACATTTTAATGATATATTATTTTCAGGATATTTCTTTGTATTATAAATGCATTATTTGAACCAGTGAAATGATGCCCTAGGTCAACTATATTCAATTCACAGAAAAAAATCATTTTTGTTTTCTTGTTCAAACCAGCATGGCAAAGGACGCAACACTTCACAATACTGGATTACAGTGTTCGAAGCTGCGGTTTGAGGCACCTCTCTGACAGTGCAGATGTTCATCCCAGTTAAGTCAGCTCTAACTTGCTGTTATAAAGATTTCATTTGAAGTAATGTTTTGTCACTTTTTTCCAATTAAATGTCTAAAAATAAAATGGCACAGGTTAAATACTCGTGTTAGAGTTCTGAAATCCAGCTCTAATTTAACTTCAGAAGATTCTTCGATTTTTGACCTCAATTACAATAACAAAGGAGATTGTTATAAATAACTCTCTAACAGGTATAGGAGAAAATCTACATGCAAAGCATTGGATAGCTTGAATTAAGCATTTCTCAGAAATCACAGTACGGTAAATTATTTCCAGACTGTGAACATTCATTAGTGCCCCTGTTTCTTGATGTATGAAGCAATTTAAATTGCAATAACTCTCTCAGAACAATGTTTCTTTATATAACTAGCAAAAACAAAATAAGGAAATTAGAATCTGGTAAACAAGTTGATAAAACTTGATGAGGAAATATATGTGGTTAGAGTGACAGCTAACATGTCTGAAACACCCACAACATTACATCAAGACTGAAATTAAGTTTCAGAAGGTATGAACATTAGCTCTGAATCGTTTGCAAGGGGTCTGCCCCTCTCAGAATGAGTTTACCATCTAACAGGTAAAGCTATTATTGAAGCAGAGTTTCATGACAATACATTTCAAATGGAAGTTTAAAAAGTATTGGACTCTCATCTTATGCAGAACTATGCCTCAGCTTTTTAACTGCAGCAGGAGGAAGTCAAAGAACTGGTTATTCTGAGGGCAGCTGTTTTGCAGGTATGTGTTGCTGCATTAAGATTTGACTCACCTACCACAGTACATACATAAAATCATAAAGAATGCTGTTCTTGAAAGACGGTGTACAATTTTTTTTTTTTTTGAAAAAAAGCATTTATTTTGTATTTATCGAGGGAATTAAGTAATGAAGCAGCTCTTCAGTTTCAAAGACAATCTTGGTTGTATTCATTTTTTAATAATTACTGCATCTACAAAAACAGAAAATAACATATATATTATGATGTATAATAAATGGATTAACAAATACATTATTGTCTCCTGAATTCTGTTTGTGATGAGTTCGTGGTGGTGTTTAATATGAATTACTGTACCATTAATTCTTTTTTACTTCATACAAATTAAAATTGCTATTACTTAGTAGTTACTATGTAATTACATTGCTTAAAATCATCAAAACACCATGCCTCCAAATCAGCCTAAAATTGTGAACACATACACCTCTGTATTTCTTACTGAACCTATTTTTTGCATTGAAATGTATCATATGCTTTTAAGTATGTACTGTGGTAGGTGTGTTCAAATTACTGCTCTTTCTAATGTCTGTCTCTGATTGGTCTTGCCATGCAATAAACCTCTCTCATTGGCTCATGAACTTGTACAAAAGCAGGCTTGTTTTAATATAGACGTTTGTTATTGGTCAAAAGCTCTCGTCAGGCCATCACCAATTGGTCTCACCACAGTATAGGGGATTGTTTCTGGGTAATGGCCCGAGCTTACCCCCATCTTCAAACATATTATTCTCTCGGGAACACAGAGGTCTTTTTAACGCAGGAAATGTTACAGTGAGGGTCTCACCCTCACATTTCCCGACACCTCTGCTTTTTTTTGTTTCGTCGCCCCCAGGCCGGGAAACATAAGGTCAAAAGTCCTTCTTTGTAAAAAGTTCAGAATAGTGTCCATGTCCCATTGCTACAGCAAATGCACCTTGTCTCTTCAGCCTCATAATCCAAAGTACAAGTAAACTCCATCGTCCTCCACCGAAATGCAAACATTCGGCACTGACCAGGCTTCCTGCTCTCCGGTTCTCCACTGAAGTCTCTCCAGGTGAAACAAAGCAACACGCTCAAACCAGCCATGCTTCCACTATTATTCAGACAACCTCCAGCAATCTGAGAAGTTCTAACAGTAGCCTCCATGGTCCTCCTGACGACAAAACTCCCACCCCACGACCTCTTGTCACCGAGCATGCTGCAGTCCAACACAGACTTCATAAATATCCATAAACAGCGGCACCTCGCAGCAAGCAACCACACCTAGCAAAAGCTTAGCAAACAGTGTAGACACAGCTCTGGGCTCCATCCTCCAGACGATGACTTCACAGGCAGGTATAAAAGAAGACAGTCCTCTCACTGACGAACCGGCACCGAGTCCAGGTCTGGACAATACTGTCACAATCCGGTGATACAGTGAACTCACTCACAGAAACAGCAGAGTAAACATCTGCCGCACGCATTCAGTTCCTCTGGTTCCAAATCAAACTCCTCGGGACGATCTCCGGCCATGACAGGATCTCCTCAGGACCTCCCTAAGAGGCATCGCATCCCACCACTACCACCAACTGTAACGTGGTGATGATCCGAGCTTACCCCCACCCACAATCACATTATTCTCTCAGGAACTCAGAGGTCTTTATAACGCAATAAACAGTCACTTAAATGTTACAGTGAGGGTCTCTATGTCTTTATTCATTGCCTCAAGTACTTGCCTTTCTGATTTATGTACAGTTAGAATAGATAATACAAAATTCAGTAAACAGTTCAACATGGGTCCAGATTTTCCCATTATACGTGAACAATTTCTACATGAATAAATGGTACAAGTCTCATTATGGCCAACACTGATTCAATGTGGAAAGGTTAAGAACTATTGCTAAAATGACATATTCTTCTCTGCTTGTCACGGTGCTGCTTGTTGTTAGAGTCATTCAGCCAGGGGAAGCTAATTCCACCCCATGTTTTATTGCTATAATTAAACTATCAAGTTCGTAGGACCTGATCAGGGGTTTAACTGGCTCAATCTATCAATTGTCATGTTTCACTGCAGCTGCATCACATTAACACAAACACTTCATCTTTGGAGCATTGAAAAATATATATTTTCAAAACTGAAAAATATGCCTCTTCTATATTATAATAAGTGATGTTTTGGTGAATGTAAGAATGATATGACTTATGTAATATATGTTATGTTCTCTACATAACGATAGAAGGAGCTGTGTGTTCAGTGGGCTCGTTAGCTAACTAGGATATCAATATTAATTGAGGCAAAATTATGATTTATTATGTTGATTCGAATACAATTGGCCAATTTACGTTGATGTAACAGTATCAGTTTTTAAACAACATTGGTTAGTACGTTTTGATTGTCTTAACTTTCATCTAGGTATTTAATACCATATTACTTTGAATTACCACCACCGCTCTTAAATAAGCGCCACACTCAGGATATCAGATTTGTAATAGATGCTGCCCTCGAATAAACGCTGCTCTCAATAATGAAACATGTACATTGTTTCCCTACCCCAGCTCAAATAAATGCAGCAATAAACGCATACAAGAAACGGTATGGCAAAACTGTACAAATAGAAACAAAATGAATTGAATAAACTTGAATAAAATGTATTTAAAATAATACAATTACGCACTGGAGCATACCGCTATTTTACTGTAAAGTTTATGGAACCCAAACAAAAAAAGAATACCATATGTATGCAACACTATGTATTGATACAGCAGCACTAAAGTAATACATTTTAGTTGTAATGCAGGAGCGGTATGATTATTATTTAAGTCTCTTAAATGCATTTCTGTTTTGGTATTTTGGCTAATAAGAGACGCTGTAGAATCCTGATCCAGACAGGAAGTTAGGAGAGGGTGGGGTGGGGTGGTGTGGGGGTGTTTTGGAGTGTCAAGCATAAGCTAGTGTAGCTCTTGGGGTGCGTTTACGGAGATCATTCTGCGCAGATTCTGTACAGAATCTGACCAATTTAGCCAACGATCTTCTAAGAATGATCTCCGTGAACGCACCCATTGGCGAAATTGGTCAGATTCTGCACAGAATCTGCGCAGAATGATCTCCATGAATGCACCCTCGCTGTAGCATTGCTGTTTAGTGGATAGCCACGGGATCAACTCATCTTCCTCACTGAAGCCCTGCCTGGACCAGGAGACCGGGAGTGTTTATTTGACTTGCTGGTTGAAGAGAAAGAAACATGCCATATATGAAAGAGTTCAGCCCTGCGACTCTTAGAAACTGCTGCAAGAAAACAAGGGAAAATAAACATACCTCGTCGGTGCTGAATTGACATTTCTCTCTTGCTATTATTTCCCTCTCCACACTACACTGGTATGTGTCCTCACCTAGTCAAACACTGACCTGATCTGTGAGCACAACAGCTTTCAGTTTAACTGGAATTCTTCGCTATCCTGATCAAGTTGTATCCGCAGAAATAAACTTATATATACACCTCTCTCAAATACTGCAATAAAAAATTGCGCCTTTCGAAAACCATAGTACCAGGGTAGCCAGATTTCTACTGTGTTTATAGCCCAAAGTCACTTCAAAACTAGCCCCATTTTTTGTGAAACCAAGCTTATTATTATTAACACGTAGGCATATGCATAAAAAAAAAAAACAATCAAAAGCTTTCGCAAGAAAAGATAAAAAATGGCAAGCCCCAGCACAGTGCATCCACACATCATTATTATAAAGAAATCTGTAAGGAAAGGCACAATCAACATTCATACCAGCAAATGGATTACTGTGCAATTCCTTTACTGAAGCACTAATGCTGCTACTGTTTCCCAAACAATAATGCAAAGAAAACAGTTCAATCTTTTAAAGTTATACCACTAATCTAATTAGATGATCAACATCAATTACATCAATTAAACAGCAACATCAATTAAATGCACCTGAACAAATTATTATTTTATTATTTATTTCTTAGCAGACGCCCTTATCCAGAGCGACTTACAATTGTTACAAGATAGCACATTATTTTTTTTGCATACAATTACCCATTTATACAGTTGGGTTTTTACTGGAGCAATCTAGGTAAAGTACCTTGCTCAAGGGTACAGCAGCAGTGTCCCCAACCAGGGATTGAACCCACAACCCTCCGGTCCAGAGCCCTAACCACTACTCCACACTGTTGCAAAAAATAGACATAACAGCTTGACTTTTGTTTAATAAACACAAATAAAGTTAACAGTTAATTGTAAGTATGCTCCATACATTGAAATATAATAATAATAATAATAATAATAATAATAATAATAATAATAATAATAATAATAATAATAATAATAATAATAATAATAATAATAAAAGGTAACACTTTATATTAAGATGCTGCTTATTAATGTTTTATAAATATATAATAGATACTTAATAACTATGTTATAGGGTATTAATACAGCATTGTCGATGGTTTATAGCCATGCAATAACCATAGACAGAATTATGTTTAAACATCCCAAACTACAATAGGGGGCTAAAAACTGTCCCCTTTATAAAAAACACAATTCCGCCTATGGCTATTGCATGGTTAAACACCCCAAAGTAGAATAGGTAGCTAGAAACTGCCCCCTTTATAAAACTGTAATTCTGTCTGTGGCTAATCTACAATGGTTTATTAACACTCTATAAAATAGTTATTAAGCATATATTATATATTTATAAAACATTTATAAATCAGTAATAGACAGCACCTTAATATAAAGTGTTACCAAAAAAAAAACATTTTAACTTCTTACCTTCAATCTCCTCATGTAAGGGCCAGCTGTTATCATCATGCACAAAGATGCATGATGCACACATCATGTACAAAGAAAAAAGTCCAAAAGAATAAAAGTACAAAATTATGCATAAAAGAAAAAATAGTTTTATATTGTTTTTTTGTTGTTGTTTTTTTTTACTTTTTACAAAAATACTTTTTATATTTGTTTTAGTTTCAAAAAAGCTCCTTGGTGTTGGCATCTTCTGTGTTATTTGCTTCATAGATGTCGCCAGTACACAGTGACAGCATTGCTTCAGATGGCTGAAATTGGTTGCAGCACATCTTATTACGCTGCATATACTGTATGCTCTGACCCTAAGATTGTTTTCCAACAATTTCTCTTGCATTCGGTTCCTTAGTTTGATTTTGATTAGAGCCATTTGTGAAAAAGCATGTTGATGCATTGCTAAATGGTAGGGCTAAAAGTGATAAGGCAAAAAGACCTTCAGTCAAATCTTTATCACCAGCTGCATCAGTGTGTTTCGCCACTTCAACTCAGAACTCTTCAATTTGGCTGTCTTCTTCAGTGTGCACCCAGGGTACATTGTTGAAAGCTCGCCATTGCTGTTCGAATTTGCCAAGATCTCCATTGTAAAGTGGCAAAAATGATGAATTTGTCACCTGTGGCTTTTTGGAACCGAGTACAACAGTTGGACTGAGAACGGTAAGTGACTCAAGTTGCTGGATATCGGGAGGCAATCTTTGGTTTATCTCTTTCTGAAACTAGAACATGTAATCTCTGCATCTGCATTTGATATCCTCTGCTTTCCGAGGTTCGATCTTTGATTCTGACAGTTCTAACTGGAACTTGATCCCGAAGTCAACTGCTGAAAGTGGCAAACTGTTTATGTCGCACGTTATGTCAAATTTCAGTACAGAAAATCGTGAGGCTTCATGATTCGTTGGATCAAACTGCGGTAAAATGTCATTAAATCAGCAACAAGCTTCGCTGGCTTGGCACTGTCAAGCTGAAACAGCTTGTTTATTCTGTTGACCTCATTGACAACAGGCTGAAGAAAAAACACATACATTCTGTTTACGGGGTCTGAATACATCTGGTACAGTAGTTCAGCATTGCAGTTCCTTTCAGTGTCCTTTGTAAGCTGAAAGCGCAACTTCTCGTACTGAGAAAGCACTCACTCAACACACTGGCTAATCACGAGCCATCTTGTGTCAGAAAGCTCCAAAATCTTCAGCAGGGCGTCTCCAACATTAATGGTGGCATAGAGATTGCGGTACTTATTTTGACCCCGAGTGCTGTGGGAATACCACGAGTACGTCTGTGATACCATGTACTCAATGTTTCGAGGAAGTTCGTCCATTGCTTTAGATGCATATAGCTGCAGTGAAGGACACCTCCCGAAACTCTGTTAGTACCAAATTATTTTTCCCACACATTGCCTTGCAACTGTGTGTTGCCAGACCAATGCATTTTCACTTCCAATTTGTTTTCCTTTAAGAATTTGAGCAAGGCTGTTGCAATGCTGTGACAATCACCGGCTAGCAAGCTAACAATCCCGGCAAACGATGTCGCGATACGATCAGGTTTTCTGAAGAAGTACCTGAACACCACACAGAGTTGCTTGTTTGCACTGGTGTCTGTGCTTTTGTCCACAATTAGAGAGTATGGCTCTTTGCCAATGTCTTCAAGCATCTCCTGATGAACAACAGGCCCAATGACAGATTAAGCATTTTGTTCTATGAAGGCTAATATCCTTCTGTGCAACTTCCCTGACTTATCATCCCAAATGGTCTACGGTGAGGATGCTGGAATGGCAAGCAATATGGGCTGCCAGCTTCAACTCACATATTTTAACGGAATTGTCAGCTTGTACTTTCTTAAATCCTGTGTCAAATAAGCTTCGTGCATTTGAAAAGGGAGCCGCGTTTCTAACATGTTTCTCTGTCTTACTGTGAGCTAACAGATCGCTGTGATGTGCTCGGATTTCACATTTACAGTACCTACACGCTGCTTTTGAGTCATCACCAGGTACACTGCTAATCTTTTAACCCTTTTTCTTTCTCCAAGTCTTTGAAGTATTGTTTTCTGTATTTAGCCCACTTACCCAGTGGAATCTGGCTATAAATTAAACTTTGTTTTTCCTGCTTTTTAGCGGTTTCAATGTTTCTACCCTTTCTTAAAATGGCTGCTTTTCACTGTCAATTAACACAATCGTTCGTCTCTCGCATGGTCATGCGCAGTGGTGGTTGTGGTCATGGGCAATATGTTATTTTATTGGGAAACACAGTTTTACATAGTTTGTGTGCACTGCAGCGGGTAGCCTGCAAAAGTTGTGGAGAGGGATCATTTGTTCAATTAAATACTTTTGTGATTAGGTTATTCATTTTTAATAAAGTTATTCTTTTTTGTATACAAAGTAAAACTAGCCCAAAAAGTACCAACCCGCGACTCCTAAATATTTCCCGCGGCTCTTCCTAAAGTAGCCCAATTCCGTGGTAAAACTGCAGACCTGGCAACTCTGCATAGTACTTCTAATTACTGCTGCCCTTGAATAAGCGCTGCAGCTGTTTTTAGCAATTTAAAATAAACGCTGCAACGTTAATTCAAGGTAATACAGTACTTTACTGGATCCTTTAACAATTAGCTAAGGTTATATTTGGTACAAAATATGTACCTGCTGTACACAAAATAAAAGTTTTTAAATTAAAAGTACAAATATTCATTCTCTTTACTAAATAAAATGATATGTTTATATTTATAAGCTATAATGGAATGCATGTACTCTATAATGGAATATATTATCAGGTTATTAATGTTTAATACAGCCTAGCAAAATCAATTATCTCTTCCTTGCCAGTTTGACTTTGGCTCAAACCTGACTATTTAACCCTAATACTGTCACACTTCATTGGAAATAATGGGACAAAGTTGTTCCAGAGGCAATCCAGGAATACACAGTAGACACTGACAGAATATTTTGTTTTCTAATTATTGCTAGTGTCAGGATATTGTCAGTTTTAATTCCAGTTCCCATTCAATAAAGATACATTCACTGTGGAATGTAAACTGCATTTCTTTTCCACAATGTTAGTGACTTGAAAACACTGTTGTTCCTGCCTTCAGTTACTTAAAGCATTACTGGTTTTCAGATGGGGGCAATATTTTATACATAAGCACTCAATATCCTTTTTAGATGAAAGCAGGCTACCTTTGCTGTGTGCTGCTCAACTAACAGTGCTCTCAGAGCCATTACTGTTCTAAAGTGGGGTACATAAAAAATCTTTCAACAAATGGAAATATATACAGCACACATATACAGTATTACACAACAAGTTTCACAATGGGCAAACAATAATGCATTATTAATGCAAAAATAGAATTCATATTTGCAGCCGGTGGCAACTAGATACTCTTGAGGTCATCCTTAGTGTGGGCATCAAAAATGTATCATCCATCAAACTCCAATGAACGTTCCCCCATTGCATCACATCACATTTATTTCATGCTGTGAAAAACAAGGTTTGTTTATTTAGTAAGCTTTTGTGTAGCCTTCCCACATGTTTACATGAAAAGTATTTTGCAAATGACTTGATTTCTAACACTCACATTAGAATGTAATTAAGTGGTATCATCAGTTTTATAACTGGACTAAGAGCTGCAGAAAAAAAGTGCCCTGCTAGTTTCAGTATATGAAGTCAAAATCAATCATAATTGCTATTATAATTATAATTACCATAATGAGCATCCACTCTACAAAGATCATCACTGGAAAATTTAACAAAAAAAAAAAAAATTGGCAAAAATACATATTAGTCATACACTCTGAAAAAAACCCTCCACCATTTAAACGTGTCGCTTACATACTGTATCATGCTCTAGATTAACTAAAAGTGTAATTTTGACTTAGGTGTGTTCCATGTGTCCAATGTGAACATGACCAAGCCAAAAGAGCTGAGCTCCAGTTTCAGCACATACTCAACTCAAGTCAGCTACTTATCAGTGTGCTTAAATCAGTGATAATGTACACACACACACATCTTATTTAATTACATCATTTTCAGTTATTCAGAATGGAAGGAACAGGACCACAAAAAATAAAGCCTTTATCCCATAGCTTTCCGTTTGGGTTTAACAGTGAAAAACTGCTCTTACAACAATATGTACATTTTGCAGATTTCTGATTGGCTGCTTTCTACCACATGTAGATCCTCCAAATGAAAGATTGTCAGCAATGGTTGCCACCTTGATTACTTGGAGATAAATAGCAAGCACTGATTGCAGTATTTGAAGGTAGTATAAACTTATATTCTTTTTTATATGTGGTGAATAAATTCTTCAGCAGAAACCTTTTTCCCCTCAGCAATGGACCAGCACTTTGACAATTAGAATTTGATTTGAATGTGTTTTGTGTAACATTGTTCTCTAGGATTTGTGTGTTTTGTTTGATAAAGGAATTTACTGCATCCCCTCTCTGCAAATCGTAACTATTTGACAAACAATGTAATTTAGAGAGGCAGTTTTGTTGTCATGATTGAAACAATTAATGGCTAATAAGAACAATAATTATTTAGATTTTGACTACAGATTAATGCAAAAATAAAGTGATGCATTTAATATTCAATACAGTATACAGGAATTAAAAAACAATGCTTGTGCTGGATGGTGTAACTGCATGATTACTGATAATCTGATACTGTGCTATGTAGGATTCATATTTTTTTTTGGTTCTTATGTGTTTCCAAGTTATTATTCCCTGATAACTTGAGATAATTTAAATGTGTCAGGCATTGTACTATATTCTCATCAGAAAGTTTCAATAATTTAAAAGCAGATAAAAAAATATATATAGTTAAAGGCTAGCTTAATAATCATACTAGTAATGCAGCTATGTCTTAAGAAATACCCTCTGAATGTGTGTAATATTAAATTACCTGTTGGTTATTCCATGATATGTTCTTAATCATCATTTATTACTGTTTCAGCCCTTGTTTACTGACATGTTTACTGGTGTCTCCAGCAAATGTTACATTGGGGCAGTCTTAGCAAGATGAAATTCTGTAATGAGACCAGTGTAAAAATTGGGGGGACAAAGGTCCACGGATGTGTGAAATCCACAGATAAACGAGGTGTCATTGCATGTGACTAGAATGCATGAATAAAATACACTCAGATTCCACTGTGTGTATATATATATATATATACAGTATATACACACACAACAGGCTCTGATGAAGAATGCTGAAACGTGTAAGTTTGATTTAGTTTTTATTTTTACCTTGTTATTAATAAAATATCAATAATTGAGAGACACTTTGGGGTATAAGTTTTTCATTAAGCGAGAGTTGCCGTCTTCACTCTTCAGTGGTGGAAACATCGTACAAAAGCATTTTTTCTTTCAATTTGTTTTCCTCAGATGAAGCACCTCGTGTGTGTTGGAATTGATTGAGGCATCTTTGTAGCGACAGCATTTCTATTTTCTACTATAATTAATAACGCAAATGAAAACAAACACCCAGCTCTTACGAGCACCAACTAAACATGAGCAGGAACCTACTCTAAATAAGCCGGACAGCTAAACTGTTTAAGCTGGAAATATTGGCCAAGGTAAGTCTATCATATCCTCTATATATTATGCAAATTCAGATGTTATATGTATCCCTTTAATGTTACTGTATCCCTTCTTAGCATATCATAAATATTATAATATCATGAAAGTCCATGTTTTCATAGATATTAACTGGTCTAAATTACTGGCATGTGACAGGCCTTATTGGTTTTGGATGTCTATAGGCTTGGGGCAATAAATTATGATTCAATTTCACAGTTTTGGAGATCTCCTGTGCTTGTGTACTGTATGTGGGTAGAAAAACACATCTGATCAAACTTTTAGAAGATGATCGTTTGTGTCTAGTTCTGAACGGGAACACCACATTGGATTAGAGTAAAACCAATCACCCAGTCTTACAGTATCTACCAAATCCATTCTATCACAATCTTCTGTTTTGCTCCCTCCATAGCCTTGTATGTCTACAGCAGTTTTGACACTAATTTAGAATGCATTTTTTTAGATTATTGTATTTGCTTTATTTTAAATCTGGTATGTTTCAAACAGACAACCTGCTGTCCTGATCAGTCCTGACCCTGGGGAATGCTTCTGCCTGTTAATAATTCAGGCACATTTGCAATTTTATAATCAAATATTTTTTTAAGTGGAGATTTGTGAAAGTTTCTTACTGTTTTGTAACTAAGAAACAAACTATTGGTTATCCGTTTGGAGATTCCACTATAGGATCTGCCCACAATGGCATCTGTAGAGTAACAGACACACCTGGAATTGAAATGTTACTACTGTTGTACCATTCTGTTCTTTCCTTTGTGCTGCCATTGCCCCTCTGGTACAGAACCATTTCATTTCGATTGTTGTCCTCTGTTGCCCCTGAAGATCATCTGCTGTCTAGTCTAGTCTAAAATCAGCAAGGTTAGGACTAAAAACCTTATCTGGTTCCTTCAGCAGCTTGTTAGCAGCACATCATCTTGCACCTCTCATCCTGTGCTGATATCCTTACTGTGTACTTTGCTGTGTCTTAATTCAAATCTGATCAAATATGTGTTTTTGACCTACTGTGTATAGCTGATAACATATTGCCGTTTGAGAAAACATATGGTTAAATGCTATTTGGTTAAAACAGGTATTGTAGTGGGACTCAGGCAGGGGAAAGATTTACAATAGCACAGCTCTTACACAATTTAACATGATACTCATTTTGTATTTTTTAAGCATAATAATTTGGCCCCATCTACTGATTATATTTATTTCCCTATGTCTGTGTCTATCTGTAGTGGAGCATTTAAAGGAGTTGCTGCATTTGTGCAACTATCTCCTTTTAGCACAGGGACAAATGAGATCTAAGGTATGTTTCCAGCTGCCACTGGGATTGATTTGAAAATAATTCATTCATGCAGTTAGTTTCCTTTCAGAGCAGAGCTATATCAATGCAATTTGAAATGGGACTCTGACGGTACAAGTTTAGAATACTGTATACACTGACAGAATTTACTTTGGCTCTAATGGAGGAAGCTACGTAATAAGCGTCCAAAGACACTAGAGGCGGGTTTTAACTGCACCCCCCAGTTTGATACTGGTAAGAAATTGAGTTATGTAGCCTGGTTTCAATGTGAAAGTGGAAACATGACCTATGGTTCAATAGGATCAGTCTGCACTAAGTTAAGAGTTATGGACCATATTCTTAAAACTTTTACATACCGGTAACAGAGGTAATTAACTTAACCACCTTACATCTAAGAGGTTTTGTAAATTTTATAAGGTAAGTAACTGTAAATTGTTAGTTTCATGAATAGGGCACTGTATTTGGTTTCATGCTGGGAATGCAATAAAACACTGGGAAAAGATCACCCCAGTACCCCTGAAACTTATTGCCATTATGCCTTGAGACAGATTTCCATCTTGGCCTGTGGCCTTCACCTCAGTCACAGAAACTTAAAATTCACTGTGTGATCATATCCATTATTAATTACCTCATGCATACTATACATTTACATTTTTGAACTTTTAGTATTCTTTGGTGTCTGTTCTCTGTTTAGTCCAGTGGATAAGCACACAAAATAGGCAAGATTGTGCACTTTTCATACAAAGGTGAAACCTTACATACTTATACAACTTTTGGTGCTGAACATTTTCTGATATACAGTATCCACCATTTAACACCATCCAGGGTTATAGAGGTCAGCCGTTTATATCGGATAAATAGCATTTGCCATTCCCATTGATTTCAATAACAAAGGCATCGTTTATACCGCGTTAAGCACGCTGTATATTTCGGGCAAACTCAGCTGTTTGGATCTCGTTATGTGCCATTCACATAGATTTAAATAACAAACACACTGCTTATACTGTAGTAATCACTCTTATTAATCCACCAATCAGCTGTTTTCACCTCCTTACCTTGCCATTCACATAGATTTCAATACAAAAAGGCAGCTCTTTTACTGTAGTAAAAGCCTGACAAATCGATCAATCAGCTGTTTGCACCTCATTACCCGTGCACTGTACCTTGGCTATTTAATCCCTGTACACAGTGCTGGGTTTACAGTTTGAAAAAACAGCACTGACTGCAACAGCAAGCCTAGCTGGAAAGAGAAAAACATCAGCACGAAAATTCAGTGTATTAAATAAATGTCTCTGCTAGATGCTGTGTGCTTGCTAAAGCATGCTTGGAACTCTAAAACTGCATTGATACCTGTGGAGTAAAATTATATACAATATTATCATTTCAAAAGTTTCTGTATTGACTATTTTGCCAAAAACCTAACCCCTCCCCCTTTCTTTATCAAAATGAGTCTCAAAATGTTAAGAAAAATGTGAATCTACTATTTTAAGTTTTTAAATGTCAAATTGATAGATTCATATTCCCAAGCGTTGCATGTGCCATCTATATACATGCACTACCCGGATAAACGACAGCACCCTCTATACACACGTAGTGAGGAATAATGAACCCATTTCTGTCTCCAGTATTTCAGGGACCCATTCTCCTGGGGCACACCAGACAGATTGACAGCAGGTACACAGAGCTCCACATTGTATACGTTGGAAATAAACTGATTCCCTCCAAATTGTTGTTGCTTCAGGTAGGACTGTATTATTAATGTTACATTTTACCTACTTAAAATACTCCTTGTTTACGTATTAAAGAAATAGCAAATTATTTACATAATATGCTCAAAGTAATTGTAGTTATGCATTAACATATTATTGATAAGGTCAATTTAATATGCTATGGTTTTATGTTGTTAACAATATAAGTTTTTCTTAGTTATTATTATGATTTTCTGAGTCTGAGTATAAATACTCATTCGGCACAACAGCATCAAGCACCAATGCCAAATATCATCATCTACCACAATGCGTCATGACTGAAGTCAGGAGACACCACTCTCACTCTGGAATGATGGTGTATGCACATACCAGAAAACGTGGACTGATAACATGTTTGAACTTGGAATTTGCAGCTCATATGACAGTACTGCAGTTGTCCACATATCTTGCCAATGCTGTATGAAACCCAAAATGTTGTTCCAAACAGTTGCGAACTGGACTTTTCACTACAGGCGCTGTGGACAACATAGACCACATTCGATCATCAACTACAGCAACAGGTTCATTTCATGGCACTGTAATTCCATTGTTTCAGCATCCTCTTGGATAGACAGGGGGTGGGTGTGAGCGACATCACTATCAGGCCCAACTCTTCAAAGCATGTGAATCCTCTGCCACACTTTTACATGAATGCCCCCCTCATTTCAACACCAGCACAACATCCACCATTGCCAGCTGCAGCTGTTGCTCTTTCAGCTGACGGGCACAGGGCAGAGATGCATATCCAAGGAGAATATGCTTGGCTAGAGAAAAAGTCAAAACTTCATACCATGCACATAGCCAGTCCCCTAATATTCCACCAAAAAGCTTCAGTGTATAATTGCCACTATTTGAAGACTCAGTTCACTCAGTTGCAATGATGATTGTACGGAATGGAGTACAACATTTGAACCCAGGTCAGAACCCCTTTCTTGCTTGTGACCAGCCACTCTATGCAATAGCCAAGAACATTCAATGGACACGTCCAACTATGTTTGGTGAGGATACATTTGTGTTTATTATTATTTGTTTATTTAGCAGACGCCTTTATTCAAGGTGACTTACAGAGACTACGATGTGTGGACTATGCATCAGCTGCAGAGTCACTTACAACAACGTCTTGCCCGAAAGACAGAGCACCAGGAGGTTAATTGACTTGCTCAAGATCACATAGTGAGTCAATGATTGAGCCTGGATTTGAACCAGGGACCTCCTGGTTACAAGCCCTTTTCTTTAACCACCGGACCACACAGCCTCCTTATGTCCGGTGGTTTGCACAGTGAAATGGCAGCATGTAAAGCAGCAGGAACCTGGTTGGAAGTCTCCCTGTACATCCTGTAACATCAAGCCTATGATGAATATGTTGAAGAGCTGAACATTCTGAAGACAGACAAATCTTTGCTGCATGGTGCCATGAAAAGGCAGGGTGGTGCTCAATTAAGATATATACATACCTTTTTTTTGTCTCCCCTGTAGAGCAAGCGAGACAGCGAGCGAGTGGGGGGTGAGGCGCTTGTTAGAGAACATTTACTTAAGGTAACAATACATTACAATTGGCAATCTACAACATCGGGAGTTTCTTGAGTCTCAGTCTCTTGAGATTAGAGAATCATGCCCTAAATCGGGAGTCTCCCAAGAAAATCAGGAGACTTGGCAGGTATGTGAATGTGAGCTCATGATACTGAGATGTGTGTTTAGTTGTCCGTAAGTCCACAAACTTAGAGTTTCATCTCTATGCCGTCACATATAAGAGTTAGCACGTCTTTTAATTTTTTTCATACTGTAAGTAAAATTTAGATCTTGTTGTTCATATTCTAGTGCTTAGTAGTATTGAGTTTTGTTTGAAGTGATTATCGTGTTGAATAGAGCCAGATATGAGCTATCTGTGGTGTAAGAGCGAAACCAGTGGAATCAGGCATGGGACTGCAAGAAAGAAATTGTGTAATGTCTGGTTTGGGCAGGTTGTCACATAATGTTTGGGTCAGTGACAACCAGCCCATATACATATACATGCATTCATATGGGCATATTGTATACTTATATACAGCTATGGCCAAAAGATTTGCATCACCTCGGATTTTAGGATTGAGACCTCATTAAAAAATATATATATAGAATTAACATCGTGTAATCAAAGAAACTACAAAATGACATAAGTCTAGTGGAAGCTATTATCGCGATATAGTATTTCATGTTAGATTTCAAAATGTGACATGCACCATGTATAGAAAACTATGAAGCAGTATGTAACTCAATATGTTAACGTAATATTATTCAGCAGGTTTGACATTATGAAGCAAAATGAGCTCATTCTATAGGGTGATGTAAAATCTTTGGCCATAGCTGTAGACTGAGATTGTATTTATGCATAATAGTTGTTCAAAACATCCAGCTGACCGCAGTAATCTCGATCGCATGTTGACGTTTTGAAAACATTTCACAAATAATCTGGATCAAATGTGGAAATCCGATTACCAAAGTTTTGAAAAAACAGCCCCAGATGATCTCTTTTCTGAGAATTTTGTTTTTTAACTGTAATAAACTAGCAAGAAACTACATATACAGTAAGATCCACTATCGGGAATGAGAGACAAAAACATTCTCCATTCCAATTACTTGGAGGTTCAGCCGCAGCGATGTTCTGTTTTGATTTCTGATATTGGATACTTCTGTTCCCAGAACTGTTTGCTCAACACCACTGATGTTTTGTCCGGTGATAAACCTGCTTTGAAAGGATAAACCAAAAATATAGTACTACATCATTTTATGACAATAGCATGAGAAATTCTCACTCTATATGTGCTTGCAAACCTTGCCATTGATCCTAATTCTTTTAACAGAAGGCGGTAGAGAAGAAGGATGGCTTATGGCTCCTCAGATGATTTACCCTTAAGCAACACATGCTTCATCTGCCACTGTTCCTCCTCTATTTGTAACTATTTCTCCTATGGGCTGATTTTGCTAAAACATGTTTTTTTTCTCATTCAGTGCCTTTCAGAGCAACATGAAACTAGACATAAGCAAATGGTGGTCATACTGTGTGCACAGCTACATTTGAGCAGAGTGGTTTGGTATATATATAGATGGAAATTGTTTATACATTTATACAACTTATTTATCAGTCGCTTACTGTAAAGTACATCTTATAATATGAATTCGCTTAACACATACTTCCTGTTTGTGCAAATTAAATTTAAATAAAACAAATTGCCATAGTTCGAACAGCTGAGTGTAAAGGATATTGGGAAATGTATTAACTTCCATCCAATTTGAGACTACTGATTCTGTGATGCATTTCGAGTTGCATTTCCATGAAGCAGCGCAAAAAACGTGCATTATCCTTGCAGACAAAAGTGGAGGTAAAATTAAAAAAATAAAACAAAAAAAATCAGTTAAATCACTTGGAAAATAATTCATGTTATAAAGTGGTCTGATGTGGAACTTCTTTATTCCTGCTGAGGTATTGTAAAGTTTGCTATTGCGCAAAACATGTAGCTAGGATTTCATTATGCCTCTTGCCAGTTCCACTTGCTAAAGATAGTTTGACTCATTTTTAAAGCATGCCTTAAACTTGCTGGAGGTAAGAATCTGGGCTGAGCCCTGGTGTATGTATTTAACAAATCTAACAGGCTCTGCATTGACCCCACATCCTCTCGCTCTTAGAAGCTCTGTTCAGTTATTATTTGAAAGATTACAGAGAGCATACGTTCATAGCTCCTGCTTCACTGAATATGGTAGCCACAATTATCATCAACCACAAGGCATGTCTCTTTCAATTTATAACTTTCTTGGCCCCAGCATTTGGTTTTGGCTGCTAGTTGTCTAAATTTGATTTCCTACATCTGTTACTCTATTATAAGTCAGACACCAGTGCTTACAAAGCTGATAATAATGCTAATAATCATAATTTAGGAAATTATTATAATATAAAAAGATTTTCCTTCTGTCTGTAATATATATAATTAAGACTTATGTGACATATGAATGACACATTGCAATTTGCTGCTTCATGTTTAGCTCAGATTTGGTTGACTGTCTGAATATTTATTCAGTTTTATTCAGTTTTATTTTAACAAAGCAATCTGTCCTCAAGACTGGCCATCTGAGTTGGACCAGCTTCAAACTACAATACAGCAGTCACAATGAGTCTGAACAAAACAGTGGTGTGTGAGGTGTATGTCTACTGTGCTGGGGTTTCCAGACAGGTCTTAGCTACTGAGAAAAGTACAGGCTTGAGGCATTCACCTTACTTGATGCACATCAATTTATTCCCTGCCTTTGTTTTTAGTGTGAATTGGAATGTAAAATTCTTAGTACAGTACTGTCAACATTCCACTCATAATATTAAACCTTTTATTAATCATTAACACCATAAACAGGCACTTATTTTACAGTGTCATCTGTAAATGTTATTCATTTATCTATCATTCAAGTTATAACTATTAACTATAAGTTTGCATGAGTTGAGTATCTGAAGCCTGCGGCCTGTTCTGAAAATTGACTTTCAAGTTCACATCCGTTAGCCCAAATGAATCACATCACAACTGAAAATAACATAAAACGATGCATATGAGCGAAAAAAAAAAGATATTGTTAAATACAGCAACATGGAAATTGTAATTGTGAATACTACTTGCAGTTTGTACAATTAGATCATTTTGGAGATACATTAATGAGATTTACAAGAGCTTTGAACCAATTTCCAAGTGATTATTACAGTATATACAGAGGAACTCAGTTAATCAACGTGCTTGGGGGGGACACATAGTCTGGTGGCTTAGTAAAATGACTGTTACTCACCGGACAAAAGCTATTCTGCAAGAAAAACAAGAGCCTGGAAAACATTCCTCCTACACTGGTAAATATTTGAAATGGAATATTCCAGTGTTCTGTATACTTTTGACAGGCATAATCTCATTATTTTGTTTCTGTTTATAAAAATTACAATTCTTTATTATCATTTGCGGCCATTGACTGTGGCCAAGTTACTGGTTTTATCGTACATGACTACTGTGAGCCATCCCCGAGAGCATTCCATAGAGCTTTCCTCTCCATAATTTGCAGGCCAGATCCACTGGATGTACTCTGAGTTGGCAAATATCAGGCAATCACACGTTACAACAGGAACTTGACCAGGGTTGAGGAACCCAGTAATGGACTTCAAGACATCCATCGTATGTTTAATCATTGCTGGGGAGTGGGACTTCTCAGAAAAAAAGAGGAAGGAGGGCAGTTATAGCAGATGGGATAATGGGAGGAGATTGGAAGGAAGCACGGCAGGCAGCCCAAAACAATGAATCGACTTTAACTCCTCTATCCCAAGAAGTTGCACAGCATGTTGGACCCATGTCTCTTTCTTGGCTTTTGCTGCATATAGTTTCCCCTCAGAATGTGTCATTGTGGCTTTAGGAACCTGTACTGTCGATGTGCGTAGATGTACTGCTGAGACTAAGCTGAAAGAATCCGGAAGGTATGGCTTGCTCCTTGCTTCACTGTTAGAGGGTAGAACTGGGGCCTCTCTGTAAATGCCAGGGTTCTCTGAGTAGGAAACTGGATTATACCGAGAACACAACTGTATGTGATGCTCAAACCTAGACTGGCTAGTTGTTCAGCTAGTGTTTTGCTTCTGGTTACAGCGTGAATGTTCATACCAACATACACTGGAAGAGGGTACTCTCTCCACAGTGTCAACTGTGAGTAGCCTCTGCTTTGGACCGGGGGGATTATTGTTTGGTTGCCAGACCTAGAAAATATAATAAAGCCCTTTTCCAAATGGATTACAAATCTCTCTGTCTGTTTCATTCATGTACTGCATCACTGCCTGTATCCACTCAGCCACCTGTTCACACCATGTCAGAAAAGTGTTTGAGAAGTTTTGTTTTGAAGCGGGTTTTATTGACAGAAATGTCTTGCCCAAGCCCTTTCAGTTGACTTTGATACAACTGATGGAGATCCAGTAGCTTAAAGATGTAGGTTTCCTCTTCTACCAAATACTCAACATGGGACACCAGCTCTGTGAAACCTTTACCACTCTCTCCTTTTGTATTTGGAGGGGTATCGCTTTGTCACAAATGGGCACGATAACGATTTATGTGCTGTGTCAGACAAGCAAGATGGTACTTGCCTTGTAAAGCAATTAAATCCCTACCTGCTATTTTAGCAAGGATGTTTTCATCCTGCATGTCCATAGCCATCTGCCTAAGGGATGGATTACCACGGAATGTTGAAAATTCATGAAGGTTACCAGAAGTGGTTCTTTCAAAGAAGAGACAGCCATCTTTACCACATGTCGTTGATTTTCTCTTAGACGACGGACATCTGACTCTTCATCAAGTTTATGTTTCCTATTCCTTTCCTGTTCTAACTTTGACTTATTGAACTTCTGGTGGCAGTGATGCCATTAGGCAATTTATCCAGAAAGTTTTCCGCATTTCCTTCTGACCCAAAGTTCACATCCACTGGCAATGCATCCAGCTTTTTGAATTCTTCAACATTCTCGAGGAAGTCCTTGTAGACTGTAAGCGCGTCGTGACCTCACACATTTCATGGACAACACAAACTCTCTGGAGTAGTTTTCTGGCAAATAATACAGGCTGTCCAGTCCATACTAACCATCTGAACCTTGGCAGCTACAAACACCTAGACGATTTAGAAATTATACAGAGGAAAACATAAAGCATAGGTTTAATATTATTAAAAAGGTAGCGATCCTGATACTCTGGACAGAAGCACCGAAAGTTTATGCAGAAGTATTTCTTCACAACATGCCAGTTGTGTTTATCAAATAAAATTGCTGCATGCTTGTCAGCCAAGAATATACCCATATCTTAAGTACAAAACTAATGTTGCTATTGGATTTCCAATCAATAAACATATATTGGAAGCATTACAGAAGGTATTGCACAACCAGAATTGCAGTTTAGTGGGATATTTTGTAGCGCTGTTCATACTGTGACGTCATACTGACGTCACAGCCCTTCCGGTGTCGCGACTTTTTTGGAGCTTATCATTTTTGTAATCCAAACAGATATGGCAGCCTCCAAAAAAAAAAATGTGGTGCTTTTGTCCACCGTGTAGTTTTTGGCCATCCTTAAGCCACCTGACTAATAGGTCCATGGATGTGTGAAATCCACAGATAAATTAAGTGTCATTGCGTGTGACTAAAATGCAGACAATATAGAAACTAGTAATATAAACCAAATTTACTGGAGATGTATGCAATACAATATATTAGAAAGACAGAAGAATGTTTTAAAATGAGTTTACTTTGACAGTGTAAACCCTGTTTCCCTAGCTTTTTCTGTTACCTAATAATAATAATAATAATAATAATAATAATAATAATAATAATAATAATAATAATAATAATAATAATAATACTACAAATTAAATAAAAGTAAAAATACTACAAAAGATACAAGAGCTATTCAGCTCATCAAAGCCCACAATTTTCCTATAAACTAAGTCGTGAGTCTAGCAGCTAGAAATATCACAAGGTATTCACTAAATTTATACCACGATTAATATTAAATAATGGTAGATAAGTGTTGCTAGTTTCTGGGATTTCAAACAAAAAATACAATTCTATTTTAGTTTTTGACTTTAAAACTAAATAAACAAGCCTTGCTGTGTAATTTTAACTTTTCTTGCATTTCAACAAAATAAGTACCAACAGAAGTGTTTTTTTGTTTTGTTTAGTAACAGCTTTTTTAAACAATTCACTGTTGCAAGTCGTTCTTTTGAACCTTGAGAAAGGTTCTACTGTATCTTGTAAATTGATTGACCACATGTGTTTTCCTAAGAAAATGTATAATTGGTAATTATGCTGACTGAGAACAGGTATCCAATCTTTCACTATTATATGCAATCACCTCTACAATACAAACACATTCAAGTGTGATATTTAATAATACATTTATTTTATCATGTAGCACTTAACTATCTTGGAAAATAATAAATAACTTCATTTTAGCATTCTCTATCTTTCCTGTTTTTTTAAAAAAATCTTTAAAGGTAGTTCTGGGTTTGGGATGAATGCTGTGGTGTGCCGTGACTTCTTTAGTAAGACATACAACAACTTTTTACATGGCATAAAGACATTTTCTAATGTGCACTGAGAATATAACATACATGTGCTTACCATCATTTTCTACTGAAATCGAAATTCCATTAATCTGTCTTTTTTCAGAAACTGCTTAGTGACTAAATTGGTCACGATTCTGATGGACTTTTTCATTGTGTTGTCTGACAGCAAGTCTCCGTTGTTCGTTTAACTGCAGATCAATGCGAGCTTGTCCAAATGTTCATATATGTTGACATATGATTCTCCTTACATGCAAACCTATACATATGTTATATAATAATAATAATAATAATAATAATAATAATAATAATAATAATAATAATAATATTTTATTATTTAGATTTTATTGTTTAGATTTGTTTTGTGTGTGAGCTATAGGGCATGCAATGCATGCGTTGTATACATAGACGCCACATCACTGGATGAATGTAATTTCAGTATTCAGTCTGTTTAAATATAACAAGATCGGGAAGTTAGGTCATAAATTACCTGGCTGAATCTACAGCTATGGCCAAACGTTTTGCATCACCCTATAGAATTAACAAAATGTGCTTCATAAAGTCGAATGAAACCTGCTGAATAATGTTACCTTAACATATTGAATTACCGTATTCACTCAAGTAAAAGTCGACCTTGTGTAAAAGTCAAGTAAAAGGGTGCATGTGTGTGGCTAAGTACTGTATGTGAACTTACCTCGCGCACTGAATGCATGCCTGCCACAGGGCCCCACTGGGTCCTAAACACTGCTAACTACAGACAGGGATTGCAGTAACCACACACTGGCCATGACTTTTGCAGACATTAAAGGTTTGCTGACATAAAGGTTTTTTTTTGCTCATGTATTAGTCGACCCCCCCCAACTTCTGGATTGTGTTTTGGGGTTAAATTTCTCAAAAAAATGACAAAAAATGTATTTGATAAATCTAACATGAAATACTGTACTAATATTACGGCTTCTGGTAGACTTTTGCAATATAATTTTGTAGTTTCTTTGATATCACGATGTTAAGTAAAATATCTAAATTATGTTCATATACCTGTATATATATATACAGTTTAAATTATGTCTCAATCCTAAAATTTTAGGTGATGCAAAACTTTTGGCCATAGCTGTATATGTACTGAATGTCATATTCAGGACACATTTTCCGAGGAAGGTTTTAAAAAGATAAATAAGATATTTATGAAAGCTAAATTTTGCCTGTAGCATTACTGCTAATGCTTGTCAGGTAAATTCCAGTTGACAAACTGCTGACATGTGCACTTATCCTTGAAGGTCTCTTTCTCTGTAGTTAGCTCCTAAAAAGAGTGTTGTAAACTAGTCAGTATTATTAAAGTACCACACTTCAGTAGTGTTTAACTAGGAAACCCACCCGATTAGGATGACCAAACCAGGTAACCAGGTAATTACAGCTTAAGAAATAATGGGTCAATTGCAATGAAGTAGAAGTGATGTACCAACTGTGGATAATACTGTGATTAACATCAAGGACAGGACTAAAGATGGAAAAATAGTCTGCATTGTTAAGAACCAAACTTCTCCAGGTAGATGGCTGGTCTGTTTAAAAAGTTTTCCCAATGATTATTGTTGATTTTATTTCCATCTCAAATGTCACGCCAATCGAGCCACAACCCCATGACGTGTTTTGAAGCTGCGCGTGCACAGGGCAACACAGCTAAGCCACCACAAGCAAGGTGTCCGAGCCTGCAGTTATATCCATCTCAATTAGTGGGGCAGGGCAAAGCCCTGCTGTTAAATGCATTATTGTGGGGTGTATTATGATTTAAAATGTATTGTTGTGTTTACTTAGAACGAGTGAATGTGTGTTAATGTTTGGCAGCGTGGATGGGGTTAAAACCCCATCCCTCTAACTCGTGTGGAATGTGACCATCTCCGGATTTATTAATTTATTGCTAATCCGGAGATGGTCACATGTATAAAACCCCGCAGCTTTGGCTGTACAGAGTGACTGTTTGAGAGGAGGAACGAGAGTAAGAGAGAGCAAGTTAAAACGAAAGTAAAAAGAAAACAAGATTATAGGATCAGTGACAGCGACTGCCCAGCCTGACCTAGGTATTGTTTTGTTTTGGTGTTAGTGATTTGTTTTGTTTAACCAGTTTATTTCGCTCTGTGAGCAGTGTTTTTTTCTACACTGTTGGAATAAAAATGTGCTTCCTGGTCTGGTATTTCATAACTTGAACATAGATTTAAAATACTTATGTTTTGTAAACTTGCTAATTCAATTAACTAACACATCAGAGTCTCTCAATAACTCATGAATTAAAGCTTTGTGAATAGTCTCATGTTTTTACCTTTTTAATAAAGCTTGCAATCTTTTTGTTTTAAATGCATCTATAGGACAAATTGTTATGTCAAGTTATGCACCCTACATTGTTTAATATACCTAACATTAATTAACAAAATAGTTGAAGTCTGAAAAGTTCCTTAACAAGGAAGAGAAAGAGAAGGGTTGAAAAAATGTGTGCAGCCCAGAAGACTAGTTGGGTTTGAAGGATGTTCTAAAAGATTAACCCACCACAGGGCCCTTCTTATATAAATGAAAACAAATATACAATTATATATATATATATATATATATATATATATATATATATATATATATATATATATATATATATATATATATATATACTGTATATATATATATATATAGCTTAACTCTCACTCCACCAATTTGCAAAAGATATCATTTTCATTTTTAAGTTATTATACATGGTTTTGATCAGGAACGGTCAATTATGCCCAATTAGTTATTAATTATGACGAACGTTTCACACACTGTTCTGAACTGTACGACTGAAATAAACAGTTTAATTGAAGGTGGTGTGCTAAATGCATTTCAAAATACATCCTGAAGAACCTGAAGCCTGCGTCAAATCCCATAGGGGAGCCTGATACCTGATCACCTTTCCAGATTTACTGACTAAAAATACAATGGCTCAAATATGAACCAAAAATTACAGACATCATTTAAAAATAGAAACAATAAAATACCTTATGAAATAGGCTAGTTTTGTGTCCTTACATTTCTTTAGGTATTATTTACTTCTTATGTTCATACATGGACACATTTACAACATATTAATGGCAAACTTGGCAAGTGTAGGAAAACGTGTCTCTCCGCTAGGTGTAGACAAGAGCACAACTTTGTGCCAGTTTTCATCAGCTGCCAGATCCCATCTAAGATCTGTCAAGTCAGTCATTTGTTGTTGCATAAGTTCCATCTAGGCTATCCAGCATATTCTAATAACAACAAAGAATTCCAAGCTAGACGATGTCTCCCGAGTTCGCTATGCTTTGGCTACTTACTTGGTTGAAGAACACGAATACTAATTTCAACACAGTATTGTTAATTGGCATTCTTCTTTTGATACTTTTCACTGCCGTCACATAAGGTGCAGGTATATGACATTTGAGCTGATTGGGAAAGCCGCAAAACAATAAGTATAGCATATTTATTTCGATTAAAAATCACTGACATTTTTTATGCATTTACGTTTTAGTGTTAAAATTTGATCGGAGGTGGTTTTTGACACACTTCGTTAAAGAAAGTACTCTTTCTCCAGGGTTGGGGGGTAAGGTTTTCGTGGGTACGGCACAGATTTGTAAAAATATTTCTAATGCCCCCTTTTGCCACTTGCATTCTTCTTCCCGTTTCTTGTGTTTATGCTTTGCTGTCCCCGAAAGAGACATTGTTTGCTGTATTCAAGCAAAATCAAACTGACTGAAGTGGCCATTTACTTGTGTTGCCATGCAAAAATGGCAGTGAGTAAGTTCCAGGTCAGCCAGTTTGACATGTCAGTGAGTAAAGTTCTTCCAGTTTGCATGCAATTCCGTATCTGTTTATTAAAAAGATTACTTTGGGCCCTAGGCAGGTGCCTAGTGTGCCTATGCGTTAATCTAGTCTTGAACTTAAACATGTTCTGCAACATTAAGGAGTAAATTGGTCTCATTTCCATGTATGTACTGTCAGACTTGATTGCATTGTATTTAAAGGCAATAGTCTCATGTCTGTACAAGCTCCTAAAATTTAAATGGCAAAACCATTAATCAGAAAGAAAAAAACACATCTTCCACAATGTGAATGTATAAACTTGTATATTGAATTCCAACAAAAACAGTAAAACAGAATTGTATTTACACAATTAAATTATATAGACAATTAATGTCGGATAGAACAGTGATTCCAAAACTTTCTTGGCTCAAGGTCCAAAATGATTAAGCATCTTGACCCAATGAATCGATAGAAATGTGAAATGTTGTCCCTACATCTCCACCTTTGTAAAGCAAAATGGCACATGCTGTTAGCCCTGGCATGGAAAAATGAAGATTATAAATCCACAATACAGCATCCCCACACAGTAACATCCATGTAATGAATTAACCCCCGGGCCTTGGGCACATTGCTTTAGGTATCAGGATTGTTTGTGAAACAAATGTTTCTTTATGTGTGGCACCTCCTCAAACCATATAAACACCTGCTAATTCTACAAAAATATAACTTAACAACCATGTTATATGGTATAATTCAAGCTCTCCTTAGCAGGGCTCTAAATTGGCAACAAAAAGGGCAAGGCCAAAATGGCCTTCAGTTCAATATATTTGTAGAGGGCACCAAGACCACTAAACTTAAGTCAAGGCCAAAGTGTAGGATGTTGTGTAATTTTGCTTAGGAATCATATATAAAACTAATTATTAGCCACAGGAAGAAACAACACAGTTTAACTTTATAATAATTATATATTTATTCAGAAAATGCTTTTTTGTCAACCGTCAGCCTAGACAGGGCTAACTTTTTGCCTTAAGAGCCATGGCACGTGTGTAACACACAAACCTTAAATCTATTTTTCATTGCTCTTGTTCAAAATGAGATGTCAGGGAAAAAAAAGAAAAACACATACAGAAAGGTAATTTTCCTGTAAATAAAACAAAAAAAGACCTGCAGCACAATAAGCCAAAACCATATCTGTGCATTTGTGAAGCATACATGCCAACAGTCTCTATATGGTCGGGACAGTCCCGATTTTCCCAGCAAATGTCCCGCGTCCCGATGCATAGGAAGAAAGTCCCAATATTTACACATAGAAAAAAAATGTATTCTGCACAGTTGAGTTTGTGAAAACCACACGCTGTGCTCTTCATGCGGCTGACACATCTGTTGATCACTAACTTACCGGTATACAAAGGTAAGAACGCTTCATTGTGTCTATGTTTACTGTCATGCTGGTTGTGTGGTGTTGAGTTGAGGGGATACATCTATTAATATATGATAGAGTGATTTTTTTGCGTATGACCCCTCCATCCTGCTGAACAGTTTTCTAATGTTGGCAAGTATGGTGAAGGCTATAAAGGAATTGGCACACAAAGTGGATTTAACTTGAAAGACTCAAAACATAAAGTACATTAAAAAAAACATAGCCTTCTTTTGAGAACACAGTTCTACAGTACACTAACTGAAAGACTGCTTAGTTAAACCACTTTGTGTTTTTGTGATGATGTGCTGAAGCTGTCAAAACATATATTTTTCCAGAAAATGTCCATGTTGAAAAACAAAACAAAAACCAAGGAGTGCTAAGGCAGGGCTTGAAATTAACGGTGACCATGTGGCAATTGCCGTGAGTGCCCTTATCAATTGGCACAATGCCCCTTAAAATGTCTGTCTATTCACGGTCATTATGGCCGCAGTGCCCTTTCAGCGACAGCAACTAGAGAGACGCCTGTATTTTTTGGTTCGAAACAATAAAACGATTACGTGGTTAAGTCACACCAATTCTAATTTGATTTTAATTTGATTTGATTTTAATTCAATTTAATTTGAAAGCTTGAACATGCTGCGTTTTAAGGCTTTTGGCACATTTTGAACAAATGCTAGTGCTGTATCTTTTAGAACTTCTAAATGTTCATGCAATAGGGGTGTGGGGATCTGCTATGATAGACAGGGAGATACAGAGGGCTTGTTGCTGAAATGCACTGAGGTGTCCAGGTTTTATTACATTATTTTGCAGATGCTGTTGCAAGTAGCCGCCACTAGGGTACTATCAAAGGCAGGGGTGAAATTCTGCTGGTAGTCACTGGTACTCATTACCGGGACTTATTTTACTGCAGTACTGGGTACAGGGACTTATTTTACTGCTTTTCATCCAATGTGCATGCATTCCATCCACATTTCTCAAATGCGGCCATCAGCAGGATTTTGAGCGGCCAAAGCAGCCCTCCAGTATCCCCCTATTAACTCCTCTCTTCAATCTTTATCTTAATTGCTGCCGCCCACTATCTAGATTTAATTCAGCACAGTCCATGCTGTACACATTCATATTCATACTGCTTCTCTTTCTGTTAGCTGGTATTAGGCAGCATTACTGCTAGTATAATAACTGCATGTTGATTGGCTGAGCTTTCATTGTGATCAGATTTAATTTTAGCATGCGTCACAAACAAAATAACAGGGATATATGTTCTAATCCAAGGCTATTATTGTAGCATGGCCAGGTCCTGTTGTATGTGAGTACCTAGGGTCTGGAAAGTATGGGGATGATTGCTGAGAATAATATGGAGATGAAAATGGCCACGTAAAGTACATCATTTTTGGTGAATGTTACATTAAAACATGAGTGGGGTATTTCAGCCCCTATTGTGTTTGACTTGAATCTTTTTGTATTATATTTTCATAGCACAGTTGTTTTTTTATAACATCATCCCTTTTTTAGGATCTTGAAACAAAACTCCCTCTCTACAGCAGTTACTGCATTGTGTAATATTTGTTAATGTCTGTCATTTAAGGTTTAACTTAAGTGTTATATTATAGTACATGACTGAGTGATACAAGCAGAGGGTACAAAGCTTTCAGTATTTTCAGATTCTTTGTTTATGGTGAATTGGTTATATTTTATCAGGCTCATTTTGTGTTAAAAAAATGTATTGTGTACTGATATGTATACATTTTTTTTTAATTGTGTGTCCAATTATAATTTTTCCCTCAATATGGAATGCCCTATCGCTTTTCTCCTCACCACAGCAATTCCCCACGTGGCTCAGGAGACCCGAAGATTCAGTGGGCGTCCTCCAATTCTATGACCAAGTCAGCTTCCTTTTTCACCCTGGAACTTCAGAGCGGATGTCAGCAAGCTACCGAACTCTGGAGGGCAAAGGTCAGCCCTGCATGTGTCCGCCCTGAGCACACTGGCCGCCTGGCCAGCAGGGTTCGCTGTAGAGCGATGAAGAGAAACAGTTCCTGATGGTTTTACCTCCCTAACCCACGGGAGCGCCTGGGCCAAAGCGATGCTCCCTTCGGAGTCCCCAGTAAAGACCGGCCCTAGCTTCGCACAGCTAGGATGTGAACCTGTGCAGTATGACACCCTCGCACCATGTGGCTGCACCAGGTGAGGCACTCAGGGACCGCTTCTATGTATACATTTTAAAAGTATTTATTCATTGTCACTCAACTGTTTTTGCTCCACCCGGCTGTGCTGCACTTTTTTGCTGAGAATTTCACCCTTGATCAATGATATTATCTAGTGTGGAAGGACATACACATAAGTGTAAACAAAAGAAATACAAAAAATGCAAAACAAAACACAGTGGGAAAAACACAGCTATAGTAAAAACCCCTTATTGTGGCATTTAAAATCCCCTAAACAAATTCCTATTCTAAATGCAGCACTCACAACTCCAGTTCCACACATGGTGGCTGCATACTTGGTTCACTCACACTGGTTACACACAGTTCTGAGGCTTAAACCCAACCATCTCAGGCTTGAAGAGAACAAAGAGACAATGTGGGGAAGCTATAAAAAAGGCCAACAAGATGCTCAGACATATTGTGAGAAGTGTTGAATTTAAATCAAGGGAAGTAATGTTAAAACTTTACAATGCATTAGTAAGACCTCACCTAGAATATTGTGTTCAGTTTTGGTCATCTCGTTACAAAAAGGATATTGCTGCTCTACAAAGAGTCCAAAGAAGAGCGACCAGAATTATCCCGGGTTTAAAAGGCATGTCGTATGCAGGCAGGCTAAAAGAATTTAATCTATTCAGTCTTGAACAAAGAAGACTGCGCGGTGATCTGATTCAAGCATTCAAAATCCTAAAAGGTATAGACAGTGTCGACCCAGGGGACTTATTTGACCTGAAAAAAGAAACAAGGACCAGGGGTCACAAATGGAGATTAGATAAAGGGGCATTCAGAACAGAAAATAGAAGGCACTTTTTTACACAGAGAATTGTGAGGGTCTGGAACCAACTCCCCAGTAATGTTGTTGAAGCTGACACCCTGGGATCCTTCAAGAAGCCGCTTGATGAGATTCTGGGATCAATAAGCTACTAACAACCAAACGAGCAAGATGGGCCGAATGGCCTCCCCTCTTTTGTAAACTTTCTTATGTTCTTATGTTCTAAAGAAATTGGGTTTCCAGCTCCTCTTTTGAAGCATGTGGCCAGGACTAATTGATAATCAATAAATCAATTAACATGTGACTACATTCAACACCTGTCTTAGTATATAACTTTTTCAAATGAAACAATGAATTTACAAAACTGAAAAGAAACAAAATACAGACACTCTGCCACAGTGTACAATTAAACAAACTAAATTAGTAAAATCAGAGCTATTACAAAAAATCATTAAATAATAATAATAATAATAATAATAATAATAATAATAATAATAATAATAATAATAATAATAATAATAATAATAACACTTAGCAAATATTAAATCATCTTGTTAGCTGATTAGGTGTGGGTACGCAACTACTGATCACTAATGACACTGGACTGTGTTTTGCAATTTTGGCTGTTCTTTGTTTAGAGCAGCCAATGCTCCCTGATACTATCACTGCCATCTATGATGAGTAATGACCTGTAATATGTGAATCAAGGTTCTGCCTCCAGCTATCCTCTCTGTAAGATTTTAAAACGCTGTTAATGTCAAGCCCATCCTAAAGCTAGGCCTATAGCTGGTTTGAGTGTTCTCTTGTGTTACAGAATTGTGTCCTTTTTTTTTTACATAACCATTTTCAATGACTTTTTAATGACTTAAAGCTGCAGTGTACCACGACCATGCTCAATTTAACACTAAAATATGATTCTTGGGTGAGTGTTTACTACAGTAAATTCCTCCTTAGTGCAGCCTTCTGTGCACTCTGCTTAATCTGAAAACAGACATTCAGAAATACAACATAGTTTAAGCAGATCATAGAGAACTAGAAAATGCCCCAATGAGATCTTGATTCTGAAATTTGTAGCCTCTTGAGGAAGACTAGGGCATATACCACTGCAAAGAATGTTGCCATGGGATACCCAGCATTTGCAATCCTTCTCTGGCCAGCGATACTGCTGTAATTTCCCACCAGGGTGCATGAATTGGATATAAAAGTCCCCAAATTCCTCAGAGACATTTGCAATCATACCCATCTAATATGTATCTGCATATATGACAGAAACAAAACTTCCTCTCTGATATAACACTGCATCTTCTTCCTGAGCTGTGGGTTCACCAGAGCCATCCCAGGCTCAAAATTCACACTTATCATTGGAGTTGCAAAACATTAGTAGGTCTTCCACCAGAGTTTGTAGGCCATCAATTAGTTATCACCTGGAAGTCCTAACAAGCTATACTTGTTGAGGGACAATTTATTTAACTAGAGTTTCAGGGATTCCTGGCACCTATTATACTCTACATCAATGGGAAGTTCTCGAATTCTGAATTGAGTGCAAAACCTGATTAACATCTTCCATACTTGACATCATTACTACGATAGCAGTGCTAGTAACATCTCCATGTCACATCAAAGTAATTGTTCACCTGGAATAAAAGGTGCTGACTTTTTCCCCCACTGATGATTTGTTATTCATTTACTCATGTCATCTGATTCAAATTAAATGTTTGTTACCTGAAGATTATTCTGGTTTCTTAGAGGGAGGGCAGGTAAGGCTTTGATTTTTTCAAAGCAAAACTTTGCTTGTACGGTGTAAGTTCCTTTTGTTTTCTTTCAAATGTATTTTTGCCATGCAATTTCCAATAAAATGACATGGGGGTACCCATCAACCACATTTTGACCTCTCTATAACTATTGACCCCTTGACCTGATCAGTCTAAACATGTAAATTTGAGCTTGGTTGCATGAAACAACCCTACAAACCAAGTTTGGTGTAAATCGGAGATGGTAGGGTTTAAAATCCAACGTTTTTGGCGTAATTTGTCATGGAATGACCCTAACTCCAAACTCTGGTGTTAGAACTTTGCATAATTCAAACATATTGATTACTAATGTCTTAACTTAAATGGCATGTCATGCTATACATATTACAGTATAAGGGTTTATCAGTGCAAGCTATATGACTTTGTAGATCATGTCATTGTAATAACAGAGTTACAGAATTTTGCCCCCATCTTGTTATAAATTGGTTTACAAATTACTTTCAAGACCGACAACAGGACGTGATAATTGAAAAAGCAAAATCAGATATGGCTGTAATATAAAGGAACCCCCCTGGGCTTATTTCTCTCCAATGATTTTTCTTTATGTATGTTAACAAAAGATGAAGATGCCTACAATGTGTTATGCTGATAATATTTAAGCAATAGCAATTGAGACACAGGGTATTTCCTAGAGATTACTGACTGGCTGGGCAAGTTGCTATTAACCCCATGCCTGTCATTAATTCCCAAGAAATGCCCTGTGCTCTATATATTGTAATTGCTGTGTATTCAAAATGTTTTGTGCTGTAAATGTTTTGTGATATAAATGTTTTGTGCTCTGCAGGAAATTTCTAGAGAATTAATATAAAAACTTGATCAGTAACCAATCACATTGCTTTATTTAGTTTCTAACGGAGGCTGTTCCTCATGAAACATAATTCATTTTTACAATCTTATATGGAAGCACCTGCCAACTAAGCACCCGCAACCAGCCCGTTACCCAAGACTTTCAGATCTGCTGTGTACCTGCTTTGACTTTCAACAGCATGATGCTGTATTTCTATATTCCAGAATACAGATCAGGGATTTCATTTTTAAAATAAATGTACCAGTAATGTTTTCTTTTAATGAAATACAGACTGAATTAATACAAATATGATTTTTCATAATGTCATCATTTAAGGTTTTATGTTATTGTATATAATGCTAGGACAGATTGAGAAACAGTCTGGTTTGTTTCTCTTCTTCATCATAGGAGGTACAGTACTAAACAGGCAGATGGTGAAACCTGGGTATTTATGAAGACAGAGAAATGTTTTATGTGTTAAATGTTATTTTACAATTTGTTTTATTCTTGTCCAAAAAATGTGTCGGATTTGGCCCAAGCACAGTTAGTAGTGACAATGTTGTAAAGTCACAGGGAGATCCCTAAAAATCTACATTCGGTAGACTATACTGATTCAATACATGACTGCTTCTTGTACTTCCTTGAAAAACCTGCCTTCGATCTATATAGCTCTGCAAGTATCATTAATAGCTCATTTTCTGCACTTCACAGTATGCAAACTTTGACTGAATGAGTAGGGAAAACATAATATTATTTTATTCTCTATGTCTGCCTTTAGGACAGCTATTTATAAAGTTTCTAAGACAGGTTCTTAGCCATGTGTGTTATTACTTTAGTGAATTTGTTTTCTTTTTAAACCTTTAGCTGTCCTCCACATTAACCCTTTCTTGCCATTCTATGGTATTTCGGTTGGTGAACCTCAAGTCAATTTAAATTGGATACAGCAACACATAATAATAATAATAATAATAATAATAATAATAATAATAATAATAATAATAATAATCAAGCTACACAACATGCTCTTAAACGAGTGTCTATGGAGTTGTATCTGTACAGCGCATTGATTTTGAATTTTATTGATAGTTTGGCAGGTGTTAGTAAAATCTATATCAATAATAACAAAACTAATACAAATGTTCTCAATTACATTAGACCAAATATGTACATAAATATATTCCAAAACAGGCAAGTAGTGGGAATGACAAGAAATAATACTGGCTTTACTTTGGTCTTTCCGGAGTATGAGCAGTTCATTAACATAATAAATGTTGCTTGCAGACGCTGACAATTAGAGTTACCACACCACACCGGTTTCATTAGAGCAGTAATGTGTTATGTTGGAACACAAGGCGCTTCTCTGGAGTTTATTTTATTTTTGCCAGCGGAGACTGGCCTCGATTACAAATTAATCATTAGTAATTTGGCAAACTGGACGGCTTTATAGACAAGTCCCAGATTTATGCGTCAAAACAATTAACATCAAACTTTCAGTCGACAGCAGGACTGAAATTGGCACTGTCAGTAAGAAGAAATTAAACAACAGCAAAACAAAAATATTAAATGAAGATTAAATACACTTCGTTGGAGCAGGTTACCCAACTTTAATGATTGTTTCTGGGATATAATTAAGGAAATTAGACTATTAATTATGCCACTTGGTTTACGTTTAAAACAAACGGAGTCAGGTTAGCACCTACGTGAAATGTAAGAAGGGCACTCAATTCTAATACAAGTAATTTCATAAACTTTTTTTTTCTTTTCTTGATAACAGATAAATAGAATTATTTTAGATAACAACTCGTTAATATAATAGGTTATTTCCACTTCAACTGGTAAAGTAGTGGAGCGATACATGTTCCGTTCTTAATATTTTTTCTTTATTGAAAAAAGTCACTTGTAGTTAGTATTGGTGTCACATACTAACGCTAAACACACCATTCCCTTCATTCCTGCAAACTAGAATAACCTGTAAAGCTTACTTTTAAAACTTCTAAGGAAGGCTTTGGTATCGGATTGATCTTTCGTTTGTCAAGTTGACAGTTTAGCATAACAAAAGTATGCAAAACGTCAGGTATTAATAGTCGCAATAAAGTTGTTTTTATTATTTCTCCAGGAAACCACTTACTTGTCTTCGGCTCTTGCAATTCGGTTAACTGTAGAACTTCGTTTGTCGTTTGGATCGATTCAAAAGGCTTTACACAATGAAATCAGAAGCAGATAAAATAACAAACTTGGACCTAAGCTTCCTGTCGGTGGAAGAGGAAAATGCTGTCTTGCAAGTTTTAAACAGAGATGCACAACTCAGAAACCTGGAAAACGCGCGTATAAGGTAAGAATAGCTTATTTGATCAATGTATATACGGCATAGTGTTTCATTGTTGGAGAGCATTTCCAACAGAGTATGTCCAATATTTTATTTATTAAAGGCGGGTGTATAACATGTCATTAAAAACATAAATATTTTAAAGTGGCGGAATACTGTAGCCTACAATAATATGGTAAACACTATTTTTTAAATTTACAATTTTGAATTTATCGCGTGGCGGGTGATGTTACCCTGTCATACAGGAGTCATGAAGGTTCTGTGGGTAACACAAAAATAACCAATGTGGTAGAAGAATTTCTTGCTGCCTGGCAAAAGCCTTTTACTGACTGGTACCTAAGATGATGAAAACCCGTAAATGGCATACTCTGTATTGTCTTCTGCCATAGACTTCTGCATTGCTAAAGGTGCAAATTATTTTGCCTTGCTACAGTAGTTGCCACTGTCCATAGAAAAAGAGGAGAGAGGCAGCAACATTCCTTTTATTATGAACATAATTCATACTGCAGAATGATTATAGCTCATTAGTGGTAGATAAATGTTAATTTTATCTGCTCAGGGCTGGAGCCCTCAACAAAATTGCAAGCAGTAGGTCTAACCGATAAAACAGATGTAAATATTTACCTTCCGTTAGTTAACTTGCTATTTTTCAGTGGGCCGAGATTCACAAAAACATACATGAACAGATACAAACGGATACACAGTAGACTTCAGAGCATGCAAAACTATATGTAGCCCATTGGGTTTCAATGTTCCTGGTATACATCATGTTTTGTTTCTGTTCTTATTATGAAGAAAGTTATGAGAAGCACTGTTTAAAAAACAAAAAACAAAAAAATCTGCAAACTTACAGTAACTTTTCTGGCAGAAAGTTTCCAGTAACGTTTATGTAAGATACATTTCTGTGTTTTACAGAACTCATGTAAACGTACAGTACATTACAGTATTAAGGGAATAATATAGATGTTTATTTACAGTACTTTGTCTGTGAAAATACAGTTTTATTCTTTTAAACAATGATCCTGCACTGTAGAAAAACAATCTGTACATTTACAGGATATTTTTCTGGCAGAAAGTTGCCAGTAACTGTTCTGCTGTTACCCTCCCTGGTCTCTCCTATAGCAAGAAACTGATCGTATGTGTAAGCAAACAAAGAGAAACAACAACTGCTTTTGTGGTTTCGAAGACTTTATTGTCTTCTCGTTGTTATTATGAACATATGACTTACATGGTACAATCAATCTGTCTATTTTTGAAATTGACTGAAAAAAATAACTATTTGGTGATTTTGAACAATTTTAAAAGATCAAAATGAAATGTAAAATACCAACCAAGACAAGAGCGAAGCAAAAGAAAAAAAACAGCTGCATCAGTCTTTGTGATTTTGAAAATGACAAAGTAAAGAATGGAACAGAGAGAAATAGAAAGCTGTATCGCTCTTTGTATATAGCAATTTCAGAGATTCCACAGAGCCAAGTCTGAAAGAAGCCTCAGGATTTGGGGGTGAGTTGTGTTTTTTCTTTCCCTGTTTGGGGGCTGTTTTTGAAACTAGCTCTGGATTTATGCCAAGAAGGCTTCTAGGATTTAAAAAGGATAAATGTTAGGAAGGGGGAAAAAAGGGATAATAGAAAAACAGGTTGTAAACATTTTCTGGTCAAATTGAATCAAAGCAACTAAGAACCAGTCAATGATTTTGGAACCTGCCTGAAGTAGCTTTCGACCTTGGATTGGTCTCAAAATTCCTTCTTGGTCTTCTATTCTTAGCAAGGTCAAATCACCTATGCACTCAACTCCAGTTTGATGCAGCCTTTGTAATACATTTTCAGTTGTGTCTTCAGAGGGATGGCAGTGCCACCTGAAGAAGCTCTTTCACTTGTTCCATCATTAACTGGCTTGTGCTTCAAAACTAGAAGCTGTTTTCCGTCTCTGTGGTAAAATGTAAGAGGAATATAATAAAGAATCATAGAAAAGCTTTTACAAATGACTTTACTCCGATTAAGTTGTTCTGCTTCATAAACACCAAGATCAGGTGTTAAGCGAGCCAACTTTTCTTTAAGGACGAATAGCACCTCACTTTCATTTTTGACTGAGGCATGCTATCTGCCCCAGCCTTAGGCACCCCATGTCATAATCAAGTACAAGCAGCAAACTATTTGCATATGCGGTGCCATGTACTGTAACCTTATCAGTAACTACTGCATTTTCTGAAGATAACATGTAGTCCTCCACAACATCTCTAACAGTCTTCTTGTACATCTCTGCATAGAACTTAGTGGAATCTATAATCTGTACAGAGGATAAGAAAACTCCCACTACTCTGGTAAGCCTGTAGCAGTTGGTGTCTATCAGCTAGTGACTTTGGTTATGTTTTTGACGTTTTTAGAGGGACGAAAACACCTTTTAAAGTAGCCATGCTTACTTTCAAACCTCATTGTCCAGGTTCGTGTTAGTGAAATGTTTTAACGTCAGGTCTGCATAATGCAGGAGATAGTGATGTGATTTGATGTTTTAGTTTGAGCTTTTTGTTTGGGAACAGCACAAATCTTTGTTCTAGGTATTCCTCTAAGATTACTTTCATGTAAGCAACTTGTGATTCTGCTATTTTTGGAGCACAAACAAATTTAGCAAATTCCTTGAGGAGCAGTAACCATTGCCACACCTCATCCTTTGCTTCGGCAATTTTGTCATAAAACAAAATTAGCAAGAACCTGAGAAGCCACCAGTTTTGAGCTGCCTGACCCCCAAGCTTCTCTCCTTTTACTCTGTACCACATTCGGTTTATTGGCACTCTCCCCTGGGAAAGACTTGATCCTGCTGTTCAACAATGTATACGAGAACCACTTTCTGGTAGTCACTAAAAAATGTAAGTATAGTGACAAGTCGTAGTCGACCACACCCTCAAACAAATCATGTGCAAGACATGGAGGCAGCTTTTATCCCCAGCGTCACAGTTTCCTTTGGGTGTGTTTTTTTTTAAATACTGAACAGACTCCTTATAACTTTCGGGTTCCCTCTCGGTTGCAGAAGGAAGAGGGTTTGCAATGAAGCAATCTCTACAGAAGTTTGTTTTACAATGGAAATTCAGTAAATCCTCCAATGTAATGTGAGCCAAGATTATCCCCCAAAATGCAAGCTGAAGTCCCTTTAACAGTTTCATGTCCTACAGAAATGCCATTCGGCTCCATGTCATGCAAGTCATCAACCATGCGATTAAAAACCTTCAGTACCAAAATATTTACAGTTCTTTTCCAAACATAGCAGGGCGAGTTGAATTTGATTTACTGTTGAGCGGTGCTGTGGATAAAAAATGTCCCAGGGTGTAATAGACTGCGAGGACTTTGTGTTTTTCTTTTGCCTGTCTCGGTGGATTAGCCACTTCCAATGCATCCTGAAACAACATTATTTTCAGTGCATGAGGATCAGATGCAAACAATGCATTGGCCTGAACAGCATGTCCATCACTTACATCTTCTAAGATACCTGGCTTGGAAGGCAGTGGATTTAAAATCCGATTCATGCTGTCAATTTCTTGGAGAAGTACTTTCAGGCTTTCTTTCAAAGGAATATAATGAAAGTGCCTGTGCTGACCTTTGTCATTCCTTCCTAAAGAAATCTGCTGGGGCTCCAGAAAACTGAATTTGGTCTTGTAAAATGTAACTCTTTTATGGTGAGTGTTAAGAACACCATGATTAGCATGAAGCGATTGGACAGGACTTTGCTCCTATATGGTTTTCCTTATATTTTCTAACATTTGGTCAGTGACATGTACATCACGGAGACTTTCTTTCAACACTTTCATTGTGCTCTCATGTTGCATGTCCGGAAGACTACTCATTTCACTGACCATGTGTGTAATGTTTGAAGCTGGCACAAAATGCTTTGCCTGTAAACTCAAATAAAACAGGGCTAGGTTTTCAGTATATAAATCACCATTGTCATTTTCATCCTCTCCCACCACAGTTAAGTTACTAGTTTCTGAGGGCTGTTGTATATCTAGATAAAGGCTGTTCTACTATGGCAAGCCAATATCTTAAATTGACTTACTGTTCTATTAGATATCTAAAATTGGCTTCCTGTCTAGTTTGAGAGCTCAAATTTCCTTCCTGTGAATATGCTCTGTTTTTAATGGACTTCTGGCCCATTTCAAGATATCTCAAACTGGACAGGAAGTCAATTCGAGATATCTCAAATTGAATTCGAGATATCTCAAATTAATTTGAGATCTCATTTAAAACTCCATTTCGAGATATCTGTAATTGGAGCTTTAAATGAGATGTCTCAAATTCAATTAGAGATCTCAAATTAACCTTGTTTTCAAGAGTTCTCAAATTGAATTTGACTTCCTGTCCAGTTTGAGATATTTTGAAATGGGCCTGAAGTCCATTCAAAACATAGAGCATTTTTACAGGAAGTCAATTTGAGATTTGTCAAATTCAATTTGAGGTACCTCAAACTAGACAGGAAGTCAATTCAAGATATCTCAAACTGGGCAGGAAGTCAATTCAAGGTATCTCAAATTCAATTTAAGATATCTCGAAATGAGTTTGAGACATCAGTTAGTTTGATATACTGTATCTGCAGTTAAATTAAGATATCTTGAAATGCATTTCGATATATCTTAAATGATAATTTGGCTTGCCATAGTTCTACAGCATCGCTCAGATAAGCAGAAGAAATCATATTTACACCCCAGCATCTATGATACCTAGATATATGGGAAGTAAATGACGATTTCACTTTAAACTTACTGCTACAGCCCTTATATGGACAAAGGACCTCTAGCTCATCCTGCAGATGGTAATTCAGGTGAACTGCAAGCTCTTTTACATACTTTATACCACCACCATAAATATTTCTATATCATTCTTTGCCTCCACCACCACTCAATTTGTGCAATTTGACAAATGATTATTTAACACGTCAGAAACCAGAGAAATTAGCCTAATTCTACATAATCCCCCTGCAAGGTAAACAACAAAATCAATCAAGTGTTTTTATAGTTCTACTCGCCTAAACGTAGTACGTGTTTGTCGAACTTTTGCGTTTAATCGCAGCTTGTTGTACTATGTGATTTTAATCTTGCTCGCATTTCAGCCACTTCGCCATGTCGCCTGTTGTCCTCGACTGAGAAGAATAAAAAAATCTTCCCGTTCCACTTCGTTCCTTCGTAATACAATGTCTCACTTTTTTGTTGTCACTTTCTGCCCATCAATCCCACAATTCATCATGGTAAACAATGCGTGACATAAGTGTAAGGGGCTGTGTGTATTCTATCCCACAATGCAATATAACTACTCTGTAAAAATACAGTACATTCTGTTAAATTTGGAATTACAGTATTTTTTCTGCTAACAAATACAGTATATTCTGTAAAATTACTGGGGTTTTTTTACAGTGAGGGATTGTTTTTTTTTTTTTTCTTATCTAGAATAATTTTGGCATTTATGCAAAAAGATCAACTCTGTACTACTTTCATGGGAGTTGGGAGGGGCACACTTTATTTAATCTTGTCAATCTTACTACAGGTTTATCTGCCACTTTGCTGTTCACTGAAGACTTGCAGATCCTGTGGGAGATGGTGCTTTACCCAACACTGTTTGGATAAACTGAAAATGCACTTTGTATTGAAATCATGCAATCTGTTGCTGCTGAAAGTTATTTTTCTCTGAAAGCACTAGTGTCTACTAGGCTAGAATGTAAAATTCTCTCAAGTTAACATTAGGTTAAACAAATGCATTTATTCAATATGACTAGGTTTGGGTCAGAAATAATTGGTTTAGGGTTAAGGGCCAAACTATAAGGTTTTACAGGGATGGTCCCAGGAAGCTTACTTTAAAACACTCTAGTCATTTTTTTTAATTTATTTTTTGCATCCTGGTCACAGCGTTGGTTAGCGCTATCCAAGAGTTGACATGTATTTGAATACATTTTTTTATCAAAGCAGTTGTCCCCTAAGTTGTATCAATTTAAAATGCATTTGAAGTTGTAGGCTTTTTAAGGCACACATAAAAATACATTTAATTCTGAAGTTAAATAAGTAAATGACAATTCCAGTGTAACATAACTCAAAATAATGCCAACTAAATGCAGATGAACAAGCGGTTGAGTGGGAGAAAGTGTTACTTCTCTACTAATTTGAACATGCAGATGGATTTAATTGTATTGTGCTCATTCATTAAATTTTTACGTATTTGAAAGTTTAAGTAGGAAGATGCCATATCAAAAGATTGAGCAGATGTGATCATTTGAACTATATAAAAGTTAGGCTTGCATGTACTAATTGAAAACCATTCAAATAAATGACTTGAACATTGCAGTCAATACCAAATGCACGGCATATGATGTCAATGTAACAGGTGCACATGAGTAGTGGCGATAAAGCACAACTTTATTTCCATGCAGCATCCCTTTTGATGTTTTACCATGTGATTACCAGCTTTACAAACTCCCACTAGTCTTGCACCCTGTCATGGGTTTCAGAACTTACTGGTCAAATTGCAGCAAACTAGTGTACTAACTGTGAAATTAATATGGAGGACAGTTTTAATGACAGTCTGCAGTTTCTATTTCAATGAATCAATCGCCTCCAGACAGGCTGCAGGTAGTTTAAGATGTTCTCGGCAAACACAACGTATCAGTTGTCTGTATCTGCCCCCTAGAGTATTGTAAAACAAGGTACTCTGTTAGTTCAGCAATTACTTTAAGTGCTGTACTAACTTGATACTCGTACGAATAGAACCAATGATGTGTATTTTCAATGTATTAAATACATTTTTTAAATGAATAAACTACATTGAGATGAACTTAAATTCTGCCCATTATAACAGCTGATAGTACATGATTAAAATGTAACTGAAATGATTTTTGCAAAAGCCTGTCCGCTGGATGTTATTGACTAGTACTAAAATGGAACATACAGTAGCTATAAAATTAGACAAATGCTTGGACAATAAGTCTGGCTGAGACGTTTGGTCAAATTTATGAAAACTATTATTTTGCAGGTACTCTAACTTCAGATTAAGTGTTTTAGGCAAGGCTGTATTCTTTTCATTGTAATCACAGATTTCACAATTTCCATTAAATATATCCATTACCTTGTAATATGTAGTTACCTGTAAAAGTCAAATTTTTGAAAATAGTATAAATATACTTTTTTTTATCACTGAAAATAAATAAATCAATTGTTTGCCTTACTGACTCACTACCTGTTATGCTGCATTTAGGAACCTGGCAGCCGGTTTAGTTTGCTTTCAGTAAATGATTGGACACACGGCATTGAGCCAGACAATTACTTTGAAATGTCTTCAACAAAAGACACCAGCTGCATCACAGATCAGAAATATTTCTGCTAAAGATTGCTTAGTAGAAGAAAGGGATATTTCATGTGTCTGCTGTTATTTTTATATTTTGTTTATTTTTTTTGATAATTCACCGATGGCCAAACAGAATGTCTTTTAAAAAGTTGACATAAAAAATAAATATTCTACTATTTAGCATTTACTGTTTTTCCGGTGAGCATTTAAATATTTAGTAACATTTGTTGTATAATAACTCAAGAGAAAATTCTACATTTTGAATGTGACAAGGCATTTTTTTCTGCTTTTTAATAAATGTTTTGTTTATATAGCAGGCACCTTTTATCCAAGGTGCCTTACAGAGACTAGGGTGTGTGAACTATGCATCAACTGCAGATTCATTTATAACAACGTCTCGCCCGAAAGACGGAGAAGGAGGTTAAGCAACTTGCTCAGAGTCACACAGTGAGTCTGTGAGAGCCAGGATTTGAACCAGTGACCTCCTGGTTACATGCCCTTTTCTTTAACCATTGGACCACACAGCCCCCGGTAGTATGTTAAATCCTGAAAGATCTTTAAATACAGTATAACGTTACATATCTGACCCCCTGTGGACTGCAGATTTGCGAACATCTATAGAAAAAGAATTTACACATCCATAAATAGGTTAGTTAACAAAAAACAACACGCAAACTGCTTTAACGTTGGGGAATATTTTTTGCTTTAAAAGTAAGCAAACGTAAAAGAGATTAATTAGGCTACAAATACACAGTGTAAGCTATGCGGTTTGCTATAAGCCATCATGCAACATGCAAAGCTTTTAAAAAAATAAAATGAATAAATAAAATAAAAATACAAAACAAATGTCACAGATGGCTTCTTTTTTTATAACTCTAGAAATCCCTGCCTCCCTGGTTCTGCTTTCTTAATATCTCACGGTACTTTGCGCTCTTTCTTGATATTGCCAACGGCAGATAAGCAGCTTGGTTTGAATATTGCTTCGGCTATTTTAAACAAACGGCCGGTAAGCATTGCGTTTATGAAGCTTGCTTTGTTTGGTTCAAATGCATTTAAGAGCTACAGCAACACGCTGCCAATATCAAGCATGCGCTCCATCATATAACCACAAAAAACTTTCTCGACTGATGTATTGAAATGTCACTGCTACACGCAGCTGACTGACACACGCACACAGCCTGCCTCTCTAAAGGGGAACGCACCAAAAGGCTACACCGCTTTCTTTCTGTTTCCATCGCAGAAGCTGTATTTGCTGCCAATGCCATTGCACTTGTAGACTACTTTTTAATATATATTTATTTATTTAGCGAGGCGGTTAATTGATCAGGACGGTTATGTGATGGTCGGATATGCAACGTTCCACTGTACCTATTTTTTAGACTGAAATAAATTGAAATAAGCAATGTTTTACTGTGAAAAAAATACAGACCTAGTTACAGTACATTTTAAATTGGCACCTTGTTATATATCTCATGCTCTTTCGTGCTAAAAAGGTAACTTAATATCTTTAATGCATATGATTTATTTGTAAACGTTAAATGTACCTTTTTACATGGCTTGTATTGCTATAATAATGAACTAATATGATACAATGTTTATAGAATGAAAAACAAGAAAATGCTTCAAGTAATAGAGCTTATAAACTATAATTGAAAACTGCAGTACAAGAATGCATCACTCCTTTACTCTTCTGTCCCCTCCCCACTCACTAGCATTTTTGGGTACGCAAGTCAGAAATGAACAGTGTACCCCTGAGGTTGGGGAAAGTTGGTGATCATCTGATCCCAAACTTTATTCCCTGTATTTTGTTCTTGCAATTAGTACAAGATACTGTAGTACAGACCTGGAGATGATCTGCAGATAGTACCATAGTAGCTAATATTTAATCTAAGGATTAAATTAATACATTTGTTGCAATTGACCACCTTACTAAAAAAACCTACTACAAAAACAAACTACCTTTCCCAGAGCAGTGGGGCACTGTCCCTCCTTTCTGAATACTTTAAACCCACCCCAACTACTGAGTCGCAGCAAATTTCTATTGGAGACTCTGCTTGCGAGATTTTAAATGAGATTACAATAGAAGGCTTGTTTTTGCGGGATTTAAAGATGTGTAACAGTTGGATAGTGAGGATTTAAAACAGAATTTCCAAATTGTGGCGAAATGTAAAGAAATGCCTAGACACATAAAAACCCCAGAAGAATGTAACCGTAAGGATTTCTTTGTGGAAGACAGCAAAGGAAATAAGGTACAATTTACATGTGCAAGGTACTGTCGAGTTACTATACATATTGTGACAGAAAAAAACTGCCAAGCATTTTGGAAAGTAACTGAAAAAACAACAATTACATACAGTATATAAAAAGCGAAAGCCCTGAATTTTTTACATAAAACTCAAATAGCTAAAAATAAGCACCGAAAAACTAAATTTAATAAATGAAAAGACGCCCTAATTAACATTCATATCATAGCCAGCAACAAATGGTGCTAAAACGCAGATACTTTTGGTTAATTATACATAACAAATATTAGTGACTTGCAGTGTATTTCTGAAGCTTGTTTCTGGTGCATTGTTTGAGTGGAAATGGGCGGGTCTTGTCCAGTCTTTGAAAGCTACTGTAATTTGGGCCATTGCAGCATGTCGGTTGCTTGTCGCAGTAATTTGCACACATCTGCAGGTGCATGACTGGAGTTTCAAATTTCTTCACTTTTGATGTTGTGTGCGAAGATGCTCCTGTCCTGAGTAAGGATACTGCAGATCAGCCAGTCTTTATACTGTAGAAGGTTGCATGTGAAGTTTGAGCACCCCAGCATGAACTGTTCACAACATTTTGCAGTTTTTCTGACATCTGGCTTTTTGGTTTCCATTCAGGTGTAAACAAACTGGGATGGATATTTGTGTGAGCTGCTAATACTGATGTAATTTGGGCTTTTTGCTGAGTTGTGTGTGGTTTTAAAAAAAAGCTTTGCTGTTTTTATGCTAGATACCCAAATTTAATACCATCTATCTGTGGAAGTGGCACCCCAGTGGAATGTGCTGATCACATTCTGGGAATAATCTATGTTGTTATGCTGTGATTTTTAATTGTAAAATAACAATTTCAAAAGCATTGCCTCGCTGCCTCGGGCTCAGTAGTATCTGATATTAATCTCAGCTTCACATGCTGTGCACTTGGAGAATTTCAATTTCAGTTACAGCATGCAACAAGGTGGGGAGGGGGGGTGGGTCGGCTCTGTATTTCATTTTAAATAATAATTTGTTATAAAAATACATACATTTTTAAACAAGAACAAATGCTTTTTAAAAAAGCACACAACAGCATTTGAATACAAATAAGCCAAGAACTAAGAGCATGGTGTGGTATAGATGTATTTGTTTTAAACATTAATAAACCATAACTTTTTTTGGCTTCAGTCCAAGTCTGTTGATTTGTGAATAGGGGAACAATGAAATGCTGTGCAGAATAAGCTTAGTTAAACCTAAAAAAATTCAGCACAGGTTTGGGTCCTGGCTATGTGGAGTCACCTGTCTTCGCTGGGGATTCCGAAGGGAACGTCGGACTGGGTTAGAGAGGCAAAACCGCCGGGGACAGGCGCTCGGTGAGCTCAGAACGGACACCTGCACGTTTTTGTCCTCCAGAGGCCGGTAACTTGCTGACATCTGCTCTCAAGTTCCTGGGTGTAACAAAAAAAAAAAAAAAGCTAGCCTTGTCGTGGGATCGGAGGACACCCACTGAACCTTCGGATCTCCTGAGCTGTGTGGAGAATTGCTGCAGTGAGGAGAATTATTAGACATTACCAAATTGGGGAGAAAAAAGTGGGTAAGCACTAAATAATAAAAATATATCAATAGATCTATCTTTCTGATCACCTATTAACATCACTGGAATTAACACTGGTTCCTCCTTTTTTATGTTGAAGATCTTCAGGTTCTTTGCATATTTTAAATGAAACACTTTAGAAGAAACGGTTCTACAGTACCCACTGGTTTCACTGATTAGCATCATCTTGACCTACCTCATTTTAAGAGAACATTAGATACTCCAAGATTAGTGCTCTATGATTTTTAATTTATGTATTTATTTTTCCTGGTATCTAATCACTTCCTGATTGCGACACAATGAGAGAAACTCAAAGTGCATGTTAGAAAAGAACCAAGAGATCTCGAACAGAAGAAAAGCATGGTGGTAGCATGGTGCTTATACAAAATATGAAAATACATCTTAAAACCAAAGTAATTAATCTTTTAAGAATCATCAAACCATCTTTTAAATTTTCACTTTACAAAACATTAAACCAGTTGCTCACTGCGATAAGTGCAGTAATGGTTCATTTAATGCTAGTAGCCATGATTTTTATATTCATTACAGATCAGTAGAATATTTCTATTAATAAAAAACAAACAAACATTTAATGTAAAATATTTTTTTTTTTGCTATACTATATTTTGATAAGCACTTTTGATACTTGTTCTGGCCTGGAGCATAATGATAATTTGGCTTATGAAGAATGTATCCGCTCACTTGTATTTCAGAAAGGTTTGGTTGGATTTTTATTAACGATTGAGTTATTCTGCAAGCCTCAATCCTTTTTAAAATGTCAGTTTTAACTAAGAGGAAATTTATTCCTGGAGACGGATTTGGTTAGCTAAACTTTTGTATTTTAGTCTGAATTTGACAGCAAAATAGCCCTTTTTTTGCTATATTATTTTTACATGCTTTAAATTAGCTTGCACACAGACTTTTGAAATAACATTATGAGATGGATCATCAATTCAAGATGTAATGAAACAGTCAAGCCTCAGACTTGATGAGCCTGTATTCACTTCGGGATTCATATGGTTCATAATAAGTACATGCCATTGTTTTAATGGTGATGCATTGATTGCATCATTAATTCTCCTGCCACTGATTATGGGGGACAGACAGTGTAGAAATGCTACACACATTAATCTAAACCATGCCACTCATTATGGGGGACAGTGTATATGAAGGCTACACAAATTACTACAACCATACAATGTATTTTTTCACTAATAGATGAGCATGTCAAGGGGTGTATTTGCCTGGGTAATAATTATGGCGCTCTTTTGTATGCAGTGGGAATGGCTATCAGATTGTCACTCACAGGAAAATCCAGAGGCCAAGATGACACATCTCCAGAGAACTGCATATAAATACATCTCTGGACTTTTTAAATGGCTTGCTCAATGTTAGTAATTTTAACTGCGTGAAGTTGGCCCCACCACAAACAGCACTAACATTGACTCGTATCATTTGCTGGGTAGTGTTGTTCTAAACTAATGTTTGTGCTGCTATGTTTTTTGAGATGTTAAAGATTATTTTTTAGGGGGTTAACTTTACGCATGCCCTCCTACAATAATGGAATTAAACCAAATATGTGTCATTCGTTTGTGCTGTTGAAACCAACGTTTGTGCCGCTATCCTTTTCAAAATATTAACGATTATTTTGTAGGGTAGTGATGTCACTGAGCCCCCCTCACAATAACGGAATTATTACCATTCGTCCCTCCTGTATTTGCCTTTTTCTCTATATATCTGCTCATTGAAAATATGTAAATCAAGATGTGCTGAAAACTTCTGTATTTAATTTCTACAGTTTTACTTGAACTGATTTGTGTGTGATTTTTTATATATATATATATATATATATATATATATATATATATATATATATATATATATATATATAACATAGCAGGGAGGGGGTTAAAATCCTCCCCTAAGACATGTAAGAAAATCCTCCCTGCGTAAGACATGTTTTTTGTTAGTTTGTTTTATTGTTTAATCAGTTTTGTTAATTGTTTTGCTTTATTTAATTTAATTGTTTTATTGTTTACTTATCCCCTGCACCTGGGCGGTAATTGTAAATTAGGACCAGGTGCAGGGTATAAAAGGGAGATCGTCAGTCTGCTCAGGGCTGCAGAGTAGAAGGCGGCAGAAGAGGTGCTCTGTCTCCGAGACAAAACGGAGTTAGGTATTTGTTTCTGTTTTGTTTGTTTTGTGTTTGTTAATTAAAAAATAGCTAATCGCAGAAAAATCCACAATCTGTGTCCTGGGTCAGTATTTTTAAAGGGGCAACGAACCTGTGAGTGGTGCGAGTTTTCCACAAAAAAAAAAAAAAAAAAATTATATACTGTATATATATATAACACAGCAGGGAGGGGGTTAAAATCCTCCCTGCATAAAACATGTACATCTGCACACTTTGGTAATTGTTTTGTTTAATTGTGTTTATTTAATTATGACCTGCACCTGGCTGTTATTGTAAAGGTAGTGTAAAGCTGTGTGGTTTTGTTTGTATGTTTTGTTTTCTATTACAGGTAAACAGCTCAAAAAGAGCCAGGTGCAGGTCATAATTAACTAATAACACAATAAAACAATTAACAAAACAATTACCAAAGTGTGCAGACGTACATGTTTTATGCAGGGAGGATTTTAACCCCCTCCCTGCTGTGTTATATATACCGGGATTAATGTTAATTCAGTATCTAGAAAAGGATAGCAGCACAAACGTTGGTTTAGAATGGCACTAACCAGCACAAACAAATGCTATAAGAGTCAACGTTAGTGCTGTTTGTAGACATTGGATGAAATGTCTGTAATGTGAAGCAATACTGTAACAGTTTGTTGGAAAATAAAAAAGCTCTTTCTTTATCAGAACTGTATGTATTTCAGCTGTAACCTAACATTTCATATATGGGATGTTTTGTAAACGGTGTTCAGTAATAAGACGGTGGAAGTCTATAACATTAGAAGTAATAATTTTACTGATGCTAAATAATGCATGAGGGTCTAAAAAGCCTTGCATAATAAGGTGAAATTCACTGTAATTTGTGAAATGATCAGGCTGCCCTTATTTTTCAATCCCTTTTTTTGTATGGTCGTTAGCCCTGGGTTATAAAGTTGCAAGGAGATTAATGTGGAGAAGTGCAAGTGGGCGGGCCAGTGGGTTTGTGCTTCTTGAAGTTATACTGTATATACCCCCTAGTTCCTAGCTGATCTTCTTTTCAAGCTTTCTCAGACTCTTAAAGTACTGAACGGGCTTAAAGTGATCATTAATTACTCTGCAGATTTTAAAGGAGAAGAGATCTATTTTTTTTTTAACTGATACATTTAGAAACCTGTATCAAGGGTTCAAGGCTTCAAATTCCAAAAATAAGGCCATTGCAAAACTAGCTCAAATTAATGATGCACAAATAAGAGGTTTAGAATAAACAACACGTCACACAAAGATGCAAAGTTAATAGTCTTTATTATTTACCTCTAATATAACAAAACATTAGATTAAACCATAAGCCTACAAAAAGAAAATATATATAACCCCTTCCTATATGGGACAGTGAGGCAGCCTGGAGGTGATCTGCTTCTGTCTCTTGGTGGAAACTGAACTGCCTCATGTGAACTATTTACAGTGCTTTTTATACCATGAAATGGGGTTAATTCTCTTTCCCCCAAATAAACACTTCCTTAAGACACACAACCTTGCTTTATGAAAAAGATGTTTCACAAATGTAATAAGACTGATTCCCGTAAATGCTTGATGCCCATAAATATTGGTAATGTAACAGATCCATGGTCTGCATTGTATTAATAGCTAATGTATCGGCTTAGGAACGAGTGACAAATGGATGCTGCTAGGCCGTTAAGCGGAGACTACAAACAATGATTAGTTAAATATCGGCTAGGTAGTTGATAGTTCATTTTTATTCTGTATTAATTCCATTCAATCATTGAAAAAAGACGAGAGAATCAGACCGTTCATATTCCTGCCGGGCCATGAATGGGCTTAAGTTCAACACCAACTCTAAATAAAATGTTGTTACTGTTATTAAGCACTAGTAATAATCTGAAGCAGAGGTATTTAAAAATACCAGAAGCCTGTTTTACATTAGTGAAGTAGGCTACACATGTTTTTTTTTTTTCCATACAGTGTAGGCCAGTGTTTGCTTGAATTGTTTAAGATGTTTTACAAGTCAAGCTAATTTGTGTATAAAAAAAACAAACAAAAACAGCAAGAAGATCAGTCCCTCTTTCACAGCCAGTGTAATTTTAAAGGTACATTCCTGAAATTAAGGTAATTAAAAAAACATTTTGCTTACTGTATATTGCACTCCCTGTCGTTCTGAGTACTGTAAGCCCTTGTTAAAGATATAAAATAACACTGGCTGCATAAAAAAGTGACCACATCACTCCCGTGCTGGCTTCTGTCCTACCTTTGACTTACAAAACCCTTTATGGCCTGGCACCTGATTTTATCTAAAAGAGCTTTTGTCCCTATACGCCTCTGCCAACTTTGAACTTTTGTAATTAATTACTCTAAGCTAAACAATCGGTTTAAATTGGAGGGTCGATGTTTTGTGTACTAGCCAGCCTCTTAGAAAACCGCACAGCTCACTATGGGCAAAAGGTGGTGAGGGCGTGGCAATGACACAGCTGATCCGTTTCCATCGTCTCAGAGAGCAGAGAATGAGTTAAACTTCAACAAACCTGAATGCGCGTGTGACAGGACAGCTTTATGGTGACATACCCAGACCAGGAAGCTGACACACCCACACAGGTACTGCCGGTTGCTGCGCTTATTCAAGCAAAAATAAAAAAAAGGACATAAAAAAAAAAACACAGCTCACAGAGCCAAAAAATAAACCAGTTGAACAAAAATAAATCTTGCAACACAGAATATACCTCCTCCCACAACAAGTATCGTGCTGGTCCTTCCAGCATGAGTAGCAATTGTTTTCTTTTGGGTTTTTACTTCAGTTTTACTTTCGTTCTCCCGGCTCTCTGGCGCTCTTTCTCTCCCTCTCCTCTTCAACCCCAAGCACACAAACAGGCACCCTTATATACACGTGGCCATCTCCGAATTAGCAACAAATGAATCTATTCGGAGACAGCCAAATTCTGCATGAGTTTACAGGGATAGGGCTTTAACCCCATACACCCTGCCAAACAATAACACACACTTGTTTTAAATAAACGTAAAACAATACATTTGAAGTCATAACAGTACATCCTCACAAAATCATAATACATCAGGGTTTTGTTTTTTTAAACCAACACAAACCATTACTTTTTACATAAACAAACACCATGCGTTTATTTACAGGTAGGGCTTTGCTCTGCCCCACTAATTGCACTCAGGGCTGTCTTCTGCCCTGCCACATATCTACGAGCAGGGCACTTCTGCCATCCTATCTTCCAAACCCCACCTGATAGGACAATAATTCAAAGAGGAATGTCTTCTGGACACACAGCATTAACCAATCGTGTAATATGAGAGTTTGGGAATTTGGTTTAGTTTTTCGAAATACCAGCCCAAAAAATATAACCTATTTTTTATTTTAATGTTCCAACCTGTCAGAATAATGTGAACACAGGGATTCAGAAAGATTAAAAGAAATTACGTCTTATTTTAAAGCCGTTTTGTATGTGTAGTATAAAGTCGTGTGGGTTTTTCGAAAATAGTTAATCCGCAACAGAGTGTGCCACAGACATGGCGCCCCGGCTAAGTCTGGAAATTCAATGGCTGCTTGTCTTAAACTGTTATACAGTAAAATCCACTTTGAAAAATGTGATTGTTTTGTGCCAAATGTAATCTAGGTGAATTGTACATTCCAAAGCATTATATTTTGTTATTTATAGAATATTGAGAAATTATTACGATTTTAATATGATGGGTTTCATTGCCTTTTGCAATATGTAGTGACTTTAGACCTCTGTAAACATAAAACTACTCCAACATACCTAAATAATTTATGACAGACGTGTAGTGGACAGAGTTGTATTCAAAATAGATTTATTTTGCAATTGATGATTACTGGGATAATCTTGCATTGATTTCAAAATGCTCCATTCACTATTCGCACACACTGTCCTCATAGCGGATAACGTGATCACGTCCTGTTACATCCACTCTACTTTTAAGGCACTTTCACACCTAGTTGGTTTGACCCTTTTTGAAGTGCATGAGAACCATGTAGTTGCACCAGGGTGTACATGAAGCCCAAGTGAACTGAGATCAATTGAAATGGTGGTCTCATTTCAATTGGAAGGGTCTCGGTATGTTTGCTGCTTTGCTCCGTTTTCAACGGACCACTCCAAACAGTGAAGGAAATTGTGGAAGTGAAGAACTTCAGCAAACAAGGAAAGTGTCTCACCTTGTCTCGCATACGCAACGCAGGGCTTGTCAGAAAACACACACATACACGTAATGTCACGTACACAACAGCACATCACAAAAAAAAAAAAACTAATGCTGATTTACTAACCTGGCGCAACCCGGGGCTATTCAATGAAATTACACTAATACCAGTGCTTGAGATTTGCTGTTGCAGCGTGTGTGTGTTTTTTAAAGCATAATAGCAAAACTGTCAAGCAAAGAAGTGTCATAGGACAAATATGAAATTAAATGACAATTGAATAATGATTTAGCACATGTATTGCGTTTGGCTTTATTATAATTGTGTCATATACACTTGTAGGGATAACATTGTGTCAAGACAAAGCGGTCGTCTGTTCAGACATTACATTAGTCACTCTTGCGTTTGCGCTGCTCCACCTGAGTTTTTAGTAAACAAGCTCCTGTTGTATCTGTGTCTCACCACACTGTCAAGTGTACAACTTTCACAACAAGCCTTATTATTATTATTATTATTATTATTATTATTATTATTATTATTATTGGCAATAACAGCTAAATTGCAGTTGTATGAATGTACAATATGTAAACCTTTTTCATAATCATGATTGTCTCTGGCATTTCGTCCAAAAGAACTGTGTGTTTCTGACAAATGCCGGTAGTTGTCACACTTTCGGCATGTTAGGTTTCTTCGGCACCAAATAAATCTTCCTCTAGTAATCGGCAAGAGAGCCAAATGTGTTTGGGAAAAGTGCAATGTAGGGCAGCTACGATTTAAATCGAAAATCGATTTTTCGATCAATTCCATTCCTCATTATATACATCGATTTATAATACTGGATAATCAATTCAATAATTACATTTTTGTAACGCGTATTGTCAATAACATTTAAGTTTATCAACAAGAATGCACCAAACGCCCTGCCTTGCTAGTTACAGTATTTCTGCCAGACAAGCGGTTTTCCTGCTGTGTTAAGCATCTGATTTGCTGGTCCCATCCTACCGGCGAATCAGTTTTGAAAATGCTTTGTAAGTACACGCCCCTCTGTGTATTCGATGTAAAGAAACAAAAAAAAGCATGTCGCCTTGAATCCAGAGCAGGATGACATTGGCAAAAAGACTGTAAATAAATTGTGCACATTAAAGAAAACTGACTGTAAATAGTTTGTGCTTTGCAGTTTCAAAATGAACTGTTCAAGAATGAATATTTAACAATATTCAATAATGTTAAAAAAAAAAAAAAAATCTGTGAAACACAATTTTGCATTAACGATCAGCTTGACCTCTAGTGGGTATATGGTGTGGTAAGTAAATCAATTTTATTATTATTTTTATTATGATGATGGTGTTGTTTTAGGCAGGGATTTCCACATTGTGTGTTTCACAATATATAGTGAAGGTTAGGTGGTACATACTACAAGTATTAACAAGATGCAATGCGTGATGCTGCAGCTGTCACTGAAAAGACAGTTTTCATAAACTCGTGTCTAGTTTTATATAGAATACATTCCACAGTACTGCAATCTGTTTGGAATAAATATAGTAACACCCCTGTAGTGTGTTAAACTTTCTTTAGGCTTTTTGCAAATGTGTGGTGTGTGGGTTTTTTTCCTCTTCTGACTTTAACTGAGATGGATTTACCAGTGAGCAGAAGGATGATGGGAAATGTAGTTCTAAGAGGTCCATGCGGGTACATGGGAAGCCATCTTGATGCAGGGAATGAAATTAAAAGTTTAAAAAGTGGTCAAAATGTTTAAAAAAAACACACACCTTACGTAAACAGTTGTAGCAACACATGGGAACATGTAACACAATAAAATAAAAAAAGGTCCTTATGTGCCCTTTTAAGGTTAGCTGATTCTGGTCTTCTGTCTCTTCCAAAGATTAAGACAAAAAGAGACAGCTTTTAGTTGCAATGCTCCCAGATTATGAAATAAACTACCATCTGATATTAGACATGCAGAATCACTTAATATTTTGAAATCAAAATTAAAAACTTGCATTTTTAGACTAGCATTTTATACAAAATGTTGTGTTCTTTCTTCTCTCTTTTACCTACTATGGTTTTTTTTGTTGTGATTCATTTTACTGTAACATGTTCATGTTTTAATACATTTTATTGTAATTTTGTTTTCATTGACTTGTAAAGCGCTTTGATATACTGTTGTATCAAAGGCGCTATATAAATATACTTACCCCAATATTTAAAGTAAAACATAAATATTTTAAAATTAGAAATGACTTGGTTGCAGTAGCAGCAGTTACATTACTTTTATTATGGGATAAGCAGGTTGAAGTACTTCATTTTATAAATTAAATTATTAATCTCGCCATCCTATCATTTAAAAACCATCTCCTATTCCACAAACATCATTGGGTGGAGGTGGGAATGGTATTGAACTTGTATTCAAGTCTGTGATTAAGTAATTTTGCACTAAATAGGGTGCCAGATAGATATATTTATTGTGGCCGTAGCCAGCCATGAAAAATCACAGGGGCACTTGCCCGTGCCCCTTGAGGTTCTGAATTTGAAAATATATATATATATATATATATATATATATATATATATATATATATATATATATATATATATATATATATATATATATATATAAATATATAAAATATAAAATGTTGCAATGCCAGAATATTTGTTGTAGACACTATACTTTGTTTTAAATCCTAATCTATCAAACTTTCATTTTAACAGCAATGTCATTATCCAAATACCGAGAAGACAAGAGTGCTTGCATACCGTACATAGTTTTGTGTGATATTAATTCTAAAATGACATTCAGGAATAAAATAAGCTTAAGCAGGTTGACAAGATAGAGAGAGTTTAGCTGCATGAGATGTAAGCACATCATAACCAGTGTGTAGTGAGGCTGTGTGGTCCAGTGGTTAAAGAAAAGGGCTTGTAACCAGGAGGTCCCCGGTTCAAATCCTACCCTCAGCCACTGACTCGTGTGACCCTGAGCAAGTCATTTAACCTCCTTGTGCTCCGTCTTTCGGGTGAGACGTAGTTGTAAGTGACTCTGCAGCTGATGCATAGTTCACACACCCTAGTCTCTGTAAGTCGCCTTGGATTATATATTCACAGAGGGATAAAATGCATTTTATTTTGTAAAAATAAAATGTGTAAAAGGGCCTAAATAATAATAATTATTGGTATAATTTTAACCGAGGCCCGTGGCTCGGGTGCATCAGCTCATGGTCGGCTGGAGCAAGGCTGACAGGACCCAGCAAACAGCACAGGAGGGATCACTGACAGCTCTGGAACCAGCCTGCCATGATCAGGAGGAGATAATTGGGCTACAGGTGCTGATAGTTCGGGATGATAATTAAGGTGATTAGTCATTGTCTCAGTTGGCCAGCACCTGTAGCCGATGCAATTAGCAAGTATGTCTTTCAGCCCAGCCACACAAAAAGGCTGAGCATTCGCTACACAGGGGATTGTGACCGGGGAGAGAAGGACAGAGCTGTGCTGGAGACTTTTTTTTTTTTTTTTTTGTTGTTTTTGAAAATTGTTTTTTTTGAAAACCTACTTCTGTGCAAGACCTTTTTGGTGTCCTTCATACCAGACTAGACCCAAAATAAAAACTCACGGTTCGACCAAAGCTGTGTTCACCTCTGTGATTGATTTCTGCACTAAAAGGTGGTGCCTGCATTCAGTTAGCCTACTTTCACACTGGCACTCCTACCCGGGTCAAAATCCTGCGCAATGTGAAAACACGTACCTGGGTCGTACCCGGGTCCCAGTGACCTCAGGGTTGAGAGAGACAAAATGCATGATGGACGTTTGTAAGCAGGCGAAATAAAACAGCCACACCTGTGTGAAGGTTTCACTTCCGCAAGGAACATCTCGGTTTAGCCATATTTTTGTTGATTTGAGACACACCGTGAGCCAAGTTGCAGCAAGGATGAAGAAACATGTTCTCTAATCAACATTTGGGCCGACAATCCAATCCAGAGAAGCTTGGATGGAAGTGTCCCCAACAAACTGCTTCTGGGGCATTGATTCGCGCATTTGTACTTGCGTCTGTCACCCAGGTCAACCCTGCTTTATCAAAAGCACTGTGAAATCGTGTACCCAACCCGCATGACACCTGGTCACTGGAGCCAAAGCTGTGTCTTGCATATTGCCAAAGGTGTTTATCAACTACCAATAACACTATTTCCCCAGAGCTCACTAGAACCCTGAGATTTTGTTAAGATTCTGCTACAGTGCATTAAAATAAATACATTCTAGAAATAATCTACCTGAAGTGTGATGTGTAAGAGCACTCACCTAGACAATACATTAATGATGCCTAAAAGTTATACTGCGTTTTATTCAGTAATTAAAAAAAGAACAATAATTCTACTGGACATCACCCTAACCCTAAAACCTTTCAAAGGAATTAATTGTATTTAGAACACGGCAGATGGGTATACATTGAGTATTGACCATTTCTCTTGGGATTCAAACTTACAGCACTTTACACTTGAAGTCAAGTCCTAGCTTCTAATGAGCTATGTTTTATTTGACTGCAATGTTTTGGAGATTAGGCTACTTGCTAATTATTTCTGCCTGTACCAGTGAACATTTGAGTTTATTACATATTAATTGTGCTGCTCCAATGAATATAAAATTAATAAGAGTTTTCATTCATGCAAGTCAATAAGTGTGCAACCTTGTGAACCCGATTTAGTGTATGTCTGTAATGAGGTTTGAGATTGGCCATGTGCACTCTGCCATTCAGAGGAGATTAGAAACCTCTGGGGACAAGCTGTGCAAGTGAAGATACCCACTTGTGTTGTGTGTGTTTAATATAGATATATAAAGTTAACAACTGCAGAACAAATGGTATTCATCAGACTTTGATAAGGCAACAGTCACACTCCTATATCAGTTTGATAAGCTTGAAGAAATCCAGTAGTATGATATTTTATTTGTACATGCTGAAACAGAATAAGAGCTGATTTTTAATATGCATTTGCCTATAGGTGCCTGTTTCTTCTGTGTTTTTGAAGGTATGTTATGGGGGAGGCGGTGGTAATTTGACACACTTAGATTGGACATTCCAAAAAATGGAGAATAGGCAATAGAGAAAAAAAAAACCTGAACTGGAGTGAAGGGACAGTAGTGCAAGCGTCTCATAAATGTACATCCAATGAGTTTGTGAATGTGTCTAAATCTCTTTGAAAGCCCACTGCCTTGAAAGGGCTTGAGTGAGCCTATATCTATAAACCTTAAATAACCTTGAGGAATACGTATTGTGCCACTTTTTAAAACAAATCTTGTTGTACATGATGAAACACAAATTTCCCAGCTCTGTGTTTTGTAGACATGGCATATGATGATGGCTACCAACATAATGTTTTACTCTAAAAATTCCTCTTTTCAATTCTATACAAGTGTGTACATCTTAATTTTCCCCAAACTGATGAATCCTACCACGTAACATGCCTGTTCTGGACACGACAGTGTTAAATGCACTTCCCTCTGCTCTCGCTGCATGCCAGCATCATGGGGGGGCCCCCATTTACCTCCTAAAATCTAGTTTTTAAATTTGACATGCTAGCCAATCAGAAGCATTTCATTTTAAAGGGATTGTGTTTTATGTGATGCAAGACTTCACCACTCTTTGTCAAACAGTTAAAGGATATATTTTTTATTCTATGGCATACCATTCAAAATAATTATTGTACACAACTGCCCTCAATCAGAATATTAGTATTTGAAAACATGCTGGTACAACAGTATAATTGCCATTTGTCTTGGAATGTTTGCCTCTTAAGGGAATTAATACTGTAACATCAGCACTGCATGAAGCTGATTTTTAATGTCTTCTGAGCTTGATATATATATATATATATATATATATATATATATATATATATATATATATATATATATATATATATATATATATATATATATATATATATATATATATAATATATATATATAAATATTTGTAATCCTGTGTTATATTGATTCATTTCTACTGCATTGAATATATGTCCTGCTTTGCAAAATAAATCACACTTCGATGTAAAGCTGAGGGAACATGAAGACACTTTTGCTGTATCAAACCCCAAGTCTCCACTGGTGTGCCATGCAGTGGCTTGAAACCTAGTCTCCTGAAACCAAGTTCCAAGCCAAAATTGCAATCAGGCAGTAAACGACTTTAGGGCTGTTTCTTGTAATATCATTATTTGTATTTATAAATTATCGACAAGTGCTATGGTTCATGTATTGTTGCACGTCCCCTTCCCAAGGGCACGCATTAAGACCAGAATGGCAGTGACCAAAATGGAAACTTTAATGTAAGCGCCAGGGGAGTTGTTTTCACATTGGATATCACTCTTTTGGGATAAATCGCTTGCATTGCAATTGTGATCTATGTAGAAAAAGTAATATTGATCAACAATGCGAAGGAACTGACATCAATCACTGGCTTGAGTTGTTTTTAAATATTTTGCTGGAGGGGATTTTATCTCCTAATTGTACTCCCGAATGCAATAAATCTGTTTTTTTTTGCGTAAAACAAAACCTGCTTTGGAGGAATAAGCATCTTGGTTGATGGCTTGATCTGTACTTGCCTGTTTTGTTTGCCTGCGTATTTCTTTTTCATTTCATTGATCAAATGTATAACTGTAAAATTGCTAATTTGGCTTTCCCATTCAACAAACCTCCTTAAGTTATGTAACCCTTATGGCTGGTTTCACAGAGCTAGGTTAGCACTAATCATGGACAACCTAATGTTGTTTTAGGTAAAGTAATCCAAGATTTGTACTAATCAGGGTCTATGAAACCAGACATTAATCTTTTTAAATACATTGAGGGCTGTTTAGCCATTCTGTATGACAGGAGAGCATTACACACACATGGTTCATTCCCAGAAGCTGTTCTAATAACATGTCTGTAAAATAATGTTCAGTTTCCAATTGTAGAAAATGCTGATGTTTTCTAGAATTTCTACAAAAAGGGTGAATAGATCTTCTTCAGTGAGGTCACAAACAGATATAGTTATCAACTTGCTGTGCCACCAGCATCTTTCTCTTTTTGTCTTAACTCTTTTTGTTTCTCCCTTTTGTGTGGCAGGCAATTGAAGCTGTCGAAGTTTGAGCCGGGAAAATTGAAGATCATGACTGGGGAATGGTTTGATGAGATGAAATGTCACCGCTACGGCGAGAACTACAGTGTGATTGACGTTGTCAGATCTTCATTTAGGAGGAAAATAAATCCCGGTATGTGCTTCTTGCTATTTACATTTTGATATTTGAGAGGAATTTCCTTGACCCAGGGAAGGATACAAGGTTAAACTCTGACCATACCTATTTTGTTTCTTTTTATTTTCAACCTCCTGAAACTGCTCCTAAGATGGGGCTTTCCAACCCTGGTCCTGGGGAGCCCACGTGTCTTTATTCCAACAGAGCTCTCCATTACTTAACTAGACCCTTAATTTAACACATTTAATTGTTGCATACCACTTTGTAGTTTTCCATATACTTAACAAAAAACTGAAATTTAAAAAATGTGACCGTTCGAAATCTAACATGAAACACTGTACTACTGTTATAGGCTTCCGGTAGACTTCTGCGATATTGTTTTGTAGTTTCTTTGACTACATGATGAATAAAATATCTAAATTTTGTTCCTAAAATTATAGCCGTATAAACCCTTCTTTACTAATCCGATATGTGGAATGCAGTGGCAGATAAATATATAAAGGGATCCCTGTACATTAAAGATGCATTTTTATTACATCAAACATATTTAAGTACAAATAAATGTCATGTCTTTTTCGTGCTCATTTCAAACTGGCGGATCATACTGTACTGGCATTTAAGCTGCTGCATAGGCACAGAAAAGTTTAATTGCGTGATAATGGACCATTAGTTGTTTATAGTTAAAGCATATTAACTGAAATTGTATTGCATTAAACTGAAAAGGGTATCAAAAGTATATATTTTTTAGTTTATTTAAAATGTAGGGCATAACAAATTGCGCAAGACTATTCTCATGGATCTGACTGCCCGAACGTGACAGACATAAGAAATGTACAGAGTAAAGTTTTCAGATGTACTCCTCATTTTTAGAGGAAAAATGCAGCTGCCTTTGCAAAACATTTAAGCAGTAAATGCTTAGGACAAGAAAGCATACTAAGTTAGTCTTATCCTTCACAGTACTAAGTTAATCCACTTGAACAGGATCATCACGAATCTGATTTGGTACGCTGCAATCGGGATCTTGTTTAGTCTGATTTAGCAGATGATCGACCTGTGATGATTAACTTCTGGTACGGTGCAAATGGGATTAGAAGGTGTACTAACTTTAGTCCAATCAAGTGGACTTAACATGCTTAATCCACTAGTTTGACACATCAATTGGACTAAATTTGGTATGCCGCAGTTGACCCATGAGGTCTCCAGGACCAGGGTTGGGAAACCCTGTCCTAAGGTATTAATCTTGCTCAGGACAGAGACAGCAAATCATTCTGATTTAGCTCCACATTCTCTCTGTGTTTGGTACTCATAAATACTTCAATGCAGTACTACTTCAGTGACTGCAGTAAAATATTAAACATCACCCATAACTAATAACACTCAATGGTGGTATTTGTAGTGCTAATAAAATAAACTTATAAAATTCAAGACAAACAGTTTTATGGAATTGTAGTCAATGTTTGTAATTAAGATTTCTTTGACCTATTACAAAAATTAGCAAGCTATTATTTTCATACTATTTTATAGGGTACACGTTTTAAAATATAAGTTAAATCTTTGAGTAGGACCGATTTTTTTTTTTTTTAAATAAATAAATATATTTTTTCCAATCATGTGAATTTTGGAAAAGCTCTTAAGTTGTTCAACTATTTAAAATCAAACAGCAAAAAAAGTGTGTGACTGAGTGTGATAAAATATCAAGACAAGGGAGTTTAGCGGTTTTCGGGATCCCTGTCGATGGTTTTGAGGGGAAATCCAGCAATATGGGACATTTTGTATTTTTATAGATAATTCTAGTATTTACTGCAAAAAAAAACAAAAAAACTGGCCCATATGGTTTCAGACACAAATGGCTAATTATGTAAAACATGAATGGTCTTGTAGGGCAAGACTTGCAGAGTATAAGGGTGGGGTTTTATGTTTTAACTGAAGACCTCAACCTTGGCATATAATTGGGGCTTCTGTTTTTTGGTTTTTATTGTATTTTTCGGTGCTTATTTTTAGCTATTTGAGTTTTGTGTAAATTTTTTTTTTTTTTCAGGGCTTTCGTTTTTGATATACTGTATGAAATTAGTGTTTTCGGTTACTTTCCAAAATGCTTCAGCGAGGGTTTTTTTTAAATATGTATAGTAGTAACTCGACAGTACTTAAGTTGTACCTTCTTTCCTTTGCTGTCTTCCACAACGAAATCCCTATGGTCACGGGCACGTTCATCTGGGGTTTTTGTGTGTAGGCATTTTTGTACATTTTGCCACAATTCTGTTTTAAATCCTCCGTATCTTCACTGTAATACAGCTTTAAATCCCGCTAACAAGCCTCCATTCCTGATTGTAATCTCGTTTTAAATCTCGCAAGCGGAGTCTCCAATAGAAATGTAGGAATGTGCTGTCCATTCAGTAGTTGGGGCGGGTTTAAAGTATTCAGAACGAATCAATGGTAGATACAAGTCAGGAAGGCGGGAGATTGCCCAGCACCACTGGGAAATGTATTTATTATTATCTTTGTAGTAGGTTTTATTTTCTAATGAGAAAAAGGTAAAATCAACGTCAATTAACCATTTCCACAGTTTCCTGGTGTTGGCTATCCACTGATTTAATTTAATTTTTTTGTATCGGGTGTTTTATCGGGTTTTATTGGTTAAAACCAAAAATCAGAAGCCCTATATATAATGAAAGACAATGACTCACCAATAAGGAACTTAGTATAGTAATAGTACTAGTGTCCTTTTAATTTGACTTGTGACCTAAGATGGTTGACATATTGGGGTCATGAATTTCTGGATGACTGAACGCTTAGATACTGGCTTCATATTTAGTACATGTGTGTATTCTAGGATTCCCTAGGTCGGTTGTTGGTGTCATACAAGTAGAATTAACCCTTTTGTTGATTGTGGGTGTCGTCAAGTAGAATTAACCCTTTTTGTGGCAGTTTTTTGCAATGATGACCCCTGCCACTGTCAAAGGCACATATCTTGGGAACCATTTGAGGTAGTTGCTTTATATTTTCAGGGTGACCATGACATTGGCCTCCAACCTTATATGGCTGCTATACTGAGGTCACATGACCATTTGAAGTAACCTCTGTAGAGAGACACTAGTACACTTTAAGATAATATCTTGATGTTTGGTACACCGCTGTTTTGAATTCTCACCTTAAGTTCTAGTTCCAGTGGTGCCCAGTAAAAGTGTACTTGTTCGTTGCCGTATTATCTCTGGCCATATCAATAATACAGACCACATGCTTTTATAGTTGAAACACAATTGTATCCACAACATTTATTCTATTTAATCTCTGACCATATTATTATACTGTCTCTTAAAAAGCTTTGCAGACTGTTCTCCCAATATATTTCCATTACAGGTGTGTCTACTAGAAATTCACTTTATGACTTCAGTTCACATATGAGTTCTTGTCTTTTTTTTCTCCCAAGCCACCCAAGGCAATTTCGTCACCAATCTTGAAGACAGGAGGAGGGTCCAGATTATTGGAGAGCCTGCAAGAACCCCACTTGTGCAGACAACAAACCCACTGCCTGAGAGGTAAGGCATCTCTGGTTTCACTGCTTCAGATGAATGGGATACTGAAAATGGTAGCATTTAGAAGGGCCGCTCTTTGGTTGGAAAATTAAGTTGCAATAACAAGGTTAGGGTGTTGAATTCCCTTTTGTTGTGCAAACACGGTTAAAGTATCCTCCTTTTTCATATTGATTTACTGCATAAACATTCTTTTGTTTTTAGCTTCCTGGAGCTTAATTATTGAGGGGCATACAGGCCAAATGACTAAAGCACAGTAGATGGTACAGTAGGTTATGTGGCAACAACTTTGAACAATGCACAAGAACACAATATGTCCAGTAGTTTGTCTTTCATTGAGTAGTTGAGGTTTTTTTGCATATCTGGTAGAAAAACATACTTTGTGCAGCTCATTGACAATCTCTTTGACATGTTTCCAGGTTCATAATAATTCTGTATTTCATGTGATGGTATTGTCTGTTTTTAAATGTGCTTTCTGTGATATATATATATTTTCCATTGCATACATTGTAATTTATAAATATTCACGTTTTCTGATTTAATGATACATTTATTATAGTATCTAGTTCTTTCATTCATAACTATAAACACTCAAAGTTGTAAAATGTTGTAATACTAGAAGAAATGTATGTTTATTTTTTACTGATGTTTGTACTGTAGTACAGCTATGGGCAAAAGTTTTTTTTCATCACCCTATAGTTTTAAAAATATGAATATACAGTGCCTTGCAAAAGTATTCAGACCCCTGACCAATTCTCTCATATTACTGAATTACAAATGGTACATTGAAATTTCGTTCTGTTTGATATTTTATTTTAAAACACTGAAACTCAAAATCAATTATTGTAAGGTGACATTGGTTTTATGTTGGGAAATATTTTTAAGAAAAATGAAAAACTGAAATATCTTGCTTGCATAAGTATTCAACCCCTGTGCTGTGGAAGCTCCCAGTTTACTATCAAGAAGTACAGTTGTACTTCTTGATAGCTGGATTGTATTGTGATCTGGAAGTAGGATATCTGGGTGGTGTTTGTTTTCTTTTGGTGAATGGGCTGTCTGTGTAGACCTCACACTGACATGACCTTACTCGCAGAAACATTTCAAATGACTTTCGGGTTCTCTATACTCAAAGGGACATTCAACATTCAGGCAGGGGTCAAGAATACTTTTTCGGCACATTTTGTATCTATGCAGGGCTGCAAGAATCTAACTGGCTAGAACACCACCTTCGGCCACAGGATTCTTGTGTTTTCTTTTTTTATCATTGCCTAGCCTTCAATGACCTGGTCTGATCTAACCTTGCATGCCAATTAACTGCAATGTATGAACGCTGTTTTTTTGACACCACATGCAGTACAATAGGGTGTGAAGGTTGGTTTTACTTTGTTTGCTATAGAACACTATGTGTGGGAATGATTGTTGGAACAGTGTCTTTGGCTCTAGGATGCTCTTGGAAACTGGTTTATTCAACCAGAAAAAGGTATTCCGACTTGTTTCAGTGATGTCCCTCTGCGGTGCCTATTGCCCTTCTTGGTTCTTTATTGTGTTCCTGTATAGCATGTGGAGTGGTTTTTACTTTGTGAGGTATCTGTTGGAGAAGGAAATTTAGTTTTTGAACGTAATCCAATTCCCTATACATATTGCTGTATTCCAGTTCAGATTCATCTGATACTACTTCCTTCACGGTGTTTGAACCTCTTGTGAGTAAGATGGATGTTGTTTCTTTTGAGCAGTTTCTTGTTGAAGATTCCCTGCTTGCTTCTGAAGCCGGTGGATGCGCTTGATCTTGCTCTCCAAACCTCACATTGCATTACTATTAATATTCCCAATCTGTTCTGCAATATTTAATTGAGAGAGCTTTGCAACTGGAAGTAAATATTTAAAAAAAAAAAAAAAGCCAAGCCCATTTTGATCTAATCTACCATTTATTATATTTTGCAAGCACACTATTCAATTATTCAAAGGGGCTAATGGTGGGATAACAATAAGATCAGACTTGGTTGACTTCCGTGCACCCTTTGGGAATTAACTAAAATTTATATGATCGGTGAAAAACTGCATTTTATTAATTTAAGCAAAGCGAACCTAATGGAAAAACAAGGAGGGGGAGCTGGATCTCCTCAGCATTGTCATGTGTTTTAATGTGTTCTCTTTAAATTGAACACTGTACAGTACATTGTTTGTTTTCTTTTGCTATGCATACAGGGAGGGGAACAGTTAAGTGTTCATCCATGTTTTAGTAATTCTGAAATACTTCCTCGTTTGGTTTGAGGATTCTGCTTCCAATAGAGAATTGTGGCCATCAATGTGGGAGGGGGGATATGATTGTGCTTTGATCCCTTTCTAGTTTGAATTATCCAAAACCTGATTTTAAATTTGGTTAGAAATTTATTTGAAGGCAATTGGTGCCTTCATAGTGCCCTCTGAATGCCAGTTATTGCTTGCGAAGGTAAACAGAATCAATCAAGCGTTTTAAGAACCTCACAAATTTTTCTTACTTTCTCATTGTGTTGTATTGTATCCCTGCGCTTTGGCTCATCCAGTTGAACATCAATCCTGGTTTTTCCAAAAGTTTTGAGTGTTACAGTAGCTCGCAAGTGACTTTGGGAATGCTCATGTTTTTGTGCTGACTTTGTTAGACATCCTCGATTGCTGTAGCCAGTGCTGTTACATATTGTGCTTCCTGAACTGAACAAAATACAGTTCCAGCAGTATACTTTAAATTGACAGGTACTGGTAAGCCACAGATACCTTTTTCATAATTTCAATTTTGGAAGTGGCAAGTATCTCTTCCCTTCCTCTGTCAGTTCAGGTATTTGTGGTGTATACCTCCATTTTTTTCTGATAAAGTTCTTGTTGAAAATTGATTTGTAACCAAATCGACTACAATGTCTCAGTTGTCTTCTGACATTTATTTTTAAATTTGTAAAAAGCAGTTTGAAATATTACTTCGAAGTTCTCAATATAATTCTCGATTAGCGGTCACTGTAATAGCAATATCGTACAAAATTCAGCTATTCTTACACCCTTACCCTAGCATATTTGTTCCGCCTCTGCTCACTCATGATTGGACACCTGCATAACAAGGGGCAGATCTTTGGCTCTCCCATTGGTTAAACCTACTAAAGACCTTCAACTGTTTGTCTCACCTCTGCGCACTTATGATTGGACTGCTGTGGAGAAAATGCAGATCTTCTGTTGGTTTATTTTATATACAAAAATACAATTCTACACGATTTAAATTGTGAAGAATTAATCCGCAATCTTAAACATCTAGTGTTAATCAACTCTTTAGTTGATTAACACTAGAACTGCCGTGGCAGTCATTTAGATGTTTTTCACTTTTAAAATTTTAAATTACTCTTCATGTGTGAATGATACGCGGTTGTCTGTTCTTGACATTTCCTAAATACATGTATTAAATACCCTGATGGCATTTTGAAAGGCGAGATCTCAAAAATAAGTTATAATCCCTTTTTGAAGTAGTGCTTTATAGGTGGTAAGTTAGAAAATAAACCCTTGCATTTAATTGCTCATTTAAATACAGCATTTCAGCTGAGCAGATGTTTGATACGATGTGCTAGTGGTATTTCAGTGCAATGATTTTTACATTTAAAATACATTGAGCATTATAAATGTATGTGTGTGCAATTGCATTGCTTTTTTTTTTTAATCCGACACCTCCGTCAGACAAACATGTCTGGTTTAGCAAGGGGCTAGCGAGAAAGACCATCGCTCAGTGTAAGGTTCACGTCATGTGTGTGTTTTTTTTACCAATAATTAATGTGTCATAGTCCTAAATTGTATATCTATATAATTGTAACAACATATAAACATATTAGTTTGAGTTGATAGCTTAATACAGAAAGAAATATTTACCACATTTGGATGAATTCCCCTGCCAGATTAGCATGGTGTTTGTTGGTTGTAAGAAAACAATGCACTAATCTCTAACTTTGGTTTCTGTAGGCTCTGTTTCAGCTGCTGTGATGCTGCTGGGGGTGGATGCTGTTTGGGTGTGGATGCTGTTTGTGTGTGGTTATCTTCAGGGACTGACATTCCTGTTCTTTTGCAGTCTTTCTGGCTACACTGACCTAATTCCCATCCCCAACTGTAAACACATTCTAAGCACACAAGACCCCACCCAAACTGGTTCTACAAAGCAGAGGTTTTACAAATGTAGTAACTGTAACAATGTGTTTTCAAACACACACACACGTTACACAAAGTAAACGTTATATAGAAAATGAACAACTGCAACACAAGAAAATGATTTACAACCATTTAATACAATGTGATCAACTCATGTTATATATATATATATATATATATATATATATATATATATATATATATATATATATATATATATATATATATATATATATATACAGTACTGTGCAAAAGTTTTAGGCAGGTGTGAAAAATGCTGTAAAGTAAGAATGCTTTCAAAAATAGACATGTTAATAGATTATATTTATCAATTAACTAAATGCAAAGTGAGTGAACAGAAGAAAAATCTAAATCAAATCCATATTTGGTGTGACCACCCTTTGCCTTCAAAACAGCATCAATTCTTCTAGGTACACTTGCACAAAGTCGGGATTTTGTAGGCATATAGTCAGGTGTATGATTAAACAATTATACCAAACAGGTGCTAATGATCATCAATTCAATATGTAGGTTGAAACACAATCATTAACTGAAACAGAAACAGCTGTGTAGGAGGAATAAAACTGGGTGAGGAACAGCCAAACTCAGCTAACAAGGTGAGGTTGCTGAAGACAGTTTACTGTCAAAAGTCATACACCATGGCAAGACTGAGCACAGCAACAAGACACAAGGTAGTTATACTGCATCAGCAAGGTCTCTCCCAGGCAGAAATTTCAAGGCAGACAGGGGTTTCCAGATGTGCTGTCCAAGCTCTTTTGAAGAAGCACAAAGAAACGGGCAACGTTGAGGACCGTAGACGCAGTGGTCGGCCAAGGAAACTTACTACAGCAGATGAAAGACACATCATGCTTACTTCCCTTTGCAATCGGAAGATGTCCAGCAGTGCCATCAGCTCAGAATTGGCAGAAAACAGTGGGACCCTAGTACACCCATCTACTGTCCGGAGAAGTCTGGTCAGAAGTGGCCTTCATGGAAGACTTGCAGCCAAAAGCCATACCTCCGGCGTGGAAACAAGGCCAAGTGACTCAACTATGCACAAAACACAGGAACTGGGGTGCAGAAAATGGCAGCAGGTGCTCTGGACTGATGAGTCAAAATTTGAAATATTTAGCTGTAGCAGAAGGCAGTTTGTTCGCCGAAGGGCTGGAGAGCAGTACACGAATGAGTGTCTGCAGGCAACAATGAAGCATGGTGGAGGTTCCTTGCAAGTTTGGGGCTGCATTTCTGCAAATGGAGTTGGGGATTTGGTCAGAATTAATGGTCTCCTCAATGCTGAGAAGTACAGGCAGATACTTATCCATCATGCAATACCATCAGGGAGGCATCTGATTGGCCCCAAATTTTATTCTGCAGCATGACAACGACCCCAAACATACAGCAAAAGTCATTAAGAACTATCTTCAGCGTAAAGAAGAACAAGGAGTCCTGGAAGTGATGGTATGGCCCCCACAGAGCCCTGATCTCAACATCATCGAGTCTGTCTGGGATTACATGAAGAGAGAGAAGCAACTGAGGCTGCCTAAATCCACAGAAGAACTGTGGTTAGTTCTCCAAGATGTTTGGGCCAACCTACCTGCCGAGTTCCTTCAAAAACTGTGTGCAAGTGTACCTAGAAGAATTGATGCTGTTTTGAAGGCAAAGGGTGGTCACACCAAATATTGATTTGATGTAGATTTTTCTTCTGTTCACTCACTTTGCATTTTGTTAATTGATCAATATAAACTATTAACATGTCTATTTTTGAAAGCATTCTTACTTTACAGCATTTTTTCACACCTGCCTAAAACTTTTGCACAGTACTGTGTGTGTGTGTGTGTGTGTATATGTGTATATATATATATATATATATATATATATATATATATATATATATATATATGTATATATATATATATATGTATATATATAAGGAATCAAAAAGGGCTATGTACAGAAGGAAGATATGTAGTTTCATGCCGCTTGCGTTGTGCAGTAGTTCATTTAAACAAGGTTTCTTTTTTATGCATTGTATGCATTGGCCCCTAAAAGAGGTGAAGTTCGCGGTGACCCCTCAATTTCACAATTTCCGTGAAATCGCGATTTAGGTAGACCCCTAAATATGACGTACAGTGATTTATGACTGTGGTAGCCCATCAAATTGCTGTTTTGGCAACTATTTCTCACCTATAACCTACTATTCCTTCGGAATGTGGTTTCTAATTTGCACCGTCAGCCTTGCATTTTCCGAGAATACGATAATGAATGTGGAAGTGTGTTTTTTTTTTTTTTCAATTCGACAGGTGTTGAATGATTGTGCATCTTTTGAAAACTTTTGTGATAAACTGGTAATGCATTCTCTCTTGTCGTTCCAGTTATTCTTCAGTGGCCCAGATACATTCCTCACCTCTGCTGACACAGGTGGCTAATCTTTTCTTCATACTAGATGGATTAACCCACTGCTTTTCACAGTTAATTGTCACAGATTTATTTATGTTTGTTTTCATTGATTCTTTATTTTTTACAGACAAAGAATGAAAATATGTTTGAGCTGCCTGTGGATCTGGCTAATGGTAAGAAACATTGCCAGCAGCTCGGATGAAAGACCAGTCTGTCACATGCGGAGTTCAGAGATGTTTCCTGACAGTTTGTTCTTGTTGCTTTGTAATTGGACCCATTGGATTCTAGTGGGTTTCTTTCAGCAATGCTCTCATGTTGCTCTTTGTATCATTTTTATACAGCACACATGTAGAGAATGACTGGTTGCTGTTTTTGTTGTCTTACCTTAGAAAAACAGCCTCCTGTCTTGTTGTGTATTTTTATATAGAATGATACTGATCTATAAAATGTAAATCAGATCAATCAACTAGACACATGCAGTAGAATACTGGAAGCAACAGCACAAACAAATGTATCGTAAGTAAGGTTAATACGTAGCAATATAGACGACAGGGTGTGGGATATACTCTAATATTGGAGTATATCCCACACCCTGACGTGCCTTATTGCGCTTATAAAATGGGTCAACTATTTATTTCTTAGCAGATGCCCTTATCCGGGGTGACTTACAGTCATAAACAAAAATACATTTCAAGAGTCACAGTACGAGTAATAATACAATTAAGAGCAAGATAAATGCAATGACTTTGGTTCTAGCAAGTACAAGTATGACAAAATACGATTCAATAACTGAGCAGATAAGTGTCAGTGATAGTTACATCAGGATATAATTAAATACAAAATACTACAGATTAAAGAACACTTGACAGATTACAGTACTCTAAAGTACAGGATTAAATACAAAAAAAAAATTAGGGGGCAGATAAGAGCAAGTAAAGCGCATTTAAGGAAGAGTGATAAGTGTCCAGAGGGGGAAAAAAAGAGGAGTTCTACAGGTGCTGGAGTTCTGAAGAGGAGAGTCTTGAGAAGGCGCCGGAAGGTGGTGAGGGACAGGGCAGTCCTGACATCTGTAGGAAGGTCATTCCACCACTGCAGGGCGAGGGTGGAGAAGGAGCGGGCTCTGGAGGCAGGGGAGCGTAGAGGAGGTAAAGCCAGTCTTCTAGTGCAGGAGGAGCGGAGAGGTCCGGTGGGGGTGTAGGGAGAGATGAGGGTCTGGAGGTAGCTGGGTGCAGTCTGGTCAAGGCATCTTAGAGCCCAGGCAAGTGTAAAAAGGGACCTGCAAGTCGTAAGACTTCCCCAAATTCAATGTGTCTTCCTTTTTGTCAAACCATTTAGACACGCTGCCACCTTTTGTCAGTAATGTAGTTTTGAAGAAAAAAAGTATGTTTGTTCAGCATGAATAGTCTGGTGGTGGTGGTGGTGGTGGTAGAAAAATATAATAAAAGTGAAATGTTTGGATTCAATGAGCAGAACAGGCTGTGCAAGAAATCTAAGTTTGTCAATTTATAGGTTTGTACTTCAACAAGGAACAGAATTGCTTGACAACATTAGATTCAGGTTTTGACAGACATTTTCATCTTTATACAGTACTTCAACTTTGTGATTGTATGTACTAGGTGAAATGCATTTACATGGCACAAGAGCCCCACATTTGCATTTAAATTCTCCTGTGAGGCTGAGTGTAGGCAGTGAAGAAATAAACACCTAATCGTGGAAGGCAATTGTCCAAATGATTGTTTAATTACAGGCATTCAATTTAATTAATGTAATATTATATGGTGGCACACTATGATTATATATATATATATATATATATATATATATATATATATATATATATATATATATGTCCTTCTAAAGGTTGGGTGTTTTTGAAATAAAAAAAATTAAAAAAAAGGAATTCCATAATTTCAAAGTCCTGCTGACTCTTCAATAGGTGGTAGCTGGCACTAAAGCGTGGGGTTGGTTTGGAGACCAGTCAGTCCTCTCACACCAAACAAGACCATCTTTGCAGCCAACAAGTTACATACACACACATGCTACTGAGTGGGAGAGCTTTTGTTATGGCTGTTTCGTGTCATGCATGAGAATTTAAGTACTGTCACGTTCAACTCAACATCCTGAACATGGAAATGTTTAAGAAAAAAGACATCTAAATAAACCTAGATGCACTATTAAGCCTTTACTTACCAAATTATGAAAATAAAGACATATACAGTACATTTGTTTCAAATTTGAAGGTGACTTATGTTTTGCAAGGTTAAAAAATACAAAATATATTTGAGAAATTGCACTGATGTGGCCGTTTGCTAGTTAAAGCGGATACCTTGCAGGAAGTGGATACATTGCAGGAAGTATATGGACATCATAATCCTCCCCATTATTCATTCCTTCAAGTTGTCCTTTAGTTCTGTTCTGATTTTGTTAATTTCATCTCCATGAAGTGTTCAGTACCTTACAGTCCTTTTTAATTGATAGACACACACTGACTGAAACATTTGTCTGTATTAACTTCTAAGATATGATTGAGTGTTTGTTATGGATGAATACGCATAAGTCACAGAGGGTCTGTAGGAGATGAGTGGAAGAAAACCCAGGACAAATGACTGTGTCAAAATTTAAATGTATCAGCAGCTAGAGATGGAAGCCTCTTTTACAGGTGATCCAACAGAGATACAGAATATAATACATCCAGTACTTGACAGGCAATGAACCTGTGAGTGATCTTTGAAATTAGAAGAGAAGTCAGTGGCAAGTGGAACAACATCATCAGTACTCAACAGCAAGGGTTTGCATTGCATAAGTGCATGAGCCATTTGTAGTTGGTTGATAGCGGAGCATAGTTCACTAAAAATCATCTGTTCCACAATATTGCAGTGGTGGTTAATAAAATAATTATCTGTTGTACACTTCCATTCACTTATTTCATGTATAAATTAATTGTGTTAGCTACTGCCATGTTAAGTGCATGATAAACCTCCTTAACTTTTTATTAACCTGTTTTGTCTTCAAAAAGAAAATAGCCTCAATGTTTTCTTTTTTTTATAGGATAGTTGATTTAAAGTGTGTCTGCTATCTAGCTTATCAAATGGGCTTGACATCTAGAAGCAAGGCATCTTTTACATGCTTATCAAAACAATATAGACTAATCTCAGGTATATAAGGGTGATGGTGTAACTGGCTGAAACTATGGGCTGGTCACCACACATTAAACTACTTTTGAGGAAAAAAGGTAGATCATATAACTGGAATATTCCAGGAAAAAGATTCCACATCCATAAAACTGGTCTGATTCTAGTTTTTGCTATATGGATGCATGAAAGAAGTGAAGCAGAACAAAATACTAACCTTAGTTTTACGGGGGAAAAATTGTCCAATACCATGTATGTAGAAAATACTTTTTTTCACATGCTCACAAACAGTAATTCATTAGCAATGTGTTTTATTTTAGTGACACTGCCTGTAAGACTTAGACTTAGAACACAGTCTTTTGTAATACTGACTAAACTCGGTGCAGGCAAGGTGACAGTTTTGCTGCTGAAGTGGTTGACTGCTTTTTATTTATTTATTTATTTTTTTCCTTATTAGCTGAAAGTGCCAAAAAATCCATCACCGGAGGCAGCCAGCAGTCCCATACTGAAGAATTGCCAGCTGACACAATGACCCTGTCTCCTGATGCTGCTGTACCACTTAAACTGACCCCAGGTATAGCTGACGACAAACATTCAATCAGCAAAGTGCTGGTGTAATGCGATTCAATAAAGGTTTTACCTGAGCTCACCCTGCACTTTGAGGCCAGATTGTTCTTTGCAACTGAATAAAAACTGTGTGTGTGTGTGAGAGTAATTGACAACTGGAGTTGACAAAAAAAAAAAAAAATCAGTTGTCAATCAAGTTGCTTGAATTGACCACTAGTCTATTTTTCAGCAATTTAGTTGACAATTTCCTGACCCTTTTATACCTGGCTGTACTAACATACTGTACACACAAGTAGGTAAGATGCACTTTAGACTGAAAATCTGGAATGAAAAGAGGTTAAGTATTGATGTTTCACCCTTGTATAGGTTTTGTTTTCTTTTTATTTATTTTTTAAACATTCTAAAAATAGAAAACTGGTAGTTTGCAGCTAACCTTTGCTCTTAAAACAGTGAATTTCTTTCCTAAACAAAATCTATAGGTTCAAAGGACAGTAAAACAATTTTTTTTTGCTATAACATTTTATGCAACATTTAATTTGAATCTACTTTTATGATTTAAACAGTTACAGATCTTAGTACCACCATTATTTAACTATTAATCCTGGCTTATTTACTGATCCACTTAATAACATAACTATGTACAGTAAAATGCAGCAAAACAAGTATGCCAGTAACTTGCATCCAGTGCCATGGCTATAAATTCAGAATTGGAGCAATACGTATGATTTATTTATTTAAGTGAAAACCAGAAAATATAACAAAATAATAAATTAACGTAGCACTAATCAGTCAAACTGGGGCGTTGACACGGCAGACTGTGTGTGTGTGTGTGTGTAATATATATTATATATTTTATTATTCTGTGTTCATTGACACAGCCGTTGTACAGTTTAAACATATACAAATTTAATTAGTGAAAATACATTCGTAAAATGGTAACTCTTATTAAATTGTACGGCCCACAGGGGCGTGTTTTGTACAAATAATAAACTCCCGTTCTTTGACAGTTAAGCTTTCTTGTATTGTTTTATATTTATGGTATTTATGTTTGCAGTTACATAGAGCATTTTGAATTGTGTTTACTATGTACTTCATTTGTAAAGTACTGATTTTCCATTGTCCCTTGGAGTCTGTTATAAGTGGAGTGCACCTGTGTGTGTGTGTGTGTGTGTGTATGTGTGTGTGTGTGTGTGTGTGTGTGTGTATATATATATATATATATATATATATATATATATATATATATATATATATATATATATATATATATATATGTATATATATATATATATATATATATATATATATATATATATATATATATATATATATATATATATATATATATATATATATATATATATATATATATATATATATATATACAGTACTGTGCAAAAGTTTTAGGCAGGTGTGAAAAATGCTGTAAAGTAAGAATGCTTTCAAAAATAGACATGTTAATAGATTATATTTATCAATTAACTAAATGCAAAGTGAGTGAACAGAAGAAAAATCTAAATCAAATCCATATTTGGTGTGACCACCCTTTGCCTTCAAAACAGCTTCAAGCATCAATTCTTCTAGGTACACTTGCACACAGTCGGATTTTGAAGGCATACTCAGTCAGGTAGGTTGGCCCAAACATCTTGGAGAACTAACCACAGTTCTTCTGATGGATTTAGGCAGCCTCAGTTGCTTCTCTCATTCATGTAATCCCAGACAGACTCGATGATGTTGAGATCAGGGCTCTGTGGGGCCATACCATCACTTCCAGGACTCCTTGTTCTTCTTTACGCTGAAGATAGTTCTTAATGACTTTCGCTGTATGTTTGGGGTCGTTGTCATGCTGCAGAATAAATTTGGGGCCAATCAGATGCCTCCCTGATGGTATTGCATGATGGATAAGTATCTGCCTGTACTTCTCAGCATTGAGGAGACCATTAATTCTGACCAAATCCCCAACTCCATTTGCAGAAATGCAGCCCCAAACTTGCAAGGAACCTCCACCATGCTTCACTGTTGCCTGCAGACACTCATTCGTGTACGCTCTCCAGCCCTTCGGCGAACAAACTGCCTTCTGCTACAGCCAAATATTTCAAATTTTGACTCATCAGTCCAGAGCACCTGCTGCCATTTTTCTGCACCCCAGTTCCTGTGTTTTCGTGCATAGTTGAGTCGCTTGGCCTTGTTTCCACGCCGGAGGTATGGCTTTTGGCCGCAAGTCTTCCATGAAGGCCACTTCTGACCAGACTTCTCCGGACAGTAGATGGGTGTACCAGGGTCCCACTGTTTTCTGCCAGTTCTGAGCTGATGGCACTGCTGGACATCTTCCGATTGCAAGGGAAGTAAGCATGATGTGTCTTTCATCTGCTGCAGTAAGTTTCCTTGGCCGACCACTGCGCTTCACGGTCCTCAACGTTGCCCGTTTCTTTGTGCTTCTTCAAAAGAGCTTGGACAGCACATCTGGAAACCCCTGTCTGCCTTGAAATTTCTGCCTGGGAGAGACCTTGCTGATGCAGTATAACTACCTTGTGTCTTGTTGCTGTGCTCAGTCTTGCCATGGTGTATGACTTTTGACAGTAAACTGTCTTCAGCGTAACCTCACCAAGTTAGTCCTGGAAGTGATGGTATGTTCCTCACCCAGCCCTGATTCTCCAACATCATCTGAGTCTGTCTGGGATTACATGATTGAGTTTCAACCTACATGAGGTTGCCTAAATCCATCAGAAGAACCTGTGGTTAGTTCTCCAAGATGTTTAAGCCATACCTACCTGACTAGTATGCCTTACAAAATCCCTGACTTTGTGCAAGTGTACCTAGAAGAATTGATGCTTGATGCTGTTTTGAAGGCAAAGGGTGGTCACACCAAATATGGATTTTATTTAGATTTTTCTTCTGTTCACTCACTTTGCATTTAGTTAATTGATAAATATAATCTATTAACATGTCTATTTTTGAAAGCATTCTTACTTTACAGCATTTTTTCACACCTGCCTAAAACTTTTGCACAGTACTGTATATGTGTGTGTGTGTATATGTATATATATATATATATATATATATATATATATATATATATATATATATATATATATATATATATATAATATATGAGGTAGGTAGTGTAGAAGTTTGCCCCTAGTGGTGGACTGAAGGCAATACCTCCCTCAGTGCTATGATCAATGCAGATGTAGGAGGCAGACGAAGGACACCAGGGTTTTTGAGAACTTGCGCTAGTTTTGTTTCACACCCCCTTGGCTTTCATCTTTCAACTCTTTTCAGTTGATTCTTTCATTGAAATTTGTTACCACATAAGTTGGGGGAATAACACAGCAGTAAAAGACAAACGTGTCTTCAGGGAACACAAAACATATATAATGTCAAATACATAGCTGAAAGGGCTGTATTTTTTAAAATAAGTAAGCTTCCATTTTTAGATGTACTGTAGTTGGTTTTGTTGGTACAGTACTATATTCTCAACAGAAGTATTTTAATTCAACGATATGATTCTGAAAATATCACTTGCCAAAAGACACGACTGGACATGTGAACTGTTATACAGTAGATACTTTTAAATCTGGTACGTATTGTCGCAGTATGTAAAATTCCCCATTTAACGACACAAAAGCAACATGACATCAAAATGTTATTCATGCACAGAACTGCTTAAAATGTAAAGGGCAATGCAATTTAGCAAAAGATTTAAAAATAACATCACCACCAGTTTCCAGAATTAAAACAGTATCCAAAGTCGGTATTCAAATTTGCAGAATATAGTGCTCGATAATGCCCTAACGTCACAGTTCACTTGCAAATGAAAATGCACAAAGCAACTAAAGATCATTGATTAAAAAAATAAATAAATAAATAATGTATCACAGTATCTAAAACTGGTTAATGATTAACTTTTACATTACTGTGCCTTGTTGAGAGTGAGACCTAGTCTCACTAGATGGTTTGTCACTGTTGCCGTGTGGGCCACTGCTCCTTCCTGCGACTGGGAACAGATCAACCACTCGTCCAGGTAGTTCAGCCCTGGAAGAATATGCTCCCCTGAAAGGCGAAGCGGAGATATTTCCTATGTGCTGGACGGATAGGAATGTGAAAATTACGTATCCTTCAAGTCCACTGTTTTTTAAACCAATCGCCCGGCCGGACAGATTGGAGGATGTGGTGATGCGTGACCATCTGAAACCTCCTCTCCCTCAAGAACCCGTTAAGGTGTCTCAGGTCTAGGATGGTGCGAAGGCCGCCGTCCTTTTTTGGCTTCAGGAAGTATCTCGAGTAGAACCCCTCTTGAGATGTGTGTTCTACGAGACGGATGGCTTGTTTTGAGAAGTAGTTTCTCCACTTCTTGCCTGAGGGCCAAAACCTGGAGAGGGTCGTTTACAGATGTAACTGTGATACCTCGACAGGGAGGAGGTGCCGTGCTTAACTGGTTTGTATGGTGGTGAGCACCAAGGAGCCTGAGGTGCAATTGCTGGATAGGGCGGAGCACGCTGAGGTGGCTGCCTAGGGTGACAGCCCTGGAATTGCCGTCTGCGCGCCATGGAGTGATCGAACACCGTTGCAGCAGCAAAGGTCATCATTCAAAATGATCTAGACAGCATTCAGAACTGGGCAGACACATGGCAAATGACATATAATATAGACAAGTGTAAGGTACTGCCCACAGGCAATAAAAATGTCCATTAGAAGTACCATATGGGAGACACTGAAATTGAATAAGGAATCTATGAAAAAGATCTAGAAGTTTATGTTGACTCAGGAACGTCTTCATTGTGGGGAAGCTATAAAAAATGCCAACAAAATGCTCGGATATACAGTGAAAAGTGTTGAATTTAAATCAAGGGAAGTAATGTTAAAACTTTACGATGCTCCCAGGGGCGGCTCAATTGGCCGCGCCGCACGGGGGGAGGGGGAGGGCTAGGTCGGCCAGGGTGTCCTCGGCTCACCGCGCACCAGCGACCCCTGTAGTCTGGCCGGGCGCCTGCGGGCTTGCCTGTAAGCTGCCCGAGAGCTGCGTTGTCCTCCGACGCTGTAGCTCTTGGGTGGCTGCATGGTGAGTCTGCAGTGTGAAAAAAAGCGGTCGGCTGACGGCACACACTTCCGAGGACAGTATGTGTCTTCGCCTCCCGAGTTAGCGCAGGGGTGGTAGCAGTGAGCTGAGTATAATAAAATAATTGGCCATTCCAAATTGGGAGAAAATAATAAAAAAACAATTGGCAACGACTAAATTTAAAAAAAAAAAAAAAAAAAAAAGAAAAACTTTACGATGCATTAGTAAGACCTCATCTAGAATATTGTGTTCAGTTCAGGTCACCTCGCTACAAAAAGGATATTGCTGCACTAGAAAGAGTGCAATTAAGAGCGATCAGAATTATTCCGGGTTTAAAAGGCATGTCATATGTAGACAGGCTAAAAGAATTGAATCTATTCCGTCTTGAACAAAGAAGACTACGAGGCGATCTGATTCAGGCATTCAAAATTCTAAAAAGTATTGACTGTTGACCCAGGGGACTTTCGACCTGAAAAAAGAAACAAGCACCAGGAGACTAGATTTGGGCATTCAAGACAGAAAATAGGAGGCACTTTTTTTTGTACACAAAATTGTGGGAGTCTGGAACCAACTCCCCAGTAATGTTGTTGAAGCTGACACCCTGGGATCCTTCAAGAAGCTGCTTGATGAGATTCTAGGATCAATAAGCTACTAACAACCAAACGAGCAAGATTGGCAGAATTGGCCTCCTCTCGTTTGTAACCTTTCTTCTGTATAAAGACAATGTAGGAAATATTGGTGCTATCAAGCCGGACAAAATGTCACTCTGTCTTTTTATTTCTGTTAATGCCTTTGGAATACTAGCATTTTACTGTGGTATTTTTTTTTCTCCTTTTAGTCAAACATTTGATAGGTGCAACCCATTGTGTGTGGTCTCTAAACTTGCAAACATGATTGCAATAATTCCAACAGAGAACAGTGTTTTGTATTAGAAACAAACATAATAGGTCTGAAGAATGCATTGTTTTTTTGGAGCAGGTAAAAGCATGATTTATGTTGGTTGATTGATTCAAATTTATTGAATCTAATATAAATAAAATAGTTATCAAGAGGAGGCACAAGAAGGCAACGCACTAAACGGCTTATTAATAATTTAGAAAATACAGCCTTCATTTTTGGCCCAGCAGATAATTGAAATAACTTTTTCTAACATTTGAAACACTACTGACACGACAGCACCACCACCTTCTATGTTTTATATAGGGCCATCTCAATAAGGAGGTCTTTTCTTGCTTGTGTTGCAGAATACAGCAGTTAATCCAAATTGAAGTTAGGTTACACACCAATCCAAATATGTGAAAAGGAACTAAAGCTAAAGATGTAGAAAAAAAATGCTTACATGTGATAAACTGGTGTTTTCCAATCGGAGCAGGAAAACCAGTTAAATATATTGATGTACAGTGTAGGTATTTGGTTTTGAGGAGACCTGCTCAGAATGAAATTTATTATTATAATTTTTTTTTTCAGATGACGTACCAGAAAAAGGAAATGCTGCATCTGTTTACTACCATTTGCTATATACATCTGATAGAGACTGGATGACCAGTGAGTTTTCAGACCAGCTCCCCCAGGTGCCTCCAAGAAAACAGACTGCCGTATATAGATTTAGTCCAGTGGATCCAAGCATCCAGTCTCTGGGGCCAAGTGCGGTTTTAGATGAGGTTGACAGTCCTTTAGTAACCGAGATGGCACCTAACAAGACTTTGGGAGCAAGTGATGAGGCAGAAGCACTGGAGATCTCACATGACTCGGACAGCACCCTAGAACCTCCTACGATGTTGTTTTTAAGCCCTATATTGCAGGAACAGATCCTAGCAAGTAGACCCACGAGTTCCAGTTCCTCAAGAGATATTGATGTGTTGTCTCCCTCAATGGCAATGACGATGGATTTAGAGACCCATACCCCATTAGACAGAGCAGAAGCACTGGAGAGTTTACAGGACTACGATAGTACCCAAAAGACCCTAGATGCTAGTTTTCCAGAACAGGAAACTGTAGCATGGATTCCCAGTTCCAGGTCATCAAATGAAGCTCAGACACTATCCCCTCAGTCACCATCTCTTCCAGCGACCAGTGATTTAGAGCCTTTAATCAGGATAGATCTGGCAAAGCAAGGTGTTTTCCCATCAAGAGGGACTGATGATCAGGCAGAAGCACGGGACCTGTTGCAGGATTCTGACAGCACACAAACATTCCTTAGTCCTAGGTTTCAAAAACAAGACATGAAAGCAAAGACACCTCATCCAGGTCCCCAAGGGGACCATTCCTGGAGATGGTGGAAGATTCAGAGACACTAAACCCAAGAGAACATGGCCTGGGAGATGCATTATCCACAGAATATTTTGGAATCTTTACAGAAGACCCTTATAACATTCATGGACATAACAGACTGGAGAAGGAGGAGCAGGAATTGCTGTTAAGAAAGGAAAATTTTGGTTACAGTCCCAATTCTAGCCAACTAAACTGTCTCAATGAGGGGTCTCAAAGAAAAGCAGTCCAGTCATTAGCGTTGACATTTGATACCACGACTCCAGCATCTTTGGAAAAATCCATGGAACAAGATGGTATTAAGACCAATCAAAGGCCAAGACAAGCTCATGGCCTGAGAGATGCTTTAGCTACAGAATCTTTAGGATTCTCTACAGAAGAGCCATGTTACGCAGATGCAGATGACAGGCTAGAGGAGGAGGAGGAAGAGAATTTGCTGCCAAGAAAGGAACATGTGTCAAATTATACTCCCAGTTCTCAGGGCGAGGACAACCTACTAAACAGCATTACTGCGTGGTCTCCAAGAAAAGGAGCCATTTCTTCCTCACTGGTGGTGACAGATGATCCCATGATTCCAGAAGGTTTGGAAACCACCGTGGAAGAAGATGACTTTGAGAAAAACCAAAGCCAAAAGCATAGCTCTAACCTGGAAGATGCAAAGTATATGAAAGTTACAGAACATTCTTTTGAACTCTCTACCTATGCTTCACCAAGTGTGTGCAACAGCCTGGAAGACCTGCAGCCAAGAAGCAGAGGACTGTTGAAGTACAATCCAAGTACAAGCTCCAATGAGTCTGACACCCAGCAAATTCTGCATTTATCAGAAAAGAGCGAAATGTAAAACAGGTGCAACTTTCCCCTAAACTAGACCGCTGTGGCTTTCACTCTTCACTTCCTTCTGAGCTGCCTGATCTGGATGCAGAAGCCGACACATTCAGTTTACTTACACCTGACCTTCAGTGTAGAACCTTGGAGCACCACATACCTGGTAATTCAGCTCTATCTGATGACAAAAGTATTGAAGATTCATCCCACATTTTGTTGTTGAAAGACATGAAGAATGGCAGTTTTACCCAAATTCAGACATACAAGTAGAGGCAAGAACACTTTCTGAACAACCTTCAGAAGTTCAAGGTAAGAATTCTCTTCTCTTTTTTAAATTATATATATATATAATATGTGTAACTAATGCTACCATTCCTTTACACTTCAAGATCTATCAAATGCATGACTAGATGCCAGCACTGTATACAGTATGCATGCAGATATCGCTATTGTTTTTTGGATTAGGATCAAAACCCATATTGGTAACTTTTAACTTTGACTGCAGAATTGGTTCATGTTGGTAACATCATATGGGGTGGGGGGGGTGAAAGTTAATACCAAACCCCAGTAGGGGCCAGTGCTGGCAGTTATTAGTGTTGCAGCTCATCCTGGTTTAATGTAGGGACTAAAGGATTTGTATATAAATATCCTACAGTAATTGTATAACCCATTTTACTTGTGTTTTTGTTTTAAGTAATACTATATCCTCACTCCAATACTATCTGCAAAACAAGCAGTTCTTGTCACAAGGTTTAGCCTCAGGCTCTGGAAAAGAAACAGTGCTTTGAAGTTTCATTTATTATTCAAGAATCCTCTGGGGGCAACATGTTAAAATCCAACACTTTTTCTATTATAATAAAATTGTAGATGCCATTGGAATCTGACTCCATTTCAGCCTGCCTCGTTGTAAAGCCTTTTACTATACGATTTAAAAGACTTGTCCTGAAAATAGTCTTCCAAAGGTAAAAGGTTGTGGGTGTTTTTTTTTTTTTTGCTGAAAATGTTGGAAATTGACACGGATTTCACCACAGAGAGGATTCAGTTGTGGGATAAAACGGTTATCTGTTCAGAGCTGATACAAATTCAAAGGTCATGGTATATCTCTACTTGAAAAAAATCTCTTCAAATACCAGAAAAAGGGCATTTATAGCAAATGGGTTTAACCTAAATGTTCTCCTTTTTCAAGGAAAAGCCTCAAAACAGTTTGAACAGAATTCCTTTATTCTGCAGTTCCTCTTGTGATTCTTATAACCTTTCCAGGGTTGTGAAAGCTTTCAGAAAGCTGCTGAAGTTGTCTGTCTGTCGCCAGGTTGAGTCGGATGGTATAAAGTTTTTCATCTACCAGATGTCTATGCTTGATGCTCTTATTGAATAGATAGTGCCATCTGCGTTGTAGAATGGAGCTTTGATTTCGAGACACATGCAGAATGATCCCCCACTGACTAATGTGGAAAAGTACAGTATTGCAAAATGGGTTCTGTTTTATCCGGCCACAGTATATTAATAAAAAATTCTGATTTGTAAAATATTGATGTGAAAACATTACAAGGCATGTGACATGCTGTAATCCCTACAGGGGTTCATTATCTATAACATACAAGTAAACACTGCAAGGGGAATGAGCCTTTATATTCCAGAGATGGAAATAACACAACAAATGCATACGTTTCACCCATTCCAGGTTTTATTAGGAACTTGATTAGCCACAGTTTCTAGATACTGACTCAGATGGGTCTTCCTAAACTCCGAGTAAAGCCAGGAATGCATCAAACTGCTATGGAAGGTTAGTTTTATTTACATCCCTGTATTCACTTCAAATCAACAAGGACACCTGTATTTTTCCATGATTGCTATTAAAAAAACGTAGGCTACTTAAAATAATAACCCTATTTAACTGGGTATTGTGGTCACATGGACCTGCCACAGTAGTGGAAAATGCCAAATTCATCTTGGTTTGAACCCCTGAAGGTGGCGGCTGCTTCTAGTGCCTCATCTGCAATTCCAAAATGATACCAAGTTTAAGTGGATGTTTTTTTAAAGTTGAGTAAAAAACAAAACAAAAACAAAAAAAAAAACACATGTAGATGCAAAGCAGCTTGACAGACATTTTGTCAAATTTTGAACCACTTGACAGCCAATTTAACTTTACGAATGCAAAAAAGAAAGTAAACTATGTCTCCTAAACAAAAGGAAATGAGCACTATGAGGTTTTTTTTTAAGGCAGCAGATGTTGATGCTCCTCTGCTTTCACTGTTGTCACTGAAGGCTGAAGCTTTGATCAAACTATGATGGTCATAGCATATGTTGGTTGAAGTCTTTTTTTAAATATACAATACATTATGCATGCAGATGATTAGCGGCAACAAAACCTAAAAAAATTTAAAAAATAAAATAAAAAATCTGCTTTTAATCAGATTTATAGTTCTACGGTTGTGGAAATTCTTCTGGTGTAATTATACATTTATATATACACCTGCTTGAAAGTATTTCTTTTTGTGTCTTGTGTATCTTTATCCAACGATTTTGCTGTGAACTGTTGCTTCATGTCACAGGACAGTTCTGTAACTGCAGGCAACTCTTAACACCTGTCTTCACCAGTAAATGAAGGAATCTGCTCTTGTGTGCAGTGCAATATTTGGAGGGTCTCGCTCGAAATGATTTCCAAAGACATTTTTTAAATGAAAATGTAATTTGATTCTTAGACTGGATAATTATTGATGAACATACACTGAAAGGGAGCACATTCCAGATGGTAACCTTTGTAATATAATGGAAAAATATGTTAGCTTCTGTTGAGCAGTGGGAAACTTTAATCCGTATACCACTAATTGTGTTATTTTATAATTAATCCTGTTTCTGGAATCATGTTGCAGGGCTTAAAAACAGATGCAAGGGAGTACATTTGAGAGTTCATCCTCGCTGTGTTTGTAGTGTAAAGTTTGAATATCGGTGGTACACTACACCATTAACCTGTCCCCCTGCAACATTACCCCTAGTGCAAGTAAGAAATACAGTAGTCTCCGCGTGTAGGAATACCTCTTAAGAGAACACTTCGCCTAAGAGAACATCCTTGTGGTGAAACAGATTTTTCCCATTGTAAATGCTCCGCCTAAAGGAACATATTTTTTTGGCAATGCTAGCGATTTTCACAATTGATACAGTACTGTTTTGTAACCCGATAACTCCACATCATCCAACTTGAATTCAAATAGTTTAGTCAATCATTTCAAATGTGACTTGTCATCGCGAGAGTGTCTTGAGACACACATTTTTGAGAACCACAATTTGGTTTATTCAATCTTTCCAGAACTGCCGTCCTATCATTGCCTCATTTTGTGTTCTGATTTCCACGAGTGCACCTCATCTCTACAAAAATGGCATGTAAACAAACGGCAAAACGTGCCGCTGTTTCTCTTGCTACAAAAAGTTGGAAATTGTTCCAGCTCCTGGGGAAAAAAAACTGATTCAGACACACAAGTCGCCAAGCAATTTGTTTTCCGCTCTGGTGATTTTTTTTTTTATATGGTGTCTGGTAGTCAACTCCGTCTTGGAGAACTCTTTGGCTAAAGAACTCTTTGCTTGCTTCCTGAGGGGTGTTCTCTTGGCCGGCGGCTGCTGTACCACAAATAAAACAAATGTGATAAATCTTACATTCACGGGGGAAGTGTTTTGCTGGAGTACAGGTTAATTCTATTTTAAGGTTGATGACATTACTCCCCAATTTGTATACTGTTTTTGTGAAATTCTTCCCATTGACTAATGACATTCGTGGATAAAACGTCTGAGAAGCACATATCTTCAGTATGCCTTAAACACAGGAGCAAGCCAATTAGTCGATTGTAATTCTCCCAGAGAGACCGGACTGGTCATGATTTATTGGTTAGCAGTTGGTCATATTTGTTCTTAATCTGAAGCATTAAAAGAACTAAGAACAATGTATTGTATGTATTTAACTTGGTAGGCATTGAATTTAAACTATATGGGTGAAAGTCAATTGCATGAAAAAGACTGGAAATGTCCACAGACCCTTCTATCTTGGCATGCGATTAAATTATTGAAGATAATATTTAAAATGTGAATATCTTCATTGAAACCTGTTTGTACAACATACCTAAATAAATATTTTTTAAAACTTGAAACTTATTTACTAGCTTTGCACTAGAACCGCCATGTGGGTCATTTTGACCCATACATTTTTAAACTGCTTCGTTATGAAAATGAAAGAAGTACTATTGGATACAACTCAAAAGTTTTATTCATGAACATCAAATCTAACATTTACATAGCAGAAACACCATATTTAAATGGAAAATTAAACCTAAAAGGCTTTATTTTCAGAATGAGCGCATATACCGCACTACTACAAACAATGAAATATACATTTCAAAAGAAACAGGTATGTACATATACCTGTTTACAGGTGTAAACTGGTATATGTACTGTAACACAGCAGGGAGGGGGTTAATATCCTCCCTGCTTAAAACATGTGCGTATGCACATTGTCTAATTGTTTAATTTATTTTTATGGTTAATTATCCCCTGCACCTAGAAGTAATTGTAAATTAGAACCAGGTGCCGGGTATTTAAGAGGTGCAGTTAGTCTGCACTGGACTGCTGAGTAGAAGGCGACAGACGGTGTGTTCTGTTTCCAAGCAGTCAATATAAAAGTAAGTGCTGTGTTAAAACTGTGTGTTTTGTTTATTGACAGGTAAACCGCTTAGCCATCCTGCGTGTTAGTCACGGACCTGTTCAAAGTGAAGTTGGGCTCTTCGTTTTAAGCTAGGTGTTTATTTTGTTTTTTGTTTGTTTGTGGGTGGCTACTTCCGGTATGACAGCAGCATTGTACTCTATGGAGGCGCGTACGCGTCTGCCAGCTGACTGTGCCTGCATCCAAGGAGCTGTGTTGTAAACACAGACGCAGTTCCATTGAACACTATTGTGTAAACACATGTAAACTGGTACAAACAAACCTGTAAAACCAAAATATTTTTTTTAAAGTAATATGAAAAAAAGAATATGTAACAAGTTTCATATTAGACATATAATTTGTTATCCTACCTGTCATTTCAGTTTGCTGTAAGCATCTGAGTGCAGCTTGCCATATTTCAATCAAAATTAATACTTTCAAGATTAAATATTTCATTCTGATATATATTCCCAATTGCATTTCTGGAACAAAATGAAGTATTGATAAATAAAGCATAGGCTTTCACTGAGTTGGCATCTTGGTGCAATTGTACAAAACCACAATCATAGCAATCTCTGTCTCGTAATCTACAAACAAAGGAAGGCTTGAAATTAAAAAAAAAAAAAAAAACTAAAACACATGTGCTAGAGGAGGAGGGGGTGTGTAGCAGAATACACATCATATTTACGCAAAACAAACCAATTCCCACGGGGGCCTGTGTTCTGCAGCTTGTTGATGCTCAATCAGTCTTGTCTTCCTTAGTTTGCACTTTGTTATAAACAGCCTCTAGCATGTTAACTATAGTAAGAAAATACCATAGCATGTTAACTATTTCAAAAACAAAATCAATTGTTTTAAATTCCTCTTAATGCCCACATTTTGCCTATAAATTTCATATAAATTGTAAAGAAATGTATCTAGGAAAACTGTGCAAATTAGCCGTGGGACCAGTGCTCGAGGTTAATATTCTGGAAATGGATCCATTGCATGCACAGAAGGGCCAAAGATCCGTTGTGAGGGATGTCTAGTCCTCTACAGTTTATATCCTCTGCACTTTCTCCAGTACTAGAAGTAAGAGTATTATTCTCCTCATTAGTTAAGTGCATCTGAAACAAACTTTGCTGAAAAGCATACTGAAGCCTGATGCTGACCCATGAGAATTGCTGTATTTGGCCACAGTTTGGGGGAAAAACTGTCATATGCAGGTTGAAGCACATGGTGCATGGAAATTGAATTTCCATGATGTGATGTTTGCAAAAGGTCTAGTGCTGAGTTTCTGTTTTTTTCTTCTTCTTTATTTATTTCACACACAATGCAGGTAACAACCTTCCATAACCTGAATCTTTAATCTCATCCTACCACACCAGAAGCTCAGGTGGATACATTGTTATAGCCTGCATGCAAGGAACATGATAATCCATATCTATTTTGAAGCTAGCACTGTAAAATGTTCAACCCAGATTTAATAAACAACAAAACTCAACTAACTCTAAACAGCTTGAAAATCTAGGAGCAATGCCGGTACTGTTTTCAGATCAGACAGCAAACTGCTTTCCGTTGGCATCAAAAATTATATTGACAAAGAAATTGAAGTTTCCTTGTATGGAATGAACTTGGATATACTGAAGCACTCGATAGAAATGCTGTTGTCCATTTCAGACTTCTTATCATTTAGTTTTTTTATTTTAGATTTTTTTTACCACTTACCACTGAGCTTTTGAGGAGAGCAAAGCCATAAACAAGTCTCAGCTGGGACTCTTGATTACTTATTGTATTTTCCTGGGTCATTTCAAGAACTCGAAATGCCAGCGGCTGTTGAGTATGAACCAGGTTGAACACAAGCTTGCTGTGAGGTGATATTTACTGTATGATGGAAGGTATAATCAATCTAGAAACCAGTGGTATTTTACATGTCTACCTTTTGAAAGGTATTGCATGGAATACAATGTTGCAGACATGTAAGGGAATAATTATCTTGCATTTAAAATTATATGCTTGCTTCTGTGCCTCTATTATAGAACCTTCACAACTTAATGTCTGTGAGTAAATCTCATGTGGCAATTAAATATCCCCAAAATAATGCATCTAATACTACACTTCTGAACCATTAATCTTACACTCCATATACAACACAAAGCACTGTAGCAAACAGTATTAGCAAACCGTATCTGTTCCTCCTAACAACATGAAGATTATCAAAAAATAAATCAATACATGTACTGTAATCAATCACATGTGCCAATGTTGATGTCCTTGTTGCTTGAACAGTATTCTAGAAATTGACAGTTATAGTCATATACATAATGTTGAGGCTCTTTTTTTGTGAAATTTTTTTGTTGTATTTTTATTAGGGCTGGGACAATGCATCGAATCGGTCCAGTAACTATCGATTGGATAAACTACCCATCGATGGATCAAAACAAAATGAATATGGTGAAACCACATGTCATTTTCATTAATCCATTTTATTAGGACGAAATTTACAGAGCAATGCCTTTACTTACGCATGTAAATGATCATACTGGGGTACTTTTTTAATGGCGTGGCAAGTGTGCGCTGTGCAGAGCACAATATAAATCTATGCATTCAGAACATTTTGGAGGAGGTTCAAGCCATGCTCACATCAGTGGCAACAGCAAGAAGACTGGTTGCACATTTAAAAAAAAAAAAAAAGCCAGCTGGCAACTAGTGCTTTAAATAGAAAACAAACAGAAATGCTGAGCACAGTAAAGGCGCCACTAAAGTAAATACAGGGTCTGCAAACAAGATGGAAGCTAATGACCAAAGGTACCCCTCTCCTTCAGCCATTCGAATTAGCTACAGTACTGTTATGCGCAGAGAAAAACACTACAGCTAGTTCCATGTACCCAGTTGCAACAGGGATAAAGTACAGACTGAGCAAAGTTCCCGTTGAAGCTTTTGAAGGGGACACAACACCTGCTTTGCTAAGTCCAAATGCACAAAGCTTGCGAGAAACTACTGTGTTTTATCACCGTGATTTTGTTTACATCAACTGAATGACCCAGGTGACGAGGTTATGCCACTGCTTTTTGCATCATTCCTTGATCCCTGATTTAGTAATTTGGATTTCCTATCAGAACAAGCCAAAGCCACTGTAGTTGAAGCAATGCTTTCCAGACTAGTCAGGCTGACGGACAGCAGTCCCGCTAACGACACAAACTGTGCCACTACAACTACAAGTGACAGTTAAAAGAAAACAAAGGCTGAACAAGCATTTGCTTTGTTATTGCGTGGACGGCAGCAACCAGAGATGACCTCCAAGGAAAGCTTAATCAGACAAGAAGTGATTAGATATACCTTTTGAAACGAAGATCCACTGCTGTGGTGGAAAAATAACCAGACGCGCTTTCCAAAACTACCAACCTTGGCAATGAAGTATCCCAGCAACATCTGTCCCAGGTGAGCGGGTGTTCAGCAAGGCCGGGATAATAGTTAACAAACTCCGTTCTTTGAAATGGGAGAATGTGGATGCCATCATTTTTCTCAACAAAAACAAAAAGTAAATCGTTCTGGACCATGGAGTATAAAATAAGTTGGACGTGTGAATAGTTAAATTAAAGTTGTATCGGTTGGTGTTCCCACTTCGTTGGATTTTGTTGCAAAGGATTTTTTTTCTAACCAGTTGCTGTCAGTCAAGACATCTTTTAGGTAAGACATATTTTAATCATTTTAACCATTTGTGTGAGTGAGAAACTCGCTGGGTATCGTTTGATTTATATTAGAACAGGAAATATCTAGGGTTTATTTTACTCTAAAATTAGAACGAGAGAAACTGCAGAAACGTTTAATTTTCATGCTTACATCAGATATTTGTTTATTTTCAAATATCGTATGTTTTGCGTTATGGAAAAAAATGATGCATCGCCTCTTTAAGACAACAATGCATCAATGGTAGAAAAACTACCATCGTCCTAGCCCTAATTTTTATACATATCAAAAACACCTCTACATACAACTGTGAACACATTTTCCCTTCCCCGGAGGCCCCCCTCAACCCTCCCCGGACCCCATGAGAGTAATTTGACACAAACTAGGTAACAGGTAGACATCGCATCCTGACAATCCCCACATTTCTCAACCGTCCAAATGACAATTGAGCAGCAGTCAATAGCTTGGTTATCTCAGTCGATGCTCCCCGCCAAGTCTCCAAGGTGGCAGTTTTTGCCATATTTATCCTGGCGGTAGATAGCTCCAACATCACTATGTCATTGAAATATGACAACCACTGCTGCAAAGGTAGTCTATGTGGAGGGACCCAGCACTGTACCATCAGTTTTTTTTTTTTTTGCTGCTGTCAATCCAGCAAGCCAGATTTTCCACCGGCACTCAAGCATTTGAAGTCTCTAATCATCATTAAGTAATAGTACAAATGGATCTAATGGCAAGTCTCCCCCAATTATGTTGGACATTATAGATATCACTTGGCCCCAAAAAGAACTAACCTCTGGACATTCCCAAAGCATGTCCATTAAAGTGCCAGGTGTTTTAAGAGAACAGAGGTTACTAAGTGGGTCTGAGGTGATTCCCACAAGGTATCACTTATGAGGCGTCCAGTATGTCCTGTGGCACAATTTGAAATGCATTACCTAATAATTAGAATTTTTTGATGCATTAAACGTATTCTGCCAGATCGTACCCCAATCAATTGGCCCATCCTATAAGGTTAGATCTTTTTCCCAGATTTTGATAATAGCTAGTGGCTTGTATGAAGCTTTTAGTACATGTGAATGTTGAGGCTCTTTCTGAAGTTGTGTAAAGATATTACAAAATATACCAAAAAAGGTTATTGACTTGATTACCGGTAGAGTCTTGAATTTTGGTTCTGCTTTGCCCTTATTGTCCAAGGTCCTGGATTGTGGACAGCATCAGCAGTAAGCAGTGATGTCTTATTTATTCAGTTAATATGTTGTGTGTCTTGGGATGGCAAAAATATTGTTTTGCGCTCTGTACTGTTCTTGCTTTGGATGTTTGTGCAGCTTGTTTTGCACTTTTGTTGTCATAATAAATTACAAAAATTTAGATGCAGTTTAATAAGATGGCAGCACCAATCTTACTGGTTCAAGTGAAAGTAATTTTACATTTTGTGAACTTGCACCAGTGAGATACTTTTATATAAGAAGCTAAATTTGAAATTGTATTGGAAAACGATTCAGTACCATCAGCCAATTGGCTTCCAGCTCTAGCAGGCTTCTATCAGATGGTAGATGCCAGCTGCTATAGTCACAGCTGTGAATCGAATTTAAAATTAATCTGCACAAGTATCAGCGTTCCCATTTAGACTTGCTGTAATGAAAGCTCAGTTCACATTTACTGGGCAGCAAATACGAATAACCAAATTTATTTTACTATCCACTGAATCATTGTCAGTGTGCTGTGCCTCAAAACCAGCCAATCGATACTGTGCAACTATGAAAGCACTCAGTCCTGTGTGTTTTGTGAGAAAATAAAACTAAGCAACAAACTTTATTAGCAAACTAATGACTTAAATGATTAATGTCATGAGACTTTGCTATCCAGCATTAATTTGACATAGTGTTTTATTTTAGTTGGAAGTTCTAATGGTTTTTATTTTGGGAACAGTTTAAAATGTTGTTCCAGACACATGAAACATATTTATCAAAATCCTGTTTATCATGCTGTGCAACTTTTGATTGTATAGTTTTTGTGCTCCTGGTCACCCATTGCAAAGACTTGTCCTTTTATGAAAAAACAATAATTTCATACAGTAGCCTATATAAAAAGCGAAATCCCCACCCAAAAAAAAAAAATATTTTCGGGGGTATTGACACAAATCCCTCCCTCCCTGAGGACGGACAACAAAACAAATGGAGAGGTGCTCGAGCCGTTTAGATGCTGTTCTGGAAACCATTTTGTATGGTGTTCAGTTTATCAATGCTGTGTTGGATTTTGCTGGAGGAGTGCAGCAGGCCTATTCAAATTTATCATATTAGAGTAACCTTTTTAAATGCATATATAACGTCGGAACCAGCAGGACGAAAAAGGAAGTGCTGCCTGATGTATACGGTTTTCACATTTAAAAAGGCAAGAGGGTCGATTCCAATGATCTTAACAGTGGCAGGGCCTATTCAATTTGATATTAATACCTCCACTCGTTAGATGCACAAAAAGACCAGAATATTGATTTAAGTTCTGAAAAACTAAGCATCTAAGGGTGCTTGTGCATCTTTGTATGTATGTAATATAATATATTCATTTAATATAGCGTTTAAATATAAAAAAATGTAAATATGGTAAATAGCAAACAAGGTTAGCAACACTAAAATAGAAAGAAAAAAAATCATTACTTTTTTTGCCATCATAAGTTTGTCTTGAAATTCTTCTAAACAGTAAACTTTACGTTTTTTTAAAACATATTCCCAACAAGTACACGCTTGACCACAAAGTGTTATAAATTGCACAACATGATTTTTTTCAAATCTGCGAATACCTTGGCGACTGGTATTTTTTTATTTATTTCTTTTTTTGTAACTGCAGCATTTAAGTGACAGGTTCATGTATTAAAGCAGTATAACTTTATTTGCTCATTTACAAAAAATGTAAATAACACCTTGTTTAAAAGATTAGCGTGTGTTTTAACAGAGGCTCTGGCTCTCAGGCAGCCATTTCTGGGTTTCTTTTGTACAACAGAAGATCAGCTTCTTCCACAGCTAGCCAATCAGAAGTAATATGGGTGGGACGTAAAAACGTTTTAAAATGTTTGTGTATGTGCTAGACTTCCGCAATTTGGTTTTCAGAAACTTGCGTGGCTCTCTACAAATATACCCGGAGTGCCTTTCTAGCAACAGAGCGAACATAGGAAAAATAAATAGCTATTTGTCTGACGGGCAAAGTATAATGGCAAAACTTGTCCGTCCTACACTTGTCCCGGGCGTTGGGTGATATGAATTGGCCACCCCTGTCTGTTTTTCTATAACCGTATTGGGTAGAACTATGCAGGAAAGAAAACCATTCTCTCTTGTGTGGCAAAACCTTTCATATTTTGGTCACATATAGTAAGTAAACAAATTCTCATTACTGGTGAAAGAAGCCACTTTATATTGGTTCTGATATTTTATTTTTCAAATATTTTAAATTTTATTTATAAAATTAAACATGTTAAACATATTAAACAATATTTTAATACAATGCAGCACCAGAGAATATTGTAGTGTTTTGCTATTAAAATAGTTATGGTCCCTCAGTTATCCCCATCATTACAATAGCCAACATATAAAGCGACACAGTATTTTATTTGTGCCAATTTTTCTATTATATAAGCATCCATGGCTAAAGCTAAATCCCAGTGGGACATGCTTGTCTTCAATGTGCAGCCAAGATGATTTCTCTAAGATATTCTATGTTCTACATGACTAAGATGCTTGATAAGACATCCCCTTAATGTTGCATGAACTGCAAAGCCCTTAGAAATACATACATCAGGATTTTATTATCATGGGTGGTGTCTCGGGACAGATGCAAAGCATCTAATCATATTAACCTTGATTTTAAGGATTCCAAATTCCCATGTACAGACTTTCATCCGATTCTTGCTTCAGTAATTAAATGAATGACTAGGGAATACACCCGCTGCCTTCCATATAAAAAAACAAAAAAAATTTGAAGAACATGAAGGTTCTGGGAGACTTTATTTATACATTTCTATTGCCTGAGAGAACCTTAGAGTAAGTAGCGGGTTCTGGAAAATATAGCGTTACATGTCCCCATGTGTTGCTACAGCTGTTTTTAAATAACGTACCTGTTAAAATGTTTTCATGTTAACATCCTGACAACTTTTTTATAACTTTTAAAGTCTGTTTCAAAGCTGTTTTCAAAATGGCTGCTCAGTTGTAGTGGGACCTCGCTACTTATGCCCCTTTCACACTGTCATGCCCTATCCGGGTCGGCTACGCGATTTCACACTGCTTTTGATAAAGCAAGGTTGATCTATGTGACAGATGCAAGTAAACAGTACGTGTATCAGTGCCCCGGAAGCAGCTTGTTATTGGCGCTTCCATCCGAGCTTCTCTGGATTGAACCATAGGCCCAAATGTTGTTTAGAGCAAATGTTTCTTCATCCCTGCTGCAATCTGGCTCATGGTGTGTCTCAAGCAACAAAAATATGGCTAAACAGAACAAAAAAAACATTGTTTGTTATTTCGTCGGCTGTCATGCATTTTCTCTCACTCAACCTCAGGATGTGTCGAGCCACATCCTGAGGTGGGTTGCTGGGACCTGGGTTAACCTGGGTATGACCCAGGTGCGTGGTTTCACACTACGCGGGATTGTGATCCGGGTAGCCTAGGTAAGTGCCAGTGTGAAAGGGGCTTTACTCTTTAGTCTGTGAAGACTTTTTGGGGGTTCAAAGGTTTGTCATTGATAACTCCAGTGTTAATGAACAAATCGGTATGTAGCATTTGATTTTGGCATTTCCAAGCGGTCATTATGCCTATTTCGTTATTAAATCGTACTAATGTGATTACCGAAATTATGTTGATTTACAAAATGTTGATCTTAATGAGCAGTGCTTCTTGCGACTATTTTATTTTGTTTGCGTGGGAATTTAAAAGGAAATCTGTGTTTTTAATTGTCATAATTTATCAGGAGTTAATTTGAACTTGGAAAAGGAGGGTTTTAATGAAAAATGAAAAAGTATATAACTCGCCTTGAAACCAGTAGTTCTTTGTTGTTTTAAAAAAAAAAAAAAAAAATTGACTATGCAAACTACAGTGTGGATTGGCTGGCAGTGACAGCAGTAGAAGCAAATGTAATTTTAGAGCTTGACTGCGAGCCTGAGATTAACAGACCCCGGCTGCGACGCCGACAATACAGAGAGAGGGTGTATGGGACCAGGGTTAATTTCTTAGATTTACCAGATGACGATCTAAAAAACTTGATTGCGTCTGTATAGGGCAGCTGTTGTCGACCTCTGTCAGACTCTGCGGTAGGAACTTAAATTGCCTACGAAAAGGGTGTTGGCAGCATTGTCCTTGTATGTCTCTGGGTGATTTCAAAGGGTCACGGCTGACTTGATAAAGAGGGTTAATGATTATGTTAGTATCCCACTTAATCAGGAGCAGCTACAAAATATTAAAAGGGAGTTTTATGACATTGCTGGATTTCCCAGAGCAATGGGAGACAACGATTGCACACACGTTGCACTCAAATCACCGCAGCACCATGAGTATAGTGAATATTGGAACTCTTCCTGTTCACAAACGTTCAGGTGATGAATCCTGTAACATCTGGAACGTATGTGCTAATTTCCCTGACTCCTGTCATGACTTACATTTTGATACAATCCGCTGTGTTTAATCATTTCAGGGACCCAATGCACCAGATGGTATGCTAGTAGGTCAGTATTGTAAGACTACCTAGATAATTCAATATTTGTAGTTATGAAAATATTTTTGCCTTTTCTATACTCATGGTTTATGAATGAGATTTATTCACCATTTGTAACCTTACGGAACATGTTGTTGCATTGCTAAAATGATAATATTAATATTCAGTTAAGAAAAGGTTTAATGCAAAGCTTGTCTTTATTACACCGCCATATATATATATATGCACACATACATACGTGTACCCCAAGGTGTCCGTCATTTATTTGACATATACGGATGCCCTGTTGGGCTTTATTGCATATATATATATATATATATATATATATATATATATATATATATATATATATATATATATATATATATATATATATATATATATATATATATATATATATATATATGGACTAGAGAGGAGGGCTATAGTGGAGACAGGGGGCTATAATGGAGGTTTTCTGCTTGGGTTTCCAGCTTTGTAGTAGACCTAGCATTTGAATTAAAGTGACCATCTCCTGCTGAGTCCAGTTGACACGGAGGGTTGAGGGGGAGCTCCTTGGTCAAATAGAGTTGGCTCTTGTCTCGTCCCTGACTGACGAGGTTAAGATTGAAATTCAGGCCGCCACGCTTGCTTAACCTGAATCCTTTTCAAGATCAGTTTCACACTGTTCTGAAAGCCTTCTGCCAGTAGGATTTAAGGAGACCTGAATGCCCATCTTGTTGCTGTTTGAAAATTAAAACCTAATGTCTTGCAGACACTGGCATGTATTTGGAAAAGTTGGTAAGTGGGTTTGTGTTAAAGTACAGAGAAATCCCCTTTTTTTGTTGGTATCTGCTTTGTTTGCTTGCCATAGGTTTTCATTCCGTTGACATAATTGGATCCGTAGCTTTATCATCAAGACAGTGTGTTGGAGTGAAAAACCACTCACTTGTAAACCAGTGTTTTGTTTTGTTTTTTTGTGTGATTTTTTATTTTATTTTGTTACCCTATTTCTGTAGTGGTACTTGCTTTCCTTCTCACATTCTGCAGTATAAGCGTGCATAATTCCACCAGCTACATCAACAGTATTGTTTATTTTTTGTGATTTTAAATGTTTCATATTATGTTCGGTTAAATGTGTGTGTATTAACTGGACCCAGGAAAGGGTTAATTTTTAGCCTTGTTTAAAATGCTTAAATTCCTTGTGAGAATGTGGGTGGAATGGAGAGACATTGGACCTTGATTGGTGGTTCAACTAATTTATTGAATTTGGCACCAGATGCAGGTGTATAAAAGGCTGCAACTCAAAGGCTGGGGCTCAAGAAGAAGCTTGTGGGTTGCTGCCACACATTTTACTGTATGTTATTTGTTTAAAAGTCATTGGGTTTGTAGCATCACTATTTCAACAGCTCCCTGATAAAGCAATTGTGTGTCAATGATATCTCCGTCTATTCAAATGGAGGAAGTGGTTTGGAGAGAAAATATTCCCACCAATTGGCTGTTGTCCTCCACTCCCAAACCCCACATAATTTATAGATTCAGTACTTTGAACTCCTGCTGAATTCCCCACAGCTCCCCAGTATTGCTAACATTGATCAACTTTGGGTAAGTTAGTGCTGGGAATTTTCAGTACTAATTTGCAGGGAACATGGTTTGATTGAATTGCCCCTAAGCTGAATAAATTACATTGTTTTTAAACCACCAGATAATCAATTTTACTTTGGTGCTAATTTACTGTTGCTTTTTAAGTGTTCAGTTAAGACTTGCTTAAATAAATCAATGTGCATGAGGTAGTGTGGATTGTGTTCAATAGAAAAGGGCTCCAGGTGGTGCATGCATACATATATACATACAGCACAAAAAGAAAAAAGAATGCAAGATGATCCTTCCCCCCCAGTCCTCCACCAAAAATACAAATACATACAACGCACTTGTAAGTTTTTCCAATGAAAAACCTTGGAATGGTCAAAAATGAAAAAAAGGTTTAAATTGAGGTTTTGTGTTCTGGAAAAAGACAAATGGCATTGTAACAAATGGCAAGCAAGTTATTTTTCAAAGGCCTTGAACACAAGAATATTAAATGGGGAGGGGGGGGGAGGGAAAAATTATTCCCGGTGTAGTGTTTGGCCTTGCTGTTTGCTAGGTGAATTAAATACCTCTTGACAAAATGAATGCATTTGAAGTGGGTATTTTGTGAATTGCAACTGTAGCAGACATAAGCACATTTCCTTGATTTTTATTTTTTACATTGTCTATGTTAGTAAGCCACTTAAGCCAATACAAATTAAAAATGGTTATCTTGTCAAAAGATGTGTCAGCTTGTAGCAATTCCCATGCTACATAATGTGGGTGTAAGTCTCACCCACCTGTCCCTTTTAATTAGGGTCAGTAGCCTGGCCAGGTTAAAACTTATCCCACAGTTCCTTGCAATCACACTCTGTTTATCCTCTCTCCCCATTGGCTCATTCAAATATCCACTCCTCCAATCTCAGAGCTCCTTTAGAAGCCTTTAGCATCTTTAGACAATTCCAGTGCAGTCATTCTTTTCTTTTTTTTTATTGCATCCTGCACTTTGTCTAAACTCTTTTGTTTTCACTGCTACTTGTTTAAGTTTAGCTGTTTTTCAAGATCTGTTTAGTGTTTGTTGTTTTTGTGTGTTCAGTCTCAATTTTTTCCTGACCCTCCTGATTTTTTTTCCAAACTGTTCAACATTCAACTCCACACTACTGGACAGACTCATCATTTTCAACATACTCAATTTTTCCACCTTCTGCAATCACCATCATTACTGGACTCACTGGACTTCCTTATCTGTTCTTGAGATCATTACTTTTTTGTTTGGATTTTTTCTACTTTCATTTGATACTTTTGTTTCCTGTATTTTTTGGTTTTGTTTTTTTTGTTACTTTGTTTGGTTTTCAATTACATTGCTCTGCTGGACTTGTTAGGCCTAACTTTCATGCACCATCCATTACCATCCAGATTGTTGTTGTTGTTATTGTTACAATCTGATCATTTCATCCACTTTTATCTTTCTCTGTCTGTCGGTGTGCATTGATTTTGTGTTTGTGTTGTGTGTGTGTGTGGGTGGGTTTGAGGCCCACCGGACACTCCACCCATTTCTCCTTTTGTGTTACTTTTTGGCCTTCTGTTTTCCATCTACCAACTTACCTGTACCAGCTTTAGACTTGCCTGTTTTTTTCCACCTTTTTTTTTTGTTTATTTCATTTAGATTTCATTATTGTTCACAACAATAAACAGGGTTGGTGGATGTTCGGTATTCTTCTTAACTAACTTCTCTGGCCCGAAGTCCTTTTATACGCCAAGTACAGTATCCTCTGTGTTTTGATTGTCATTATACTGCATAGTGTTTTTCAATTAGTACAATGTGCAACAACAAAAAAGCTCTACAATGTGCATATATAAGCTCTACAACTTTCTGATGTTATTTATCTTGTAGGATCGCAGAGCCAGCCTGCTGTGATAGATGTTTCGTCTGAAGGTTGTGCCCCTTTACAAATCCCATGCTCTGCTTCAATTCCAGCAATTCTGGAGGCAAGTTGTGTGTGGTTTTTTTTTTGTTTTTTTTTTTGTTTTTTTTGCTTGATTCATTGTACTACAATGCTTTGTCAGACACCTATAGTACTAGGCTGAACAATATAAACCAAAAGTCCTTCAGTCTAATGTTTTGCCAAAATGAAAACCCTATCAATAATACATAAATAATGAGTGTGGGTCAATGTGGTCTTCCTTGCATACAAATTGGAATTAATTCGGATCTATTTTAGGAAAATGACGAAAGCTGTACTTTGTGACCAGCACACCCTGATGCAAGCATGAATATCCACTAAGTTATGTACAGTAATTGAAATAGACTCCACATTCTGGTTTTTATTGCACTTGGAAACAGATCAGCAATAAAACTCAATAGTATTGTAGCTATTTGCTTCAGTCATTGGTTTCTCTGCTTACAGTGCAAAGCTTGGTGATTTGCAGAGCATCAAATAAAGGTACAGTAATCACTCACTTTAACAGGTGTAGAAACAAGATGGAATTAGAGTTTTTGACTCTATGTTGTGCATTAATTTTCTCAATTATTTTTATCTTTAGGATAATTACCTGGAATGTGATGACGATCTCAGTTCTGTATCCAGCTTTGGATCTGATATTTCAGCTCAGAATCGGAGCCGTTCCTTAAACTTGCTGTCTGCTTCTGGGGTAAGGCTGAGTAATCAGTGGAATGCATTTGCCTGTGTGTTGAAATTATTGAAGATTTTTCAGGACAGCAAAGACCAAATCTGCAAATCTTATGATTATATATATATATATATATATATATATATATATATATATATATATATATATATATATATAATATGTATATGTATATGTATATGTATACACACACACACACCCAGTGCTAACCGATATAATGATCATACAGCATGTCCTCCAATTCCCTTTCAGTCTAACTTCCATTGTTTCTGTCTCTCCCTTTTGATACAGTATCTGAACAGAAGAAAATATGCGCTGGCTCTTTATAACACAGACCTCTTATTAGCATTTGTTTTATAACTAAATATTAGGCCTATTACATGGTTATCTTTCCTAATGTATTTACTTTTTTGCTGCGAGAGGAGCTGCAGCTGTCTCCGGGAAAGGAGACTCTTCAGTTTCGCTTCAGCCCTGCCTCGGCAGCCGAACCTGGTTTCAAACCTCTCGCACTTGGATTTCCTGTTTGTCGCTTCGAACTGAACTCCCGACCACCTTTTAGACAGGCTAGTTATAGTTTAAAAACTGCTAATTAAAATGATCCACGAGTTGGAATGTTAACTTTTTTTTAATATAGCATTGATTAGGCTATGGTGCTTTGTGCATGGTTAATTCACAGAAAGTTACTTTTTTGCTTCACTATATATGCATTATAGAGCAGGAGTTTATTTTTATTTTATTTTGTATTTTAGTCAGATGTGTGTTGTGTCCTGCGGCGCCCCCCTCCCCTGTTTTAACGCTCTTCGGTTACCATGCTCATATTGTGTGTCCCCGAGACCCGCGTTGTAGCGAGGAGCACTGTGTGTGTGTGTCTATATATATATATATATATATATATATATATATATATATATATATATATATATATATATATATATATATATCAGTGTGTGTGTATGTGTGTGTGTATATATATATATATATATATATATATATATATATATATGTGTGTATGTATGTATGTATGTGTATATATATATATATATATATATATATATATATATATATATATATATATATATATATATATATATATATATATATATATATATATAAATATATAAATAATTCAGGTAATTTTTTATAAAGGGAAATTACAAAAATGACTCATCAGTCATCCCCAAAGTACTTCTTGGGCTATTTTCCTTTCTGAATCATAAGGTGGAAATAAATATGCAATTCTCAGCATTGTGTGTCCTGAATTATATGGAGGATATTAAATATATGGTCCTATTCAACTTTGTCAAGCCTGTTTTTACACTTGTTTACAATGTGGTGTTTTCTTGTGGTTTTTTTGTGTTTTACAAACTTGTGTAAGTAGTGCCTCATGTGCACTCATTAAGTATTCCAGACCTATGGCATATTCAGAACTGTTTCTGTGTTTCAGCTTAGTGGTAGTTGGATGAGTCTGTACAGTGATGCTGGGGATTTTGGCAACCTCTGTGTCCAGGGAGCAGTGGAGTTCGCCCTGCTGTACAGCGATGTGAACAGAGAACTGGTTATCCTTGTGGAGCAGTGTCAGGACCTGGCGATTGCAAATGTGAAGAAACAGCGAACAGACCCGTGAGCAAATGGGAACGGGATGAGGCTTTGTTAAAAATTAGGATCATACTGTAGATATCTAGTGAACAAAAACTCCTGGAATTAACACATTGGGAAGGGTTTTGGTGAAAGGTGAAATCTATTGAGATTCAAAATAGTTTAAGTTTCTCCAATATACTCTACTCAGGAATACTTATTACTTCAGTTTGCCTGTTGAGAGTGAAAACAACAGATACTGAGCCAAGGTATTATGCAATTTGCACTCGGATCATCTGAACCTGTTGAGAATTAATGGAGGAACCCACACTGAACTTGGTAGCCATACAGCTACAGCTGAATCAAAAAGACAATGAAAATAAGTAGTTATGATGCCTATTGTATTTGCTTTATTTATTTGTATTTTTTTTTTATTTATTTATTTTTTTTTATTAAAGATATGCTGGTACCACAAACTCAAAAGCCCAAATTGTAAATTAATAAGGCTGTTATTCCATCAGTTAATAACTTGTAACAGTGGTGGCACTAGGCATAAGCAGACGAAGCAAAGGTCCCCAAGCAGTTCAAGGGGTCCCCGATTTTCAGGGGGATTTTGCATTTTTTTTAGTATTTTATTCCTTTTAAAAAAAAATTGATGAAAGCGATCCTGAAACACAAATTATTTGGTAACGAAATGAGACAGATGTTTAGAAATTGCACCTGCAAGTCACTTCAGTCAGGTGTACCTGCGCTGATTGGCAAGTACTGCTCTCCCAATCAGATAGTCCGTCCCTGACTTTATTGTGCTTAGTACAACAAACTTTAACGCTATCGCCTCATGTCTCGGAAACCATCTGAGGTAGTGACATCATATTTGCAAGGTGATAGTGAACACTGTCCTCTGACCTAATATGGCTGCCATATTGAGGTCATGTGCGTGTTTCTGTTTATGCTCTATGGAGATGGTATAATTTGAGCTGTATTATTTCTTACTTGTTACATTGCTACTGTTGTGTTTTTAAAAAATAAAAAAAACCTTTTACTGTAACTACTGGCCATATCAAGGATACAGAGCACATACTTCGACATAAGATCTTTACAGTTGGTACACAGGAGTATTATGTGATTCTCTCTCATGTTCCTTTTATAGGTGGTGTCTAGTGAACATTTACTATTTCACTGCCACATTGTTTTTAACCTCCAGATGTAGCAATGACCTTTTTCACACAGCTATTTAACTTCCTGTTTACAAGCTACTCAAGCTGACATTGTATTCCCTTCGATTATGCCAGTTTTGGGATGCTTTGTTTTTGTCCACCCCCAATTTTGTATTTTCATGTTGGATGGGTTTACTGGATCTCTATCAGATAAGCTTCAGTAATAATAAATAATTCACTAACATCTTTTCCCTTTCCCTCGCATGACATCCTTTCAAAAACATAAGCAATTAAAATAAAATGTAAATGTACACAGGCTTTAATTAAACCATCATCACCAGGAAGACACCTTACAAAAAACAACTGCAATGATTATACTACTAGTACTGTATATGGCATAACATTTAATTTGAGATATAAATCATTTAATCCATACTAGGGAGCTGTTATTAATTTTAATACAAGTACCCTTGAGCTTGTCTTGAAGTGTTTCATGATCGCTAAATTAATTTAACAGTGCTTCGTCTAAAATAACTGAGCCTCTGAGAAACTGTATACAATACAAATAAGTTAACGGCATGTTTATCATTGAAATTCATAGCTGCTTTAATGCCATCATAATGGATAATTATTTTATTTTTTTTTTTAAATAAAATGCCTTTTTGAACAGTACTTGAGATCTTAGCAAAACAAAAGTGCCACCTGTAGTTGTGTGTGTTTTTAATGTGATCTTGACATTGGAGTCCCTTCATAAGATTAATGGTGACTATTAGCCATTAATGCAGTAACCCTTGCTCTTGAATGCTTTTGGGAATGATTCCTTCTAGTAGTTTTTGGTGTAGACAAGTCATTGATGTTTTTACCAACAGACCTGTTAAGTCTGGATGTTTTCTCTTGATAACACCAATGGCATTGGTAGAGCTATTCTGTTTTATACTGTAGGTTTAATTGTTGTGCTATTAGTAGCACTTTAAGTTCATCATGGATAGTGCATTGGTTTGAGGTTCAGTGCTGAGATCCAGGATTGATGACCAAGTTGTTTTGTTTTTAATGCAAGTCTAGTGTATTTTGAGGTTGGCAAAGATCTGACAGGACGGCACTAACTTCACTTAATTGTACCTTGATAATTAGGAGGCTAAATTAACCACAATTTGACAGATACCTTTTTTTGGTCCAGTTTCTGTAAAAAGCCAAACTAGTTTACTGTAATGCAAACTAAGCACATTGATTTGAACTAAAGGGATGCTCCCGAGTTGCTTAATGTAGTATTTGTGTAGTGCGATATTTTTCTGTTGTCTTAAGATATCATCTGAAGGTTTTTTTTTTTCTTATTACCAGAAAGCCATAGACATCACACATTGTATTATACCTATGTGAAATATTTCCCAACCTGTTCATAAATTACATTTGTCCATATCTTCAAACACAATTCAAATTCTAAGAAACCAGTCACTAAGGCATGTATTCTAAACATTTAATAAGCTAAATTCTGTACAGGTTTTATTAATTGGGGGGTGCTGTATGTTACTCTGGATCCAGGTAATCTCAATGCCTACCTTTTTTGTAGATTTTTGACAGTGCATTCCTTCAGCAGCCTTTAATTGTATTTTTAAATGTGTGTATTGAACAGATTTCATATTTATTCACAACATATAGATTTAAATTGTGTGCCTTGTTTCCTTATTTGGAAGAATCCTGCAGTTCTTCAAATCTTAATGAGACGGCACCCACAACACTCAGTTTGGCCTCATTTGCTCTGTTAATTCTCCTGCCAATCATGCCAGCAGGATCGATTTAAAAGCAGACAAGGTTTGATCTTTCTAGGATCCAGGTTAATTAAAGTAGCTAGATTGTTTCAAATTAAAGTTAGTTGGATGGAAAGTTGAACTTTCAATTCAAATCATTAGATACAGCATTATAACCCTAAAATAGAAATGTAACTGTTCCCAAATGAGTATTTACTAAATATTGTATACCAAAGCTGCTCTTTGAGCCTGTGACGCAGTCGTGACCCTGCCCCTGAGGGATGAAAAGTACTGCACTCACCGATCTCTGCGTCATTTCTTTCAAGCCTGCTACAATCATGGATTATTATTAATTTCTTGGCAGACTCCCTTATCCAGCGCGACCTTACAATTGTTACAAGATATCACATTTTATTTTACATACAATTAACCATTAATACAGTTGGGTTTTTACTGGAGCAATCTAGGTAAAGTACTTTGCTCAATGGTACAGCAGCAGTGTCCCCCACCTGGGATTGAACCCACGGCCCTCTGGTCAAGAGTCCAGAGCCCTAACCACTACTCCACACTGCTGTATATGGTTATATTAACCTTGAAGGTTAATGTTGTATTTCTATTTCAGGAAACCCAGGGTTATGATAATAACCGAACGTATCCTTTCAAATACAAAATGTAACCATTACCGAATGGGTGAGTGTACCAAAGCAGTCACAAGGACAAGTTTGCCGACGACTGGAGTGTTACAAGCCTAAGCCAAAGTCTGCCCTGTGCGTTACCATTCGGAACCCCAGTAAAATAAGTAGCTAAGGTGAAAAAATGTACAGAAAATTTCACCTCCTATGCCTGTGTTGTAAGGGTTGACCTGAGAAGCCACCCTTCACTCCAGTTCCAAAACCAGGGTTTTGAGGATCCACGACATTAAGTCTGTAGAACCTAGTGACGGTATGGGGAGTAGCCCACACCACTGCATTGCAAATGTCCTTGAAAGATGCACCCTGGAATAAAGCCCATGAAGTTGCCATGCCCCTGGTGGAATGTGCAGTGAGCTTTTCTGGAGGGGGCAAGTTGGCCAGCTCATAGGCAGTCCTGACTGTCTGCTATCCACTTGGACAACTGCTGCTTAGACAGGGTTTGACCACAGGCCTTCACCCCAAAGCAGTCAAATTGTATTTGTCTTGTCAACATAGCACGCCAGGGCCCGAACTTGGCAGTGTGTATGGAGCTGTTGCTCTATCAGACTGGAAAGGAGGAGGACGGAAATCCTCCAATTCAACAGACCGTTTGACATGGAACGCCCAGATAGTCGTCAGAAAAAAAAGCAGGGTTGATACGGAGCATGACCTTTGTCCTGGCCTCTCTAAAAATTAAGCAGGCCTTCGCTATACAGAACGTCTGCATCACTCATCCACTTTGCGGAGGTGAAAGCAAGCAAGAAAAATGCTTCTGAATTACAAAAATTTCAGTTCAGCTGAGGAATGTCTTTCATAGGCAGCCAAATTTGCCTCGCCATGAAGTGAGCTCCTGGGGAGACAGAGTCAGTCTTAACATGGCAAGCTGAAATAGCTGCCAGACCTTTTAATGTAGTGGGGACTTTCCCTTTGTCAAATAGGTCCTGCAAAAATTGCAGTATTACTGACATGGAACAAGTCATGGGGGTCTAACCCACGAGGCAGACACCACGTCTGAAAGACCCCTCACTTTACCCGTACTAGGAACGCGTGGACACTGCTCTGGCATTTTGTAGGGTGTCAATAACCCTATTGGACAGACCCAGATGACTTAAATGCAGCCGTTCAGGTGCCAGACCCAGAGCTGCAGGCTCGATGGGTCGGGATGCCATAAGGTCCCCCGTGGCTGACTGAGCAGGTTGCGGCACGTTGGCAGTATCCACGGCTAGCAGCTCAAGCTGCATCAGGGTTGAAAACCAGAGTCTCCTGGGCCAATATAGAGCTGCTAGGAGCACCTTGGCCCGGTCCTGCCTGATTTTCTCCAGACATAGTGGGAGCAGGTCGAGCGGTGAGAAGGCGTATAACAGATGCCTCAGCCATTGTTGTTTACGGGGATCTATTCCCAAAGATGGACTCAGAGGCCCAATTTCTAACCGGAGTTACTTTTAATTAATAAGAATCTTTTGACTGTAATCACTTTCCCAAATCCATTGCATGAAGACATGCCTTGGCCGGACTTAAACTGCCCACATTGGTAGGTCCGCTGGTAAGAAAAAGCATACATCGTAATTCTACCACTAAGCTCTTATTCATTTTGTAGATAACGATGATGTAATGAGCATAAGATCATCATCTTGTACTATGCAATACTTCTCATTAGTGAAATAACAGTTTATATGAAGCAAAAACCTTGAAATGAAGACAGCATCTAACCAGCAAAATCATGCTTTTGAATGCCAAAATTCATCTGTGAAGGTCTAATTCTGCCTATTTATCAATGGTTTCTAATTAGGTCACATTTAGCACTGAATTCTCATTTTCAGACTTAAGTTCCCCTGTTTATAATACTTCTGTTCTCTATTGCAGCAAAACCTTAAAACAAGTAAAACACTTGTTAGTTTAAATATTTTATTTCAATTTACCCAAACATTAATTCTCTCCAGAGTTTTATTCTGTTTCTGTTACATCGGAATGATTATAAAAGCATCTGTGCATAGTTTAAAAAGGTGTTTTCAAGCTAAGGTTTTTGTGATAAGGAATTTCAACTGCGAACACATTTGCAAGTTAATTACATGAGATCCTCATTTCTGCCTTTCCTCCCAAGGTTACAGGCCTTGGCACCGACAGCTCTCCGATAAGGAAAGCTCATGTCTTCAGTCTGGCCAGTTTCCAAGAACTAATAAGCAAAGGAATACAGACAAGCTATTTTCTAACATTAGGTCAATGCCTGTTCTCCCTTCTCTCCATATATATATATATATATATATATATATATATATATATATATATATATATATATATATATATATATATATATATATATATATTTCTGCTGGCTTTATAGCCTTTAAAACACAGTACAGAGTATATTATAACATCAACATTGTTGCAGTTTCATAAATGTTCAATTTGTATCCCACAGATCGGCTTGTTTCTAGTAGGAGTGACAGTCTTGGGTCAGGTTCTGCTTTAGTGGGCTTGTTCTATTTCTACACATCACAGGTGTGAGTGACAGTCTTTAAAAGTCTGTTACCTGCAAAAAACTTAAACCTTGTTTGCCGGGCTCCCATCTTTACATTCTCATTCCCATCATCAGTGGGGAACCGTCAAAGAAATTAAGCTGGTTCCATCAAAGAACTATGCATCTCTGCCGCATACGCCGTTCACTCAAAAAGGTGCTTGCACCTTGTGCAAGGGAAGAAAGGTTTTAGGGTCACACGTGATACGGCCTTTGAGGCTGCTGGGGCCTAGGGCGCCAGTTTGCCGCTGGTTTACGTACTGGAGGTGATTGCTTGGGAAGCAGGTGAACCAGCTCCTTGGTGGAACATATGCCCTTGAGTGATCGTGGCATACAACAGCTGTGCTTTGTCCCCATCAGGCACACATGCCTGGGAAGCCAAAGCTGCCTGCGTGTGGCTACCAGCGCAGCCAGGTTTCTACCTATAGCCTGTCCGTTGAGCTTGGACACATGGAGCAGGTTTTTATTTACCAGGCACAGCTCATCCAGCTGTTGTGTTAAGGATAGGAGCATCAAATTAGATGCCTGGACTAAGGCAGCAATAGAAGCCTCAACTGGTGGAAAATAGGCCAGGCCCAACTTTTCTGCATTATGCACCTTATATAGGATGTCCATTGACCGGGAAACGGCAGCTGTTGCCGGATGATTGGAAGACTGGATTTCATGAAGAAAATCTAGGTGAACTGGGTGGTGATATGGGAGGCTCCTCATCAAAAATGGACTCTTTAGTTTCACCTGCTGTAGGCCAGGGCACTTGCAAGATTGCAGTGGCCCTCTTGATTAGCATTATGAGCTCTGCTGACAGGGAGAGCTTAACCGCAGGGGACATGCCGTCAGATTACGTCCTCAGATGGGAACGTCAGCTCCTGTTAGCCCCTCTCCTCAGAGGTGGCGATGGACAGCATGTTTTCCTGTGGCCAATCTGTGATTGCAGCCTCATGGGGCCTCAAGGGGACAGGCAGGGCAGATGGCGCTGAACATTCCTGCAGTAATTCAGCGAGAACAGTTCCTTGGTGGGAAACTGCTGCCCAGATCTTTTCCATCTGCTCCTTGCCTGGAACAGCGATCAGCCGACTCCATGTGATCCTCCTCTTCCGGGTGGGAGGAAGAGAGGCAGAGGTCAAAGAGGATGAGGCAGACTGTGAAGACGGTTTCCTGCTTGAGCTACTTTCCTGGGTGTGTCATCCACTCTTCCTTGGCACAGAGCCATGGGGTGAGGACACGGCCATGTCTCTAAGAGGGTGATGGGGAAGAGCACTGAGCAGAAGTAAGGGACGCAGAACACTCCTTAGAGCCGAGGGATAAGCTTTTTTTCAAGCCTGCGCTTGGAGAAAGGGGCACAAAACTCGCAGAAGCTGCGATTTAGCCAGTACCTCCTTGGCATGCTCTGGCCCCAGGCAGGAACACCTGCCATGCTTGTCCTCAGTAGGCAGACTGGCCTTGCATGTCTCAAGGATAGAACCGAGACATAATGCAATGAGCAAGCAATGCAGTGTACAGTTGTACAGTTGCTGCCTCAATCTACTTATAGATATCGACCGGGTGGATCAAGACCTGAGTGGGACCGGTTTGGTACCGGACCAGTGACCTTGGCACCGGTCGGTAGCGGGCTGGAACCATGTTGGTACCTGGACAGTACCAGGTCGGTTCGGTGCATTTAACACTGGGTCGGTAGTAGTTCAGGGCCGGATCGGTACTGGTACGGAACCTTGTCGGCACCAGGCCTGTTCGGTGGCTTTGGCTGTGTTCGGGACCGGATCTGAACAGCATTGGGTGCGGAAGTGGGTCAGTGACCTCGGTACCGTTCGGTACGCGTCCACCGGTTCGCAGTCACCGTGGGTGGCAACTTACGGGGATGCCGACCTGTAAAAGCCACTGGCAAAACCAGTCAGTTAGTACCACACACGAGACTGAGGGAAGTCTTCTTGTTAGAATGGACTAACAGCCTTCGTAATGATGATGCTAAAAAGCTGTTGCCAAAATGGTACCAGGACACTGGGGTTGAAGTTGTAAGCCACAACAACCAAAGCTCTTGCTGCATGTGGGCCGAGTACCACGTTGCAGACAGGCCTGCACGTAGTATCTGTAAAACCAGAAAAAAGCACGATGAGAAAAGACAACAAAAAAATAGTAATTGAACAATTACATATGTAATATATAAAACGTCTCATTGTGCTAAAAAGCAAAAACAAGAAATAAAATAAGTTCCTTGAACAAGGCTGTCCGATCAGGTCAGTCTTGAAAAGAAAAATGGTCCCGAGATCTGAACGCAGTCCTTTATCCCTCAGGTGCGGGGTCATGACTGTTGTCACAGGCTCAAAGAGCAGCTTTGGTATACAGTATTCAGGATTCAGGTCTTTTAGGAGGCAAGTACCCATTCAGTAGTGGTTACATTTCATACTTTTAAACTGAATCATTGTTTTTAAATCATTCCCACTGCCCTGCTTCAATAGCCCTAACTTGCAACATCATGAGTTACTGTACATTTCTGGTTTGTGCTTTGTTGAGTAAACCATTGGTATGAAATATATCCAAGTTCATGAATAGTCCCTGAAATGTAAGCCTTTTTCTCAAAGAGAGTAATCATAATAACTCCACCTAAATATCATGGAAATAATTTTTTCATTTCTTTTTCAATACAGGTATGTGAAGACCTATTTGTACCCTGAAAAATCCCGCCTTAGCAAGCGGAAGACTTCAGTAAAGAAAAACACTGTGAACCCTGTCTATAAGGAACCGCTAACGGTATGCTAGCACCATGTTTACTGTGGTACACGTTTTATTTTAATATTATAAGTAATACTAAGAAGAAACTTAGCATTACTGTGAGATGAGAAGAAAACAATAATATGATTTGTATTACATTAAAATACCTTCATTTATTCAATAATATTTTGGTTTACTTTGGTGTATAAGGTTATTTACGAAAATGCCCCTAGTAGTAGTAGTAGTAGTAGTAGTAGTATTATTATTGATATGATTTTGGCACTGTGAATTTTAGTACATTTCAGGAACGAGACTTTAATTGGTTGTTTCTGAGTAGCCTACAGAGCACTGCCCCTTTTAAAAATAAGAACAAACAAAGTCAAATCACACAGGCAGGCACTGTGTCCAAGAAGCGGGGCATCACAAAGATAAGAAAAAGACTACAAAAAAGATAAACCTCGTTTTTATCTAGTTTGCAAAAAATCAAAGACTAAGGAAGTAATTATTTTTTGAAGATGCAAGCCCACTTTTTTTAATTCAAAAAATAAATTAACAAGCGCTGTATGTGTGAAGATCACAACCGAGAGTTTACAGTAAAATACGATCTGTGTTCAACCAAATAATTTACAGATAATCGCATGTCTGTATTTTCACTGCATGACATACTGCATTTTTAAAGGAAATAAAGGAAGTGCCTAACCAAAAGTGTTTTTACATCCATTTCCAAGATTTCACTGACTTATTCAATTTCACGATTTCTTTGGCCTCTGACAAAATCGTAGCCTTAATTATTATTATGATCTTCGTAAACACAATTTCAGGTAAGCAGAGTAGCTGCCCAGTTGCTGAGTTAGGATAACAGGACATACGTTTTACACATCAAGCACATTTTTTTTCCTGTTACGGCTGTATAGTCTTACAACTGGGCTTTTCACACTGCAGCCCAGAATGCAGGGTTTTTATACCATACTAAATTATGTAATTGGCTGATTAGGCCAACCTGCTAAAATTAAACAATTCACGTATTTAACCCACAAATGTTGACAACTAAGGCTTTTCAGCCCATTGCCTTCTGTGGAATGTAGTCCTGTGCTCCACAGGATTACTCTCTTTGCGCCTTGTTTCACTATATATACAGTACTGTGCAAAAGTTTTAGGCATGTGTGAAAAAATGCTGTAAAGTAAGAATGCTTTCAAAAATAGACATGTTAATAGATTATATTTATCAATTAACTAAATGCAAAGTGAGTGAACAGAAGAAAAATCTAAATCAAATCCATATTTGGTGTGACCACCCTTTGCCTTCAAAACAGCATCAATTCTTCTAGGTACACTTGCACAAAGTCAGGGATTTTGTAGGCATATTGTCAGGTGTTTGATTAAACAATTATACCAAACAGGTGCTAATGATCATCAATTCAATATGTAGGTTGAAACACAATCATTAACTGAAACAGAAACAGCCGTGTAGGAGGAATAAAACTGGGTGAGGAACAGCCAAACTCAGCTAACAAGGTGAAGACAGTTTATTGTCAAAAGTCATACACCATGGCAAGACTGAGCACAGCAGCAAGACACAAGGTAGTTATACTGCATCAGCAAGGTCTCTCCCAGGCAGAAATTTCAAGGCAGACAGGGGTTTCCAGATGTGCTGTCCAAGCTCTTTTGAAGAAGCACAAAGAAACGGGCAACGTTGAGGACCGTAGACGCAGTGGTCGGCCAAGGAAACTTACTGCAGCAGATGAAAGACACATCATGCTTACTTCCCTTTGCATTCGGAAGATGTCCAGCAGTGCCATCAGCTCAGAACTGGCAGAAAACAGTGGGACCCTGGTACACCCATCTACTGTCCGGAGAAGTCTGGTCATAAGTGGCCTTCATGGAAGACTTGCAGTCAAAAAGCCATACCTCCGACGTGGAAACAAGGCCAAGCGACTCAACTATGCACGAAAACACAGGAACTGGGGTGCAGAAAAATGGCAGCAGGTGCTCTGGACTGATGAGTCAAAATTTGAAATATTTGGCTGTAGCAGAAGGCAGTTTGTTCGCCGAAGGGCTGGACAGCGTACACAAATGAGTGTCTGCAGGCAACAGTGAAGCATGGTGGAGGTTCCTTGCAAGTTTGGGGCTGCATTTCTGCAAATGGAGTTGGGGATTTGGTCAGAATTAATGGTCTCTTCAATGCTGAGAAGTACAGGCAGATACTTATCCATAATGCAATACCATCAGGGAGGCATCTGATTGGCCCCAAATTTATTCTGCAGCATGACAACGACCCCAAACATACAGCGAAAGTCATTAAGAACTATCTTCAGCGTAAAGAAGAACAAGGAATCCTGGAAGTGATGGTATGGCCCCACAGAGCCCTGATCTCAACATCATTGAGTCTGTCTGGGATTACATGAGAGAGAGAAGCAACTGAGGCTGCCTAAATCCACAGAAGAACTGTGGTTAGTTCTCCAAGATGTTTGGGCCAACCTACCTGCGAGTTCCTTCAAAAACTGTGTGCAAGTGTACCTAGAAGAATTGATGCTTGATGCTGTTTTGAAGGCAAAGGGTGGTCACACCAAATATGGATTTGATTTAGATTTTTCTTCTGTTCACTCACTTTGCATTTAGTTAATTGATAAATATAATCTATTAACATGTCTATTTTTGAAAGCATTCTTACTTTACAGCATTTTTTCACACCTGCCTAAAACTTTATATATATATATATATATATATATATATATATATATATATATATATATATATATATATATATATATATATATATATATATAATGGTATTGCTCTCACAGGGGTGGGCAAAGTTGGCCCTTTCAGTCCAGTGGCTCAGTTGAAGTTGACCTTCTTTGAGTCCAGATTAATCCTGCTCCCGCCACTGTTTTTTAGAGCATTAAAATAGACTTCCAGCTCTGCTCCAACCATATTCTAAATTGTTCAATTGAACTGATAAACCTTCTTCCAGGTTCCAGATTCATGTCCCTCTAAGACCTGAAATTGGTCACTTTTTGGTTGTCATGTGGACTTGCAGACTTAGACAAATTATGTGAATTCTTGACAGTAAAATTGAAAAATAGTAATTCTTATAGGGAGAGAATACTAAAATAAGACTAGAATACTAAACATTCACATCCAGTCTTTCTTGATTCTGCTTCAGTACAAAATGACAAAAGTGGAACTTCAGACCAGGACTCTGCATCTCTCGGTGTGGCACAATGACTCTCTGGGTCGAAATGCCTTCCTTGGAGAAGTTCAAATAGACTTGCGGACCTGGGACTGGAGATTTAATGATCTAAGCTGGTACAACTTGCAGCCCAAGGTAAGCCTGACACAGAAAAAGACCTGCTGCTTTACAGCTCAAACCACTCAGTCTCTTTATAGTTACAATTAAGACAAAAAATATAGGGAAAGGAGATGTGCAATTTGATACAAATTAGGGCTGTCAATTAATCGCAGTTCTTTTCCGCGATTTTTAACACGTTCATTTTTTGGGAGAATTTTTTAAAGCACGTTAATCGCACTCCTGTTTTGTCCCTCTTAGCATACCGTAATTAATTTACTGCGGCACCATTTTAGTGTCACGGAACCGCATTATGTAGCAAACCACTCAAACTGAAGGACTTGTGAATGGCACGTTTATTTTTTTAAAACTTTGTCTTCGTTGGATAGAAAGAGGGTTACTTGTATCTACTGTCAGTGAGTTCCATCTAGTCTGCTGTACCACCTGTGTGCTAAACATGCTGGATTGTAAATAAATATAAAACTATAAAGAGAATCCAGACGTAGGAAAACAGGCTTTTTATGCTGGGTTGTTTTTTGGATGATGATAATAGTGTGAGCCGGTAAAGTTTGTTCTCTTCAGAGGAGCCGGACAGGTTCATGAAGTGTATAAACAATGTCCAAACGAGATTTCTCCATTCAATATTCTTTATTTGCTTGGCACAGATTTGTTGCTTTTAGTTACAGCATTAGAATATAGAGCTCAATGAAACTTGCGCGAAGTACCCTGTGGTAACGCGCTCTCCCCCTTGTTCCAAGACACCGCAAACTCCCCACAGTTCAGCAGCCACGTCACAGTACGCAAGGTTCAGCTACAGTAGCATTAGCTGTGCAATACAAAACAAAGTACCAACAAATTGTTTTTGCTGTACTCATTCTACACCAGTAACATTTAATAACAATAATCTGAACAATGCAAATAATGTAACCTGGCCAAAGCAATAGAAAATACATTCCAACATACAATAGCATCAGTAATAAACCAAACTTATGAGATGGATGCAGTAATTGTATCAATTAAATATGCAATTATAAAACCAAGATTAACTGAGATTAATTGTTTTAATCGCTTGACAGCCCCCATACAAATCCAGTTGTTCAAAGTTGTCAACCAGTTACATTTTGGTCACCCTGGTGTGATTATTTCATATTTTACATTTCTTGAAGTAAAGTTAGCAACGAAGATTCTTTTTTACTGTACCATAAGATCACTTGATTGCTATTGAAGAGTGCTGCAATTAGTTTGTCTAATGCATAGGTTTTATTGTCTCAGAATCCTGATGCTCCAGAAACCTCCAGCAACAAAGGACAATTAACTGTAGCACTGAAGTATGTGCCAACTGGATCAATAGGTAATTGCTGGATGCTGATAGTATAAGAACTGTGGTTTGTTTCTCATTAATGTAATTAGAATGCATGGCTGGTACAGTATATACAAATCCAGATTCTTCTAAACTCCTGTCAGACAGGTGTTTCTGCTTGAGATGCATTTCTCTTCCTTAGTTGTACACCACAGAAAATACACATTCTGTTATGCCTGTCTTGGATAACATCTTACTGCTGGTATAGGGGAAACAATGTAATTTAATACAAAATAAACATGATTGTGACACCAGAAGCTTTACAGAATTTAAAGACCCTTTAAACACTACTTTGATGTGGATTATTTGCTACAAAACGCTTCCCTTGTGTCACCTACTATTTTTATTAGTATTATGAGGACTAGTATTAAAGATGTACTCCGATATTTTAATCTTTATTATATAGCAGGATTGCTGCTATGATCTTGTTTTTTAGGTTGAAAAACAAGCTTGAGCTCTCAAGTTACTTAATGATGATTGTAGAACTGTTCAAAGTATTTGAAGTTTTAATTTATAAAATGGAATTTGTGCAGATGGTGCCAAGCCAGCCACTGGGGAACTCCATATTTGGCTGAAAGAAGCAAGAAACCTGAAAGCCCTAAGGCCCAGTGGTGTTGACTCATTTGTAAAGTGGTAAGAACAAGACCTTTCTGTGCAGATTTAAGCTCCAGTACGATTAATATAATATTGATCTTGCAGTCTTATGTTCAATTACTGTGAGCGTGTGTAAGAACCCAGTTGCTTGCTTTACTCCAAAGGCAATATGCAGGTCAATTAACCTTTTTTAATAGCAGTCTCTTTTCGGTTATACTGCACTGACTCCTATGTTTTATGAAATGCTGCCCACAGCATAATGCCCGTGTGGTGCTGCTTGATGTAAGTAACAAACGCGTACAGTTGCATTTATATTTTTGCGATGTGAGCAACACTTTAATGAGAGGGGAAAGGGTTAAACACAAGGACTTGTGCTAAATTCACATTAAATGAAAACTTCTAATATTATTATTATTATTATTATTATTATTATTATTATTATTATTATTATTATTATTATTTATTTCTTAGCAGACGCCCTTATCCAGGGCGACTTACAATTGTTACAAGATATCACATTATTTTTTTTTTTTACATACAATTACCCATTTATACAGTTGGGTTTTTACTGGAGCAATTTAGATAAAGTACCTTGCTCAAAGGTACAACAGCAGTGTCAAGAGTCCAGAGCCCTAACCACTACTCCACACTGCTGCTAATATGGACAGATTAAGAGGTGTTACATTGTCATAGTGCAGGAAGTTAAATAATACTAGTGCAACTTATTTTATGGCTTTTTATACACCACTGTTGTTTGGATTACGTAATTTGGGGTTACCGGCCAGCACAGATGTTCATAACCAACCACAGTCTTGACTGGTGTCTTCTAACGACACTTAATGTTTGTTGAATAAAATACCAGTAAGTAAACAAGAGACAATGCCAGAAATGTAAGCACATTTCTTGGAATGGTTTTTAAATAGCCGAGGGCCTTAGGACATGGTAATAAACCTCCTGTAACTGCTGAACAAACCCCAATTACGCAGGTCTACAGTTCAGTCTGTTTCTGTAGAGTGTCTTGTTACAGAATTTCATTCATATGAAAAGTTCAGCATTTGTAACTGGGGAGCAGTTGTTTGTGTGTTCAGCAGAAATGACCTGACCTCAATGATTTACTTTGATCTCGCCAATATGTGTGGCTGTTCCATTGACTGCCCTATGTTTTATTCGTCTTAATCTTTTTGTTTACAGTTACATTTTACCCGACACGAGTAAGAAGGGTAGGCAGAAGACCCGGGTGGTAAAGAAAAGCCTGAACCCCATTTACAACCACACTATGGTTTATGATGGGTTTAGGCACGAGGAAATTAAAGAGGCCTGTTGCGAGCTGACAATCTGGGACCATGACACCTTCTCAAATCAGTACCTGGGAGGGGTTCGGCTCAGCCTGGGGACAGGTAGGAGTGCATTTCAGGTCCCCCAAGGTATAATTTTTCAATTTCTTATGGCGGTGCACTTTGTCCAGCTGTGTCCTCAGTGTATTGTTCTACTGGGCAGCATTCTGGAATACCTGTTTCAAATAGGCTTGAATACGTAACATAGATACTGTAAGTGATTTATAAGGTAATTTTTTAAAATGCGTTAAGTTAAAACAAGTGTTCTTCACTTTTAAATGTAAGAATCAAATAACTATCCAATGCTGAGAACAGGATTTATTTAAAACCTTTTAAAATAGTGGCTGATTAACTAAAGAAAAGATTTCTTTAATGTTGATTTATATCTTTAGCTTTTTATAATGACCTCCCCTAATGTTTTTAATGAACAATAAATTAATTATTTATAAGACTGAATTACATTGCTACTGGCACTGTAAAAGTGAATCTTAAGTTGAAAAAAGCTTCAGTGAAATTGAGTACTAATTAGTTACAAATTGACATTTTTAACCATCACCTTTTTAATGGAGTTCTTTTTCCTGTTTCTGTGTTCGCCACAACTGCTATTTTAAATTAACTAATTCCTTATTTGTCTTACACACCTAATTAGTGGTGTTACCTTTGAACACATCACAAACCAATGTGTCATTAAGGGTTTTGACACATGCTTTAATTCCAAAACTGTTCCAACAAAAAGGTTTTGAATCCAGGAAGAAAAGCAATATCTGATCATACCAGCTGTACAATACTTTCACTAACTTGCTGTGTTTTTAAGGTTTACATTTCAAGGTCATTAATATGCATACAACTATAATTCTCCAGAACTGGAGCAATATTTGTTGCCTTTTTTTTTTTTTTTTCCTTCCCAATTTTTCTTTAAAATTTTAGTCATCGCATTTAAACAATCCCAGGAGCACATTCATCTTCATAACTTTAAATAATATGCTAGGTAGCACCCTCCAATATAGTTATACACTCATGTACTGTAGCAGTATCTATACTCCCTGTTAGATTTTGAATAACGAGCACATTTTCAATACTGTAGCTTCCTGTCTTATCACACCAAATTAAACCGTTTGTGATCATTGTAATTCATCAAAATGTACAATGCACTAATTTACCTTGATAGCACATTGTCTTTTTAAATCATATTGTATACTGGTATTTAAAACAGATTAGATAATTAGACAACTTGGCTAGGGAGTCTGAAAGAGCTAGGTTGTATAATTAACAAAATCTGTGTTTCCGCTAGGAAAAACTGCTGCCTGTCAGTGATGGGTCACGAAGTGTGTTCATATTTAACATTCGCAGTTTGCTTCATAATTTCAAATTCAAATATTTTACACAATAGTTCCTAGCACAACTGAAAACTAAAGGTATATCAGCATGAATTAAATCATTTTGTACTGAAAGGATAGATGGGTGTGAAAAATTACATAAGACAAGAGTGACATATATGTATCTAGACTAAAGAGAACATGTAAAAACCATACAAAAATAAAACATTTTTTAAATAAACTGCACCTTTTTTATGCTTTTCATATCAACAAGCACAGGCAATCCAGAATCATGGATGAAAACAAAATAAACAAATCCTCCCTTCCAGGAGGAACGGAAAGAGGGTGTGTGGATTGAATTGACCGGTCAGCGACTTGCTTTAACAAGCGTACACCAAGACAGGAATATCCATTATGTTACTGAAACATAAGCAATCAATTACCTTTGCATTGCAGGTAAAAGCTATGGGAGAAATATGGACTGGATGGATTCAGTAGATGAGGAAATTGAAGTTTGGAGGAGCATGATTTCAAAACCCAATGGCTGGGTGGAAGCAGTGCTGCCCCTGCGACCCTCTATGGCCAAGAAAAAGTAGTATTTGCTACTGAAAATACTGCCAGATATAACAGTATATTTTGTTTGTTCTGTGATCTTTCCACATTTTGAAATATCTGATTCACTGGGACTGGGTTGAGGGTAAGTTACATATTGAAATGTATTAATTAAATTAAATGAATTGTTATTAAAAATGTATACTTGATAATGATATATATATATATATTTTTTTAAAGTAATCTAGACTTTGTAAATGCACATACTGTAATAAAGTTTTGCATACCACATTGCAACTGTTTTTAATCCTTTATTTGTAATTGTCTTGTATATCACAATTTAGTCTAATTTCTAAGGAAGGTTTTTGTAACTACCCATGTACTATATATTTGTACATACAGCCTACTAAGTTTGTATGCAAACCACATAGAGACAATGATACAGTGAGGAAAAACTTACCAACATTTGCACAACATAGCGGAAAAGAGAAGATTATACACAGTATCTCCCGTGAAATGCCAGAAATAGTTTTGTGATGTTCATGGTTAAAGATGTAGAACTTTCCCCACGTTATCTTTACCACAACTGCCATACACCAATTGTGTTAAATATTTGTGGTGAAGGACATCATGTTGTAAATGTAAAACAAAGCTGTTGCGCAAAGAACGAGAGAAATATTGTGTGAATATACATAGTGTGTGTTTCATATCAATATTAAATGTATATATATACAGTGCAGTCCGTTGTATAAGAATCACGGATATAAGAATCAACCGCATATAGTGATCAAAACCACTGGGACAAAATCATTCCCATACCAACCAATGTAAAATAATCCGCTTGTAAGAATCAAGAAATCTGCTTATAAGAATCCTTTTGGGGGAAACTGGCTACATGTAATTGATCAAGTGCAATTACGTGTACAGCCAATGAAAGCTGTTTTTGATCACATCTCGCATGATTAGGCATGTATGCAGCGTGGATACTGCAATGATGCAGGAAACCCTGCATTGCGCCGCTGCATTGTGCAGGTAGGTTTTTTGTGCTCTGTTAGTGAAAATGTGTTTCAATAAAGTGAATACACGTTTATTGAATACATACTGAGTACAGCAGTGTTACTGTGTGATATGCATGTAGACAGCGCAGCGCGGTGAGGAAGAGGGGATTGTAGCACTTTGCATCTCTGTTTTAATGAAAAACTGTAACAGAAAATAAGTAAGCCACAGATGTTTATATGCAGTGGTAATCCTGACAAATACTGTACTGTCCTCTTTAATTCAAAGGCCATTCCAAGTAACACCGCACGGCAGTCAAACTAGACCCGGATATTAATATTTACATCATTATTTACTCAAACTTTGATAGAGAAATGCAATGGCTTCCTTAACATTTGCCAAAGTTTCCATATTCTAACCAATGGTTCCGTAACATTTATTGGGGGTTTTAATTGTTGGTTTTAATTGATTTATTGAATATGCTGGATGCATTTGTCCTAGTTTTATGACAAAAGTTCTTATTTTGCACTATTTATACAAATCAGTATAAGAATTAAAATATCAAAATACAACAAAATAAAATTTCAAACCTAAAAAAAAAAAAGCCAAGCAAAAGGGGTCACCCTAAAGTGGTGTTTGTTTATTTGCTAGTTTTGTTTGTTTTGGGCAGCAAGCATTGGCATTTTAAAATACTGTTTTGAACTTGTTCCATTCAGCCTATGTAATTCTCAGCTTGATGTTTTTCATATCTGTCAGCACAATTCTGTTCTCTTCAGGTTCGCCGTGTTATTATTCACACGGAAATCATGGATTGCTGCTTCTTGGTCAAATAGGAAAAAGAGTGGTAAAAAAGGTTTAAAATTAGTGATTTTTGAATTACTCCAAGAATCGCTGTACTTCTGTCACATATCCCACCGCTCAGAGTGGAGCCGAAGGAACCCTCGGCTGAATCTACCTTTCCATTATTCCCCCTTCTGGGTAATGAGATACCCTGGCTTTAGAATCTAGCTACAAATTTGCACCCCTGAGCCTTAACATCCCATTGTTTGATCTATTGGAGGAGGAGGTGGAGCTAGACAGCGACTTGGGTAATGACCCCTAATTTTGTGAGTACCAAACCATTTCTGCTGGTACTTATATGAGAACCTAATAAGTTATGTGAACCCCTGATTTATAACCTCTTATTATAAACCACAAGAATGCAGTGAACATTCTAGAAATTCATGTAAAGAATCCTAATACAAAAATTACAGATTCTCCTCACTCTTCATTAACCTTTAATCGCCAGTCATTTCATGAAATACAATGAAACCTTTAGGCATTTCATGTAATGACCATGTGAAACAGTAATTTCACAAAATGACTGAAAACCTTTAATCAGTCAAACAGTGTAATAGAATGCCTGTAAAAGCAGTCATTTTGAAAATGCCCTAAACTTTTTTAGGCATTTCACAAATGCCTGATTTCACAATATGCCTGTAGCATATCATTTTCATGATACCATTTTCAGTTTAACACAATCAAATTTCAGTTAATATGCTTTAACCATATACAACTAATGGTCCATTGTCACCCAATTCACGTTTTCTGTGCCTGTGCAGCAATGACAATCTTAAAGTGCAAGAATGAGCTGAATTTGAAAGTAATCCTGAACTTTACAGGTAGCCAGTACAGCTGGTCAAGATGGGGGTGATATGTTCACATTTTTTACATCTGGTAAGGATCCTGATGGTGGCATTCTGAACTAGCTGCAGTTAGTTGATGGTGTGTGACGGAATACCACCATAAAGAGAGTTGCAGTAGTCGAGTCGAAAGGAGACAAATGCATGACGGAGTACCTCCGCATCCGGGAGGTAGGTGCGGACTTTGGAGATGTTTCGAAGATGGTAGAAGGAAGATTTGACCACGGAGGAGATGTGGGCATCAAAGGAGAGGTTGCTGTACAGAAGTACACCAAGGCTTCGTATAGTGGGGGAAGGCAACGGCAGACAGTTTCCGAGGTTCAGGACAGCTATATTGAGATTCTTAAGTTGAGTTTCCTACTAGAAAGAGTTCAGATTTGCTAGTGTTCAGCTGAAGAAAATTAGCAGACATCCAGGCCTCGATGTCGAATGCAAGCTGGGAGCCGGACCATGGCAGAGGGGCTTCCAGGGTTGAGTTTTAAGTAGAGCTGGGTGTCGTCAGCATAGGAGTGAAACATGAGGCTATGTTGGCGGATGAGGTGACCCAAGGGAAGCATGTAGCTGTTGAAGAGGCCCAAAAACAGACCCTTGAGGGACACCACAAGTGACTGGGTTTTGCATTTTATTTACAGCTAATTTAGCACTGTATACAAATTTGTATACCGTGAAATGTGTTTATGGTTGATGCATTTTAATTGAGCAAATCTTAGTAAACCACATTTTCCTAGTGTGACTGCTATGATGCACAGGACATCAATTATAATGTGGTATTAGCAAAATATCACACACACACACACACACACACACAAAAAAAACAACACATTTTTTAATTCTGTCATTTGGTTGCAGTAGTTCTTATACAGGTTTATTGATTTACTGAGACCCACTACAAGCAGCTCTCACCTCAGGTGTGCTTGGGCATGGAACTGTACAACTGAATGTTCTCTGTTGTTTTGTCAAGATAAAAAGGTGACCTTAAGTTTTTTTTTAGTTTTTTTTTTTTTTTACAGCCTTTTCTTAGAAGATATGATTGCAATCTATATTTTTATTTTTTTCAGCTATTTGTATTGTGCCTTCATGTAACCCAAAGATATTTTGATTTCTTGTATTGTCTATATACAATGTATACTGCTTGACCATTTAAAAGTGGCTGATGTAAGCACAGGCATAGTGCAAACAATTGCAGCTATAAAATCCAAATTTCCTAGCGGCCAGGCAATTATTTTGTACTGCGGCCTATGTAAGCTTTAAGAGCAATGCAAATTACTCAACACGCACAAATAATGAGCAGTAATCATGATAATGAGGGTCGAAATTATCACTGCCTGTGCATCAGGCTAATTAGCACGAAAATCAAACCAAACAAAAAATATGTTGGATGAAGGGCAGCAAAGTCCTCTTGGTGCATGGAAAAGAAAATAAGTTTTCTGAGGAGGAGCTGAGATTCCTTATGTCTGCATGAAATTGAGTTATATGAAAAGGCCTCAGCCAACACCAGTTATGCTACCAAAAAGGCCATATGGTCCTCTATAGTGGAGAAAGTCAGTGATGTCTGTGTTACCAGGACAACCAGGTGATGAAAAGGTGAAATTCAGCTACTCGGTCTAGGATGACCTCCGGAGTGAGACGGTAATGCGTTACCACCGCATCCTCCGGCATCCCAAACAAAGTGACCCTGGGTTTGAATATGTCTTCTCCATCTTGCCCTTCTCCGAAGGTTTTCCTGCCTGTCCTCAACAACAGCCAAGTGTCGCTGCATCAGGATGTGTACCTTAGCAGCCACCCTAAGGCCAGTGCCAGGTCTCTATAGGTGTGTGGTTTTATACTGCTCTTAATTATTCACTTCTGCAATGGTTTGCACCTTGAAAGAGAAGGTACAAAGTTCTTGGAGGGTCAGCAAGTGCAAGGCAAAATCCTTACATCTCATTTATAATGTTTGCACCCGCTCAATATTCCAGATCCCACCCAATTCCATGCTCTTCTGCATTTTTGAATACATTTCAATATCATTTAACTGGATTAATGATAGCAAAGTGCTCAATTGATAGTGGGTGCAGAACACCAGGTGAAAAACATTCTTTATATATGTGACATTTTTAGTGGCCGCTAAAGTCCGACTTTACGACCACAAAACACGGTTTGCACATGCAAAATGTCAATTTTGGCCACAATATGGGTGTTTTGCAGCCGGAGATCACTTTGTACGTTTCCTTAAATCAGCCCCAAAGTATCTTGTAGTATTCCAGAAGTATTTTACCTTGCTCTTATTTGCTTAGTAGTATTTAGATGTCCCATAACATTTATAAAAATACAAATAAAATCTTTGTTGTCCATCACTTGACTAGTTTAGTTTCTGTTTTCAAATAATACCATCTGTCTCTTTATAAATGTCATCCAACAGGTGGGTGACAGCTAAAGGCATTATGGAAGGGCATTAATAATTAGAGGCTTAAATGAGCGTGCCATTATTTGTGAGGGGGTGAAACCTGACATGCAGAACGCTGAAAAGACAAGAGGCACTTCTGTCTTCAGCAACATCTCAATGTAATGAACAGTGCAGGAATAAACTGGATGGATTCTAGACTTGGCAATCTCTACAGGAAGGTGGATCTAACAGTGACAATAATGCAAAACAGTGAGGATACCAGACTCCCCTGCTCTTAGAATTCATCATTTATCTAACTTTCCATTTCCACTTTTACATGTATGGCCGGGAACGAGGAACAGTTGGCATTGGTGTGACTTTTTAAATCAGGAGCCTGGTCTGCAAGAAGCAGCACAATTAGAAATGTCATAGGCTTACTTAATCAACCTCTGCTTGACATTTCACATACAGTGCAATGTGTGGTACTTATTGATGATAAATGATCCTCAGGCTTGTAATAGCTTTGAGAGTAATACAGACTAGAGCAGGTCAAGTTAAAGTGTACTTTATGTCATCTACATTTTCCTAATATTTAATTGTTTAACTTTTTATTCACCTATTTTATGTGCTCTGTATGAGTCTCTATTTTTGTTCCTACTTTAATCATTATTTAGTATGCTCTTAAGTATTCCAGAAAGAGAAATTCTATATGTGAGTAAGTCTGATTGCAGGAAGTGAGATGGGGAAGCATACTAGCATTGTTTTGTGCACTGAAGCCCACAGGTGATCCATTGGACACAGATGCCTGAGCAAAGCTGATATGCTTCATTAGATCTGCCAGTGTCTTAGAAATACACAACGGTCTATTCAATGTATGTACATACTTAAATTTGGGCACTGTTACTGTACTATAGATAAATAAAATAGACACAGACACCTAATTTTAGCAGTCTCTTCACGGAGAACGTGAGACTGCATGACTGATAATCTGACAGCTTGCTGTTATCAAGCACGTTCATTGTAAGTTTACGGAAAAAAAGAACAGGAGAATGTTTTTTTTTTGACTACCACCAGACAATAAATGTTTCTATTTAAGATGTATGTTATACTGCTGTCTCAAGGAAAAACTTCCTAATAAAAAAAGAATCAAATTTATGAAACACTTCAGCATCAGACAATTAATTTTGCCATTTAATAGGGAGGTATTTGTACTATAATGAGAAAATCTCTCCGTTCACCAACACAAACCGTGCACATCAATTTTTTATACAAAATCTTTATATTGAAAAAAAAAACTTTCCCTTGCTGAAATCCCATTTTACTTGCTGGATTACTGCATTTCTGCATTACCCTGTTTGCTAATAACTACCATTACACAGATCTTTCATCACTTTGACTGGGTGTGATTTTATGACATGCCAGTTCCTGGATGGAATGTCACTTAGACTGCGACAAAACTGACAGCCCTGGACTCTTGACTGGAGGGTCATTGGTTCAATCCCAGGTGAGGGACACTGCTGCTGTACCCTTGAGCAAGGTACTTTACCTAGATTGCTCCAGTAAAAAAACCCAACTGTATAAATGGGTAATTGTATGTAAAAATAATGTGATATCTTGTAACAATTGTAAGTCGCCCTGGATAAGGGTGTCTGCTAAGAAATTAATTAATTAATTAATAATAATAATAATAATAATAATAATAATACAACTTGATTGTGCAGATAAAGTTTGTTACTTACTATTTAAAAAAAAAAAAAAAAAAGATCTTTACAGCCTATGCTTTGTTCTTTGTTTTTACTCTAAGATAACCTTGATTACAGAACCCCCCAGAATTAAATAGAACTTCTTTCTTTCATTCTGTATGAAAGAAACGTTCTGTAATGTATTTCTTAACAACTCATGGATGCGTGGAGCCTGGGCAGCCACAAAAATGAGACAAGAAAGTTGGAGAATGTTAATGCTCTCTACTTGTCTCCAGACATTCCCATAAATACAGAAGACACAAACCAATCCTAGCCAGGATAGCCTCCCTGTAGACAACCTGTTAAGTACAGTCAAGGAACTTTGACAGCAAACATCCGCTGCTTGTCAGCCGAGACATGTGTTTCTGTTCTCAGCGGACACCTATGGACAGCAGATAGTCTATGCTGAAGTTAGGATAAGACTGACAACAAATTGCTTTTTTTCCCATTCTTGGCCTTTAAAGGTCAACTTTATCATTAGTCTCTAACAGTGGATTTGAACAACATGGTATCCACAGAAGCCCTGTATAATTCAGTTTCTCAAAGCCCTTAATTTGATTTGTTAATAAAACAAGTTTGTTTGGGGAAAACAATCTATTTGGTGATACAGCTTGTTATAACCTTCTGAAAACAAAGCCCTTTTCCCCTCGAATACTGCTCCAACATAATAAATTCCCAGGCTTGAAATTAGGATAGCAAAGATATCCCGATCAATGAGCTCTCCTATTGCCGAGGACAGAGCTTGGTTGATGGTCATGTTCCTGAGGATCTGAAAACATATAAAAGGGCTCTGCTCGGCAGAGGTGCCTTTCGGGGCGAAATGGAATAGTCCAACAGCTTAGGACTGAAAGGAAAGACAGTAAAGGGTTCCCTGACTGGTCTGGTGCTGCCCTCGTGAGAGGTGAGGCACAGGCCTCCGAAGCCGGGAGCGGGAAGGCATTCCGCAGGGAACCTGCAACAGAGAAATGGGTTAGTCTGGGACTCGGGCACTGAGAGCATAAAGTGGGCCACATCCCAAGCGAAGGAAGGACAGTGCCTCACGTAGTGAGCTAGAAAAAGCGCATGAGCTGCATAAGGATAGTGGGGAGTGGATCTGCACTTACCCCCCAAAGGATGGACCCCTGGCTCCCCACAGAGACCAACACCGTGAGTCAAACAATAGTCACGCCAGTGCATAACATAAAAGAAACAGCTGGAAAGGAAACGACATACAAAACAAACTGGAGAGGTTAAGATAGAGTTAGTGTGATATGATTATGTGATTACCTGCCGCTCAGTGGAGAGGAAAAAAACCCTTGCTAGAAGGGGAAAACCTCTGGTGGCCCTGGCGTTCAGGTGGCCCCCACTCCAGGCATGCTTGCTAGTTGTTGATGGGCTGTTGTTATGTTGGTAGGGGATGACCCATGTTTTTGATTAAATGAAGATTATCGTTGACTTTAGCTGCTGAGGTAGCTCCTCCGATCCTAAAAGAATGTGGAGTATAAGATTGGGGAGAGGTGCTGGTTCTGGACACGAGAGTGGTGAGATGAGAAGTGAACCAATAATGAGATATAATGATGCGGGAGGAATCGATAAATAATGGGTCTGAAGGAAGAAAACGTTGTTTGAGGGAGATATACCTTGTCATGGAGGAGTAGGGCCAGATTGGAGAGTTGATTTTTGATCATTTGAATGAAATGACCTTGCAGGAGTTGGTCGGTTTTGGAGGTACGGAGCCAGATGAGAAAGAACCTGTAGAAGGTCGCGGGAACGAATGCCAGATGTGGGGAAGGTGGAAACTGATGGAACTGTAAATTCTGGACATCTTAGAAAGCCAAATAAAGCAGATAGGCACAGTACTTCCATAATGAGTTCCTCGAAGGGGGAAAAGCAGCCTTTTCGAAGAGTCATGATTAGGGAGAGCAGGATTTCGTTTGAGATGGGTTAGGTGAGCTGCATGTATGGACAGGAGGGTTGGAGAGGGAACTGACCTTAAGCGGTATGAGTATTGGATACGAGAGATATAGGATTTGATTGTTGAGGGCGTCAGATGAAGAGAATCTTGTGCGTGAACAATGAAGGCTAAGATGCAGTCTTGGTTGAAGGGGATGGGTTGAATGTGGTTTTGGGCACAGAATGTTGAAAAAGTTGACCAGCTGGTGGTGTAAGACGATCTAGTAGTTAGGGTAAGAGCTGCAGCCATGTAGCGTCGGGCAGATTGTCATAGATTGGAGATTGATTGGTTCAGTTGAGAAGGAGCAGCTGGAAAGGTGGGGTTTCTAGGGGGAATGGGGAGCCTGAAGGGATGGAAGCGGGATATCTGTAGGCGAGAAAGAGCGTCGGCTGTGTTATGTGTAAGTTGCAAAAGAGGGTCTTGAACTGCTGTGGAACACTGTGTTGGCTCTGGGATGTTGGATGTGGAGTGTGGAACGGGGGAGGGGCATCTGCCTGATACTACTTGATCTACGATCTCACAAGCCTAAAGCCAATCCAGAGCAGAGGTGGACGGGCTACCGATCCCGGAAGACAGAGCCCTGCTTCTTATCCACTCTGAATGTGCTCGGTGTCTGGCCAGTAGGGTTCGCTGTTGCGCGGTGAGGAGAATAAGTCCCTGCCAGTTTCCCATCCCCCACCCCGGGAGCATCAGAGCCAATATGACACCTCTTCGAGGTCCCCAGCAAAGTTTGGCCTCTTTGCACAGCCTGGGTGTGAACTTCTGCAGTCCAAGCTGTGTGGCTCATCCTGTGCTCCCAGCGGCAGCACTTTAACTGGATGAGCCACTCAGGGACCCATTTTTTGAGCAAATTTTAATATTTTCCATACCTGCAGGTAATGGAATTTCCTAATATTATATTGTGTGAAATCAGACTGAATGAAGATCAAGATTTGATACTCCCCATTGCTAACAAGAGTGAAGTAAATCATTGCTATTAATATGTTCCTCATGGATTACAAAAATAATTGGAGATATTATAAATAATAATAAATAAATAAATAAAATTCCCTTGCTGGGTCACTGCATTACTGTTGTATCTGATTTACCACCCACTAGCCCCCAATGGTGTTTCCACTAGACTGCCCTTTATGTGATGTGTGAGAAATTGCACCACTCACGGTTCGTTGCCCCTTTAAAATCTCGACCCAGAACACACAGGAATGGATTTTAAAAGCGCGGTTGCGCTATTTTTTTAATCAACACAAAAACAAATACACAAAACAAAACAAACACCTAACTCCGATTTGGAGCACTTGCTACACAGGTAATTTCCCTGACTAACTTGCAGGACGGCTAAGCCGTTTACCTGGCAACACACACACAAAAACTACACGCTCAACTCAGCACTTACTTTCTTATGACTGCTCGGAAGCAGAGCACCTCTCTTCTGCTTCCTTCTACTCAGCAGTCCTGAGCAAACTGACTGCTTCTTTTTATACCCTGCACCTGGCTCTAATTTACAATTACTATCCCGGTGCAGGGATAATAAACAATAAAACAATTAACAGAACAATTAAACAATAAAGTAAAACAATTAAACTAAACCAATGTGCATTTTTTCTCCAGGGAGGTTTTAACCCCCTCCCTGCTGTCTCACAGAACCCGCTGCCTTACAGATGATAGTAAAGGTAATTACCGGTTTTAAAATGTAGTGAATACACAATGATTTTACTGTTCTATGAATATTTTTTTACATTTTTTTTGTGCTTGTTTGTTTTTTGTTTTATGCAATTATGAAGGGTCAAGTTTTTTTTCCTTCATCATGTAATAGAGAAAATTAATCTGTGCAATGTTGTAACAGTTACAAGTCAATTTGTATTGGAACAGCTAATGAAATTTTACTGAAAGAAAAATCTAAGTGGTCTGTCTGTATATCCTTTAACCTTAAAAGCAATATTTGGTCAGAGGTCAATGTCATGGTCACCAACACATTTTAGGGGGTGATGTAAGGATATGCACAAAGTGATATGTGGGTGCAAAACCCCCATAATTCTGCCGTAAATCGTTTAGCAGCCGCTAAAATTGCGGCGTATGTAAAGAATGGTGTTCACCTGGCGTTCTCCACCCGCCATGCAGTGCTAAAGTGTTATCGTCTCACTCACAGTACAATGTTTATATTACCCTGCAAATATGAAGTCAGTACCTCAAATTGTCTCATAGATATGGGGTTTTGTAAAAAAGATACATTTTTCTTACCTTGAGAATCATGGTATATACTTCCCAAAGCCCACAGGTGATCTGTTGGACATAGATGCCTGAGCAACAGCATATGTCACATGATCGCAATACTGTAAAGCCATAAATATTTGCGACCAAATTATATTTGGTGAATAACACCCAAGAAATGTTGGCGACTTGTTGCAATATACAGAGTATGTATTGTTAGTGGAATTTGATATTCGTGCTAAAAATGTCTTTTGGCAAACGCATAATAAAAGGATTGCTTTATTTTTATGGCTTTACAGTATGTCAAACATAGATTTTACCAGAGGAGTTTTCATATAACTGAAATGAATGAAGTCGGCACCTCCAAAAGCCTCACATGGATGCTTTTATTATTTGGAAATATGTATGTTTAGAATCTTCTTAATGGCTCAGTTTTTCAATCATGAAATAAATGACAATTGCACAAAGCCTGATAGATATATTAATCCCAAACTGGTCAACAGAAAAAAAGACTGATTCTTTACACTGGAATTAATAGCTATATAAAAAAGCACTTATTTCTGCCGGCACAATTACATGAATTAAAAACATAATTGAGACACACTGAATGAATTATTACTGGTTCAAAATGTGATTATTACTTTTTAGAAAACGATTCAGTATCATCAGCTATTCAGTTTCCAGCTATATCAGGCATTAATACACAGTTGATGCGTCACCAACAACAAACCAAGACAAAGACCATTCAGATATCTGGCACTGTTCAGAAAAACTATAAGCAGCTTTGACAAGTAAAAAAGCAATTTGTTTAATAATGTATTTTTTTATCTCAAATTATGTGTGTGATCCTTTATGAAAATTTTTGGGACTTTTTTCTTTTAAACTTTTCTCAGTGGAAGGGTACCCAACGAAGCATTACAAATTCAAGGTGAATGATTTTAAAGTTGTTGTTGTTGTTGTTGTTTGGTTTTTTAAAAAAAATTTTTAGAAGAAAATAATGAGTGAAATTGTTTTTTAAAAGCGATAGTGCCCATTGATGAAGGCTCTCTCATGTTGTAGTTGACCTTGGCGTTCGTTAGTGCCCTCGCACAACTCCAGTCACGGTCAATTACCACATGGCAGAGCCTTCATCCATGGACCCTATCGCTTAGTAGCCTCGAGAAATCATTTTTTTCAGAAAGTTAAACATGTAATGTCTATTTTGCTCATCATCACTGTATTAAATTGAAAGCCTTGGTTGACAAGATGGCCGCAACACAATAGTAATTAATTACTGTACAAAATGTGTCTCTCTCTATATCATGATTGTCAGATCTGCCAATGGGATGAGATTCTCTATCTCCCCAAAGAGTGAGAAAGGGAGGAAGGCTACTATTGTTTTCTGTTAGACACGCTTGTTGTGAAATCCTGTTTTGCAAAACGATTGCAAGTGACTTCTAACAGCATATCATTGTTTTTAGTTGCAAACTGACTTTATGTTCTGTTATCCATGGAGGGTTAAACTTCAGAGAATCAAGCTGCATTGTAAAATGGTATCTCTCGTCTTGAGTAAATCACTGAGACCGTTTTAGTTGTCAATCACAGCAAGAGATGATGTGGGCAGTTAAGTGAATTGAACTGAATGGGCAATGACAGCTACTCCCTAGGTGGTTCAGCTGGTTAAAAGACTAAGAAAAAAAAGAGAGAGATTCAGTTTTCGGTTTGTTTCACAAGCCATCTTCTCCATCTGGACACTTCTAAAAACAATCACCATTGTGCATTAAAGGTTTTAAACCCTCATTTTTCCATGCAATGTGTGTGCTGGGAGTGCTTAAGCAAGTGCAGGGAGAAAGCACAGTAGAATTGGTACATATGTTTTATTGATTCAGTTATCCATCTAAAATGCAGAAAGCAATAGTTTGGGGGAGGGGGGTTCTGTTCTTTTTAAAATGTCACATGCATACAAACTATTAGCAGGGCCTTAAATATGAGAAAGCCTGTATGAATAGAAGTAACTGATAAAATGACATCCCCAAGGACACCTCAATCAGTGTACTGTATAAATATGTAAAATGTGTTGGATTATGTATCCCAACCTTAATTTCTTATTCATCCCATAATAATTCAATATTGTTTTCAACTGTGTGGCTGTGTGGTCCAGTGGTTAAAGAAATGGGCTTGGAACCAGGAGGTCCCCAGTTCAAATCCCACCTCAGCCAGTGACTCATTGTGTGACCCTGAGCAAGTCACTTAACCTCCTTGTGCTCCGTCTTTCGGGTGAGACGTAGTTGTAAGTGACTCTGCAGCTGATGCATAGTTCACACACTAGTCTCTGTAAGTCGCCTTGGATAAAGGCGTCTGCTAAATAATAATAATAATAACTCAAGGATGATGATGACGATGATGGAAACCAGCCTCATGCACACTGAAGAAAGCCATTTGCCCAATGGATTTAGGTATTAACTACAGATTGAAAACTTTCCAGGTATTCATAGAATGAATGAATGTTGAACCATGTCATATAAATCTATTAACTGATCTGACAGTAGAGAGGAGTCAGTTCCTCGGAACTGCCTGCATTGTGCTGTTAAGATGTACAGGTTGAAACCATTTTGTTTACTGAAGGATGCTTTATAAATCTCTGGTTTATCTAAAGTGCAGTTGGAAGAGGCATCTCATTTTTTTTTTTTTAATCTTGTATTTGTGGCAGCAAGCCTTTAATAAAACAGTAAAGACCTTTTAAATTCATCTCTCTTAAGAGAACAGATTCTTCTTATTCCTCTACCATCAGGACATCCATATTCGCACAAACTGTAAAGAAAAACATTTAATGAAGAGAAATTATGGCTGGTGGGAAACAAAACAGGAGTATTTAGAAAATGTCCTTAAGCACATTTTCAGGCAGACACAGAGATTTTTTTCTGGTTTGGCCCTTGTATGTTTAAACTTTCATATCAAATATGAATTCTATTTAAATAAATAAATAAAATAAATAAATAAAAAAAAACATTCATACCAGTAAACTTTAATTTGTAATTTATTGAGCAGAAAATATATAAAAGTATCTTGCCTACCAAAAAAATCTTACTCTCCGATTGTCTGTTCGCTATATACTCAAAAGTGATTGAGGATACCTTGACATGACTGAGCACGAATCAACGATCAAGGCAAACTAAACAAACCACCAAGGGATAAAACAATCGACATCCACTGGTCCCTACACTTTACAGTTTCCTCTTTAATTATTTTTTTTATTTATAACTTTTACATTTTTATTTATTTTTAATTATCTTGTCAACATACTGGTGCCTGTGTTCTCACTTTGCCGCACATACCGGACTCCTCTATCATTGACTAGTTAAAAAATAATAATAATTAATAAAAACAGAGCAATTTAGCCTATTGTACCTTTCTAACATTGACTGCCAGTTGAAGGAGCCAATGATAGCAGGGTAATTCGAATAGTAATTCATAGGTACACTACACTACAGGTAGAGAGTCCTCCCAGAAGCTGATTGCATGAAGTGGCCTATAGAATAATTTTAAATGTCCTCACTGGATATAAAAAGGTTATTATTATAACCCTGGTTCCCTGAAATAGAAATGTAACCATTACAGAATGGGTATTTACCTTCTAAAGACCCAAATCCTGAATACTTTATACCAACGCTCCTCTTTCAGCCTGTGACACAGTCGTGACCCCACCCCCGAGGGAAAAAAGCACTGCAGTCACAGGTCTTTTGCGTAATTTTTCTTCCAAGCCTGCAGAGAATAATGGACACAGCGACCTTGAAGGTTAATGGTTACATTTCTATTTCAGCGTGAGTATACCCAAGCCGTGGCAAGGGCATGATTGCAGAACGACCGGAATGCTACAAGGCTAAGCCTCTCGGCTTAGTCCTGTGCGTTAACATTCATAACCCCAGTAACAAGTAGCTAGGATGAAAAAGTGATGGATAATTGGGGGAGAAGTTTTATGCCTGTGTTGTAAGGGTCGACTGGGAAGCCGCCCGTTCCATTATCAAAGGTTTTGAGGATCCACGACATTTAGCCAGATTGCAGCTACTACTCGGTTCGGCACCGGGTACCGGTGAGGAAACCTCGGTCCCGGTTCAGTACCAGGTCTGGATCAGGAGTGGGTCTGACCTCGGTAGTATTTTCAGTACGGGTCCACCGGGTCACAGCTACCGAAAGTGGCAACGTACAGAGATGCCCACCTGTAAAACCACTGACAAAACCACTCAGTCAGTACCAACAGGAGACTGAGGGAATCCTGCTTGTTAGAATGAACTAACAGCCTTTGCAACGGTGATGCTAAAATAGCTGTTCACCGGTCAGTTTGGCACCGGTCGGTTCGGCAACATTTCAGTGACTTCGGTACTAGTTCAGTACTTGTTTGGTACCAGTGGCTTCTGGTCCAGGTTGGTACTGGGTTGGAACCAGGTCGGTTTTGTGTACTTAACACCATGTCGGTACCGGTTCGGAGCCGGGTTGGTACCGGTGCAGTAGCCTCAGTCCCGATTCGGTACTGGGTCAGGATCAGACCCGGGTTGATGACCTTGGTACTGGTTTGTTACAGGTTGTCACAAAGACGGCAGCAGTGAGTGACGTCAGACCAGAGACCGGGAGCAACACAGAACAGACAGAGACAGTGAGGTTTTGATGAAGCTGAGCGCGTGATCGCGCTCAGCATTTAATAATCAAAATAAAACACAAAAACAGCACACGGCACTTACGCCAAAATAAACAGACAAACAAAACGAACTAACACTTAACAAACGGTGCACGGAGACAAACAAACACGGTGAGCACAAACAACTAATATTATTCTTTTTACTATTTATTTTCTCTCCTTCTCCACACCCGTTCTCCACTCACCGAACACCCAAAACCCCGAGTGAGTGAAAACATGCAGCTTTTATGCAGCTGTACCAAGACTCGATTGCTAATCAATCATTCAATTGGAGTCTCGGTACAACTGCACGTGAATTAATAAAGTGCAATTCCCCGTGCTCACATATTAAACACATTTTATCTGCACGTGAAGTGATGTGCAATCCTCGTGCCTAACTACAATTATACATTTTTAAACACACGTGAAACACAGACCCGCTTATATCCCGTGTACCAATACCTATACACCAACATTTACACACAACACGTAACATACAACACAAACTACGCACAAGGGCGTGGCCACATTGTCACACAGGTCCACAGGGTCGCAGCTACCACTCGGTTCGGCACCGGGTACTGGTGCAGTAACCTCTGTTCCGGGCTGGCGCGTGATTATCTGAAAGACAGAAAAAACACAATGAGAAGATTTTCTCAAAAAAAACCCCAGTTATTTAACAATTACATAAATAATATAAAACGTCTCGTATGGTCCTAATTTGCAAAAACAAGAAAGAAAATAAGCTCCAGCCAGAGCTATGCAGCTTGGGGGGACAGCACAAAGTCAGCCAACTTATGTTGCTGGGTTCCTGAGAAGGAGCGACTGGCTTCAGGCGACAGGCTGTAGTGCACACAAATATGCGTAAATAGAAAAACTATTACAGGGATTCGCTGAAATATCACATACAAAATGTGTAAAAACATAACATGCTAAATATATACAGATATAAGCAGCAATGTACTTATCTAAACAAGGCTCTGCAATCAGGTGAGTCTTGAAAGGAAAAATAGCGCAGAGATCTGTGACTGCAGTACTTTTGATCCCTCAAGGGCAGAGTTACGACTGTGTCACAGGCTCAAAAAAAGCAGCTTTGGTATAAAGTATTCGGGATTTGGGTCTTTAGGAGGTAAATACCCATTTGATAATAGTTACATTTCGTACTTGAAAAGGAAACACCAAAAAGGTAACAAGTTATAAACTAAATGAATACATTAACTATTAAATATATTGACGTTCAGATGTATTTACTAACAGGCTGTATATTTTAGATACATATTTGTTCATCTTCACAATAGTGTATACAATTCATTTTATTAAATTTCTTTTAACCAGTTTAAAAAAGTAAAAGAAATAGTATTTGGAATAGACATATCCGTATACCTAGACAATATATCATAACATTCATAAATATTCCCAAGTCAGTTTATTTTTCAGGGAATTTCTTTCCTGTAATAAATTATAATATCACAGAAGACCTCAGCAGCTGGCTGAATTCAAATAATTCTGTTTATAGCTATGTGAGGTCTGGTTAGGTCATTCAATTGGATTCTGAAGGTGATCATTTCTTCTAATATACCCAGTCAGTCAGGTGTGCACCATCAATTTCTACTGCTGTAAGACACAATTTATCATTATAGAAATAACCAATCTCAAGTTTCAATTCCCTACCCTTTTGAAGATAACTTAATTAAATAATAATACAACTATAATGTGTATTTTTTCAACTGCCATAAAGCACCAACATATAGGCCTACATTACCCTCCAACAAGTTCAATATATATGGGGTACCACTATGTTAGATTTATCATGAAAAGCGTGCATGCAGAGCTGGCCTTTGGCTATGTGGGGGCCCTAGGTGATGATTAAGTGCAGGGTCCAGAACATCAAATTAATGCTACAGTAGCAACCGTGTCTTAGTTAATATATAGGTGCATCATGTAATCACATGCACCTTCACCTACATATATTAAAATTAAGATATGATAAATAATATTAATGATATTAAAATGTTAATGAATACTTGTTTCAGTTTGCTTGTTAGACTTTATCATTTTATATATTTCACAACTTCAAAGCACTCAGAATTCCAGTCTACTTCAAATAGGCCTATTGAAAAATACTGTAATGTCCGACTATAATGGATTCTGACAGTTCGGCGGGGGAGAATAACCAGGTAGAAATAAATACATAAATAAATAATAACAAATATCACTTTTTACAAAAAATTGTTACCAAGTGAACCCCTGGGCATTATTAAATAAACAAAGTTTTGCCCCATATCTAATCACACCCATATTTGTAATATTTTGTAAAAAGGAAATTTTGCCACATCCCTCTCATCCATGGTAAGACTCCTAGCAGTGTGTGTGTGTGTGTGTCTATATATATATATATATATATATAAGCTATATTAACAAACCTAGACAGCAGATCGGAATAGTTGTGACAGGTTGGCCGAGTGATGACGTTCCCAGACCAGACAGCTGACAGAGAAACACAGACAGGTACTACGGGTGAAGGAGCTCTGGCGCTATTTTTATTCAAACAAAAATCAAATCAATATTTAAATAAAAACACTGCTCACAGAGGTTTAAACAAAAACAGTCTCGCAGAACACAAAACAAAGTAACAACAAGTACCGTGCTGGTGATTTCCAGCTCGCGTAGCATTTGTTTACTTTTTACTTTTGATCTTGATTTTCCTGTCTCCTCTCGCACACATGTTCCTCCTCTCGAACACCCCCTCATGCTTATATACACGTGCAACTTACATTAATAACAACAACCCCCTTAAACAATAATTCAATAAAAGGCTACTTCCACATTCTCACAAGTTGCTAACACCGCCTCTGGCAGACCACTTTTTTTTTTAATTTAGTCATTGCCAATTATTTTCATTATTTTCACCCCAATTTGGAAATGGCCAATTATGTTTAGGCTCAGCTCACCGCTACCACCCCTGCGCTGACTCGGGAGGGCGAAGATGTACACACGCTGTCCTCCGAAGCGTGTGCCGTCAGCCGACCGCTTTTTTTTCACACTGCCACATTTAAACCAAAATCAAGTTGACTTCCTGTGAAAATGCTCTATGTTTTGAATGGACTTCTGGCCCATTTCAAGATATCTCAAACTAGACAGGAAGTCAATTCGAGATATCTCAAATTCAATTCGAGATATCTTAAACTGGCCAGGAAGTAATTTTGAGATATCTCAAATTCAATTCAAATTGGGGCAGCAGTGTGGAGTAGTGGTTAGGGCTCTGGACTCTTGACTAGAGGGTTGTGGGTTCAATCCCAGGTGGGGGACACTGCTGCTGTACCCTTGAGCAAGGTGCTTTACCTAGATTGCTCCAGTAAATACCCAACTATATAAATGGGTAATTGTATGTAAAAATAATGTGATATCTTCTAACAATTGTAAGTCGCCGTGGATAAGGGCGTCTGCTAAGAAATTAATAATAATAATAACAAAGAACACAAAATACATTCAAATCATACAATACATTAATCACCTGTTTAAATAACCAAAAAAATACAGTATTTACAATACAATATTTTAAATAATACACCAATACATTTATTTACATGCAGGGCTTTGCCCTGCCCCCTTTAATTTATGTGCAGGGCATTCTTCTGCCCTGCCACAGTAGCCCAAAAAGTTTGACATATGAACGAAACAATAGCTTCTGAATTCAGCTACATTGAATTGTATTAATAGATTAGATTTACATTAGCTACAACAACTGATTTGGTTTTAACATAAATCTGTGATTAAATGCATCTAACCAAAGCATCAGCATTTTTTAATCAACAAAATGTGTTTTTAAACAAGCAAAGGCATGCGAACATGAAACATTATTTTACAATGTATTGTTATCTTTTAAGACTACTATTGCCAACATACCTTTTTGACTTGTTGAACAAAGATGTAATTGATAACTGTGTAAAAGTGCAACATGTTTGCTACCACTTAAAAAAACACTGCTGGCGCCAGAATTTTATGTTGCTGGCACTATATGTGGTACCCCAGATTTGTACCCCTGAGCATTTTGCGTGCACCTAACTAACACATTAAATCTCGCGGCAGTCCGGTTGAGATTGGGGCCCCTAAAGGCTGGTGGCCCAAGACGACTGGCTTGCTTGCCTTGCCTTAAGGTCGGCCCTGCTTGCATGTGTTTGAAGACATTATAACCTATTCAGGGAAACTGTGACAGGGACTATGTCTGGGTTAGTAAATTGAATGATTGAATAATCTTTTCTGTATAAAGGAACCTGTGACCTGAGGAAATGGTGCACTACAAAGTTTGGTATGTTGTAGCCTGCAAGAGTTCTGCCTGTAAATATTCTGGTGTTTTGTTTGTGTTTTGGTGGTGGTTGACAGGGATGGGGTTAATTCCTGTCCCTGCCAAAAAACATGTGAGAATGTGTCTGCTCCTTAATAAGAACATAAGAAAGTTTACAAATGAGAGGAGGCCATTCGCCCCATCTTCCTCGTCTGGTCGTTAGTAGCTTATTGTTCCCAGAATCTCATCAAGCAGCTTCTTGAAGGATCCCAGGATGTCAACTTCAACAACATTACTGGGGAGTTGGTTCCAGACTCCAACAATTCTTTGTGTAAAAAAGTGCCTCCTATTTTCTGTTCTGGAAGCCCATTTATCTAATTTCCATTTGTGACCCCTGGTTCTTGTTTCTTTTTTCAGGTCGAATAAAGTCCCTTGGGTCGACATTGTGAATGCCTTTTTGAATTTTGAAAGCTTGAATCAGATCGTCGTGTTGTCTTCTTTGTTCAAGACTGAACAGATTAAATTATTTTAGCCTGTCTGCATATGACATGCCTTTTAAACCTGGAATAATTCTGGTCTCTCTTCTTTGCATTCTTTCTAAAGCAGCAATATCCTTTTTGTAGCGAGGTGACCAGAACTGAACACAATACTCTAGATGAGGTCTTACTAATGCATTGTAAAGTTTTAACATTACTTCCCTTGACTTGAATCCAACACTTTTCACTATATATCCAAGCATTTTGTTGGCCTTTTTTTATAGCTTCCCCACATTGTCTAGATGAAGACATTTCTGAGTCAACATAAACTCCAAGGTCTTTTCATAGATTCCTTCTTCAAATTCAGTATCTCCCATATGATATTTATAATGCACATTTGTATTACCTGCATGCAGTACCTTACACTTTTCTCTGTTAAATGTAATTTGTCATGTTTCTGCCCAGTTCTGAATGCTGTCTAGATAATTTTGAATGACCTTTGCTGCTGCACCGGTGTTTACCACTCCTCCTATTTTTGTGTTGTCTGCAAATTTAACAAGTTTGTTTACTATACCAGAATCTAAGACATTAATGTAGATTTTGAAGAGCAGAGGACCTAATACTGATCCCTGTGGTATTCCACTGGTTACCTCTCTACATTTTGAGGTTTCTCCTCTAATCAGTACTTTCTGTTTTCTACATGTTAACCACTCCCTAATCCATGTGCATGCATTTCCTTGAATCCCTACTGCGTTCAGTTTGAGAATTCATCATTTATGCGGGACTTTGTCAAAAGCTTTCTGGAAATCTAAATTAACCATGTCATATGCTTTGCAATTATCCATTGTCGATGTTGCATCCTCAAAAAAATCAAGCAGGTTAGTTAGACACGATCTCCCTTTCCTAAAACCATGCTGACTGTCTCCCAGGATACTGTTACCATATAGGTAATTTTCCATTTTGGATCTTATTATAGTTTCCATAGTTTACATATAATAGAAGTCAGGCTTATTGGTCTGTAGTTACCTGGTTCGGTTTTGTCTCCCAGTAGAATAACTGGTGCTAATTGTGGTGGTAAAAGGAGAGCTCAGGGCTCTATTTGGGGAGAGGAGTTGGTGAGTGTTGTGAATCTTTGTTGCTGCTGTGTTTGTGTTTTATTTTTGTTAAGTGAAGGTGAATGCCCAGCCTGAAAATGTTTTTGTGTTTTGTTAAATGTTTATTTTGGCCCTTGTGCCCTTTTATTATTATTTTTATTAAAGTGCACGTTAGCGCTTAAACTGCAGCTTCTTTACCTCTGAGTCTCTTTCCTGACGCTATAAGGGTTGCCACCTGACCCCATAATTCCGGAACACACTGGGACAGGACGTGGTTTTTAAGTTGCCCTTAAACTGAAAGAAATAAACATGTGAATTGAGCACTAAACACTTAATTTATACTGCCTCTTAATTATCTGAATCATTGTGATTAATCAAATCTTACAAAATAAAAAAGCATCTTCAATAAATGTGTGTAGGTTTTTTCAAGATACTTTTTTATTTTGTAAAATTAGTATTTCAGTTATCAATATCTAAAAGTTGCTATTTATATCCTGTTAATTAGTAATATATAGCTCTAATTTACACTGACTCTCCCAATTAAAAATGATCTGGTGTCAGGAATATTTAACAGTTGGTCAGTATTAATGATTTGAGCGGGAGAAGGCGATATACTATTAGAAACTATAAAGATGCCTTCAAATATATATTAACTATTAATAAAATAAATAAATATTGATGATGGTACTTATTTATTTATTTAATTTGTTAAAAGCTATTATTGTATTGTCATGCTGCCTCGAGATAATTAATCAACAGAATCAATTTAGCAAAGGTTTAGCGCTCAATTCATTTGTTGATTTCTTTCAGTTTAAAGGCAACTTCAAAATCCAGTTCTGTCTTGCAGTGTTCCGGAATTATGGGGCTAGTCGCTATCCTGTTACATAGCTACAAATGCCTCTGCTCTATGCTAACTAAGTAAAAAAAGAACTAATTTGCCATGGCAAGTCAGTGATGTAGGCCAAGTGGCTTTCTGATCTTTAGTCCTATGCAGCAAAAGGTATGGAAGAGTTTGGTGGATCAGGTGTTCAGCTTAAGCGATTCTGCTAACCCTAAATTACCGTAGAACAAGAAATGTCTGCAGCAACTACATTTTGCAGACGTGGCACTATAGACAAATGTTTGCTGCTCTCAGTTTTAACAAGTAATTCCGCATGTCCTTGTCATATTCACCCAGCATGAGCAGACAACCACTGTTCTGATAATGTAATTCAGCGCCTCTTCACCTTTTGAGGGATTCTACGTAATGTTCTTTGAAATGCCGGACAGTTGATTCCTGTGAATATTTCCAAACAGTTTTCATGTAGGGTGGCATACCTTCCTATTTTCATTTCTGTAGAGGACATGATATGGTCCTCTTTTCCGTGAATGTTGGGTGGCCTTATTCAATTCTTCGTTTGGCAGAGTGAACTGGCCATGCTTCTATAGTGTTTCTTCTGTATTTAAGTCAGGAGTTACTGGATATTTCTTTGATTTTATCAAACAGAAAAGCATGATTTATTTGCCAGACATGACTACTAATTCTAGCACTGTATTGGTAATATTCCAAGCAGCAGACCACGTTGTGCCACAGATCGAAGAGACCAGTGCCATTGCAGCGGACGTACTGTACCAGTTTGTTCACCTGACTTGGACAAGCACACAACAAAAACATATTGTTCTACAGAGAAGTGGAATAGCAAATCCACTTTTCCTTCTACAAGGTATAAAAAAAATATGAAAAAAGATACACATGTTGCAGCAAGTAGAGTTCACGGTTTTCTAATAAACACGAAACCTCTGCACTGCTAAGAATAAGAGTTTAGTGGGTTGTCAAGGCAACCCAACAAGTGTAGCTTAGTTATGTCGCATAGTCTTCCTGTGGGACTTCATATTAGGTGGATAGTATTAGACCTGTGAAATGTAATCTTTTGTTTAATAGGGTTTTTGTTTTTTTTGTTTTATAGAAAACCCTCTGTTTCTCTTAACATCATTGTAAGGGGATCCCAGCACCCTTTTACAAATACCTACAATATAAATGCAGTTAGAAAAGGGTCCAAGTAAGATAAATGGGCTACAAGAAATTATCCAGTTGTTCTGCATTTATCTGTCCCAGTACGTATTGCATAGGTTGCAAATGTATACAGGGAAAACAAAAAACAAAACATAAATACTGTGTACAACAGTGTGGCGACTGTCATAGAAACAGGAGCAATCCATATAAGCATCCATGCTTCTCAATTTTGTCCACCCTTTGTATACAGTAAATATCAACATTATGTAAAAATAAACTTTGAGAGCTATTGTCCTTCACTGATACATTGAATACTCAAATAAAAAAAAAGAAAAACACTAAATTCTGGTAAAACGCATTAAGTATATTGGATTGGAAATGTTATTTTATTTTTTAATGGCAGACAGCCAGACTAAATCAATCAACTAACCCCATCCTTTCTTCTGAATTTCCAATAGACTGCATGCTGCCGGACAGAAAATGAAATGATTTCTACAGGGCTTGAAATTACAGACAAGTTAAATTAAATTGGGCGTGATAAATACTATAGGCTGCTTGTTAATGACTGTCAAATCTAAAATAAAGGATAGCATTTTGTATAGACTGGAGACATCTGCAAAAAAAAGTCAAAATATTTTATTTATTTATTTTTTAATGCAGGTGTCCAGCAGTTGTGGCTGCATTGTTATTAATGATAACCTTATTGTGTAGTCCTTATTTTCCTGACTCACAATGTCTGTTTTTGTCTGCAGATTCGATGCAATAGGCTTGTCACACAGCTTAAACAGGGCTAAAACACATTAATGTTCTACTGGTATTTAATCATTATTTTACAAGTTTAACAGCTGCAGTTGGATTCAAGTATTCAAATCACCTTGGGACACAGATATTTAGGTGAGCTAATATTGTTCACTGGTTTGCATACCAGCTGGCTACCCAAGTAGTAAATTCCTACAATAATTATTTTAAAAAAACAATTAAGGTAATACAGCTAGCATCATTTGATTCTATTTCCACACTAATCTTTGTAATCTGTCGCAGCGAAGAAGCACTCAGATGTACTGACAGAGCGATGCATAACAATTTTTTTCAAATTAATCAGCCAGAACTGAAATGAGGAAATGGAACACAAAAAGACTGTGTGCACAAAGAACGCTTGCAGTGATAAATGCATCCAGAAACACAACACATAATAGTAATAAACAATATTCTTTGGCCATTCATATTCACAGAAGGCAAAGGGAGAAAGCACAATACAGGCATGTTTTGCATTTCAATACATGTAATTAACAGCACTGTTCCTTGTAACATTCTTCTCAGCTAGCCACACAAGAAAACATTTCCTTGAAAGATCATATCATGTTTAGCTATCCGTTTAAAATAAAATGATAATTTACAATTTGCATGTTTGAGGTGAAGACAATAGTTTTTGATGATCAGCGAAATGTGTGTAAATTAAACATGGCACATTGCAGGATCTCTTGTGCCTCAATCTGCTTATATACCGACCGGGTGGGTCAAGACCTGAGCGGGACCAGTTCGATGACCTCAGCACCGGGTCAGTACTGGGGTTGGAACCAGGTCGGCACCAGGTCTGTTCGATACTGGTTCGGTACTTGTTTGGTACTGGTGGCATCTGGACCAGGTCAGTACTGGGTCGGGTCGGTGTACTTAACACCGTGTCAGTACCGGTTCGGAGCCGGGTCGGTACCGGTGTGGTAGCCTCGGGCCCTAATGGGTACCAGGCTGGAATTGGACCCGGGTTGATGACCTTGGTACCAGTTCGGTACAGGTCCACCGGGTTGCAGCGACCACTGATGGCAATGTATAGGGATGCCCACCTGTAAAAGCCACTGGCAAAATGACTCAATCAGTACCAACTCGAGACTGCGGGAAGCCTGCTTGTTAGAATGAACGAACAACCTTCGCAATGGTGATGCTAAAATAGCTGTTCACCAAAATGGCATCGAGATACTGTGGTTGTAATGCAAACCAACAACAATGCTGAAGCGAGTATCTCGGTCCTGCGCAATGCTGCTAAAGCAAGCAGCTGCTCTTACTGTACGTGGGCAAGCACTACGTTACAGGCGTGCGCGTGATTATCTGAAAGACAGAAAAAACACAATGAGAAAAGATTTTCTCAACAAAACAGCCATTTAACAATTACATAAATAATATAACATGTCTTGTATGGTCCTAATTAGCAAAAACGAGAAAGAAAATAAGCTCCAGCCAGAGCTATGCAGCCTGGGGGTACAGCACAAAGTTAGCCGACTTATGTTGCTTTAGGAGGTAATTTGGTACTGCTTTGTACTTGAAAAGGAAACACCAAAAAGGTAACTTAAGTTATAAACTAAATGAATACGTTAAATCTTAAATATACTGACTTTCAGATGTATTCACCAACAGGCTGTATATTTTAGATACACATTTGTTCATCCTCACAATAGCATATACAATTATTCAAAAATGTTTATTTCTTTTAACCAGTTTAATATATATATATATATATATATATATACACAGTACTGTGCAAAAGTTTTAGGCAGGTGTGAAAAAATGCTGTAAAGTAAGAATGCTTTCAAAAATAGACATGTTAATAGTTTATATTTATCAATTAACTAAATGCAAACTGAGTGAACAGAAGAAAAATCTATATCAAATCAATATTTGGTGTGACCACCCTTTGCCTTCAAAACAGCATCAATTCTTCTAGGTACACTTGCACACAGTTTTTGAAGGAACTCGGCAGGTAGGTTGGCCCAAACATCTTGGAGAACTAACCACTGTTCTTCTGTGGATTTAGGCAGCCTCAGTTGCTTCTCTCTCTTCATGTAATCCCAGACAGACTTGATGATGTTGAGATCAGGGCTCTGTGGGGGCCATACCATCACTTCCAGGACTCCTTGTTCTTCTTTACGCTGAAGATAGTTCTTAATGACTTTCGCTGTATGTTTGGGGTCGTTGTCATGCTGCAGAATAAATTTGGGGCCAATCAGATGCCTCCCTGATGGTATTGCATGATGGATAAGTATCTGCCTGTACTTCTCAGCATTGAGGAGACCATTAATTCTGACCAAATCCCCAACTCCATTTGCAGAAATGAAGCCCCAAACTTGCAAGGGACCTCCACCATGCTTCACTGTTGCCTGCAGACACTCATTTGTGTACCGCTCTCCAGCCCTTTGGCGAACAAACTGCCTTCTGCTACAGCCAAATATTTCAAATTTTGACTCATCAGTCCAGAGCACCTGCTGCCATTTTTCTGCACCCCAGTTCCTGTGTTTTCGTGCATAGTTGAGTCGCTTGGCCTTGTTTCCACGTCGGAGGTATGGCTTTTTGGCCGCAAGTCTTCCATGAAGGCCACTTCTGACCAGACTTCTCCGGACAGTAGATGGGTGTACCAGGGTCCCACTGTTTTCTGCCAATTCTGAGCTGATGGCACTGCTGGACATCTTCCGATTGCGAAGGGAAGTAAGCATGATGTGTCTTTCATCTGCTGCAGTAAGTTTCCTTGGCCGACCACTGCGTCTCACGGTCCTCAACGTTGCCCGTTTCTTTGTGCTTCTTCAAAGAGCTTGGACAGCACATCTGGAAACCCTGTCTGCCTTGAAATTTCTGCCTGGGAGAGACCTTGCTGATGCAGTATAACTACCTTGTGTCTTGTTGCTGTGCTCAGTCTTGCCATGGTGTATGACTTTTGACAGTAAATTGTCTTCAGCAACCTCACCTTGTTAGCTGAGTTTGGCTGTTCCTCACCCAGTTTTATTCCTCCTACACAGCTGTTTCTGTTTCAGTTAATGATTGTGTTTCAACCTACATATTGAATTGATGATCATTAGCACCTGTTTAGTATAATTGTTTAATCATACAGCTGACTATATGCCTACAAAATCCCTGACTTTGTGCAAGTGTACCTAGAAGAATTGATGCTGTTTTGAAGGCAAAGGGTGGTCACACCAAATATGGATTTGATTTAGATTTTCTTCTGTTCACTCACTTTGCATTTAGTTAATTGATAAATATAATCTATTAACATGTCTATTTTTGAAAGCATTTTTACTTTACAGCATTTTTTCACACCTGCCTAAAACTTTTACACAGTACTGTATATATATATATATATATATATATATATATATATATATATATATATATATATATATATACATACAGTGCCTTGCAAAAGTATTCAGACCCCTGACCAATTCTCTCATATTACTGAATTACAAATGGTACATTGAAATTTCGTTCTGTTTGATATTTTATTTTAAAACACTGAAACTCAAAATCAATTATTGTAAGGTGACATTGGTTTTATGTTGGGAAATATTTTTAAGAAAAATGAAAAACTGAAATATCTTGCTTGCATAAGTATTCAATCCCTGTGCTGTGAAGCTCCCAGTTTACACCGATGAAAGAAATTGCCCTAACAAGGACACAATTACCTTCCCATTGACCTCCACCTGTGAACCATTAAAGTTGCTGTCACATTTTCTGGATAAAAACCCCACTGTTGAAGGATCATTGGTCAGGCTGTGAATCTGAAGGAAAATGAAGACCAAAGAGCATTCTACAGAAGTTGGAGATAATGTAATACAAATGCATAGATTAGGGAAAGGGTACAAAATAATATCCAAGTGTTTGGATATCCCAGTGAGCAGTTGGATCAATAATCAGGAAGTGCAAGCTGCATCACACCACCCAGGCACTGCCAAGAAAAGGCCGTCCCTCAAAACTCAGCGCTCAAACAAGGAGACTTGTGAGAGAAGCCACAGAGGCCAACAATCACTTTGAAGGAGCTACAGAGTTCAGTGGCTGGGAGTGGAGTAATGGTGCACCAGTCAACCATATCAAGAGCTCTGCATAACACTGGCCTGTATGGGAGGGTTGTAAGAAAGAAGCCGTTACTCAAAAAGTACCATCTGAAAGCACATCTGGAGTTTGCCAGAAAGCATGAGAGTGACCCAGCTGCGATGTGGGAAAAGGTTTTGTGGTCAGATGAGACAAAGATAGAGCTTTTTGGCCAAAACTCAAAGCGCTATGTGTGGCGCAAACCTAACACTGCCCATGCCTCAGGACACACCATCCCTACAGTGAAGTATGGTGGTGGCAGCATCATGCTGTGTGGATGCTTCTCATCATCAGGGACTGGGCATCTTGTTAAAATTGAAGGAAGAATGGATGGAGCAAAATACAGGGAAATACTGCAAGAGAACCTGCTTCAGTCTGCTAAAAAACTGAAGCTTGGGAGGAAATTCACCTTTCAGCAGGACAATGATCTCAAGCACAAGGCCAAAGCAACATTGGAGTGTCTCAAGAACAAAAAGGTGAATTTCCTACAGTGGCCCAGTCAAAGTCCTGATCTCAATCCCATTGAGAATCTGTGGCACTATTTGAAAATTGCGGTCCATAAGCGTCGTCCAACCAACCTGAACAACCTAGAGCAAATCTGCCAAGAAGAATGGGCCAAAATCACACATTGACACTGTGTGCAAAGCTGGTACATACTTACCCCAAAAGACTTAAAGCTGTTATTGCAGCGAAAGGTGGCTCTACCAAATATTAATGTGTGAGGGTTGAATACTTATGCAAGCAAGATATTTCAGTTTTTTATTTTTCTTAAAAATATTTCCCAACATAAAACCAATGTCACCTTACAATAATTGATTTTGAGTTTCAGTGTTTTAAAATAAAATATCAAACAGAACGAAATTTCAATGTACCATTTGTAAATCAGTAATATGAGAGAATTGGTCAGGGGTCTGAATACTTTTGCAAGGCACTGTATATATTGATTACAACAAGAAACAGGTAGTGGAAATACTAATGCAAAGTAGACACTTTGTGTGATGAGCCATAATTAATATTAGTATATTAACCATGTATGCTAATGATGTTATGGTCGTTGTAATCGTTTGACTATGGAATCAATGAACTGTACACTTGACGCATATCTCTAACCAATAGCCTTTCCTTTCTGTAATATTAGATTAAATGTTTATTCTTAAATAAACTACTGTTTTATATTTCTGACACGTTGTGTGAATGTCGGTTATTGTCAAGGGAATCCGAGTTCTACATGATCCCACCGAACTATTATGGTATGTCTCAGTTATTAACATTTGGACGTTCTTAAACAGGGCGCCTAGAGACTAATTTATATTTAAATAAATTGTATACCTAATTCACTACAGAGATTTCATCTTGAAGCTAGCCACAGCGCTAGGATTCTGTGCTGCACCGAGTGACACAGGCAAGAGAAAACATATGTTACTTTTGTTTTAAATTAAAAACTACTTTCAATTTTTTACAGTTCTGAATGTACATATATAACATTTACACCTGTTTACACACTAGTTTCTTTTGAAATATTTATTTGATTAGTTTTCCATTTTTTTGAAGTACTGCTTTACATGTGGTAAGTTAGAAAATAAACCATTTTATGTTTAATTGTTCATTTAAATATGCTTTTTTGGCTGTGCAGATGTTTGATATGATGTGCTTGAATAAAACTTTTGAGTTGCATCTGATAGTTTGTCTTTAATTTTAATATTGATGTCATTTTAAAATGTAACCTCGTTAATGACTGCTGTCGGTTTAGATATGAGTAGAACCGCAGCGGTTCTAGTGTTAAACAAAATAAATCTGATAAATTAAGGAAAGAAAATGTTCACATGGCTCGCACTAATTCTGTTTTCTGTCTCCAAGCTTCCATGCGGAGACATCTGGCCTCCAGAGCGATCTGCTCCTCTGGACCTGCTGTTTCTAAGTGTGCAGACCTGACTTCACATACTTTTCTTCAACCATTGTTTGGTTCAACATTTTTGGAAACCTGTAAGATTTTGTATTATAATAAAGGTGGTCATTTAAAGCAAGATTGTCCTGACTGAAACCTAAATTAATGTAGAACAAGAAATCTCTGCATCAACTACATTTTGCAGATGTGGCCATGTAGACAAATGTTATGCTGCTCTGTTTTAACCAGAAAATCCACATGTCCTTGTCATATTCACCAAGCATGAGCAGACAACCACTGTTCTGATAATGTAATTCAGCGCCTCTTCAACTTTTGAGGGATTCTACGTAATGTTCTTTGAAATGCCGGACAGTTGATTCCTGTGAATATTTCCAAACGGTTTTCATGTAGGGTGGCATACCTTCCTATTTTCATTTCTGTAGAGGACATGATATGGTCCTCTTTTCCGTGAATGTTGGGTGGCCTTATTCAATTCTTCGTTTGGCAGAGTGAACTGGCCATGCTTCTATAGTGTTTCTTCTGTATTTAAGTCAGGAGTTACTGGATATTTCTTTGATTTTATCAAACAGAAAAGCATGATTTATTTGCCAGACATGACTACTAATTCTAGCACTGTATTGGTAATATTCCAAGCAGCAGACCACGTTGTGCCACAGATCGAAGAGACCAGTGCCATTGCAACGGACGTACTGTACCAGTTTGTTCACCTGACTTGGACAAGCACACAACAAAAACATATTGTTCTACAGAGAAGTGGAATAGCAAATCCACTTTTCCTTCTACAAGGTATAAAAAAAATATGAAAAAAGATACACATGTTGCAGCAAGTAGAGTTCACGGTTTTCTAATAAACACGAAACCTCTGCACTGCTAAGAATAAGAGTTTAGTGGGTTGTCAAGGCAACCCAACAAGTGTAGCTTAGTTATGTCGCATAGTCTTCCTGTGGGACTTCATATTAGGTGGATAGTATTAGACCTGTGAAATGTAATCTTTTTTTTAATAGGGTTTTTGTTTTTTTTGTTTTATAGAAAACCCTCTGTTTCTCTTAACATCATTGTAAGGGGATCCCAGCACCCTTTTACAAATACCTACAATTTAAATGCAGTTAGAAAAGGGTCCAAGTAAGATAAATGGGCTACAAGAAATTATCCAGTTGTTCTGCATTTATTTATCTGTCCCAGTATGTATTGCATAGGTTGCAAATGTATACAGGGAAAACAAAAAACAAGACATAAATACTGTGGACAACAGTGTGGCGACTGTCATAGAAACAGGAGCAATCCATATAAGCATCCATGCTTCTCAATTTTGTCCACCCTTTGTATACAGTAAATATCAACATTATGTAAAAATAAACTTTGAGAGCTATTGTCCTTCACTGATATATTGAATACTCAAATAAAACCAAACGAAAAACACTAAATTCTGGTAAAATGCATTAAGTGTTTTGGATTGGAAATGTTATTCTATTTTTTAATGGCAGACAGCCAGACTAAATCAATCAACTAACCCCATCCTTTCTTCTGAATTTCCAATTGACTGCATGCTGTAATCGGACAGAAAATGAAATGATCTCTACAGGGCTTGAAATGTCACTTTTTTTTTTGCCCCCAACTATGCCCACAGCTAATTTATGGTGAGTTAAAACTCCTGAGAAATACCTGCTTTCTGTTTGTATTATCTCTTTGAAGTAGCACAAGTTTGCCTATGAGGAGATTCTCTTTTGTTTTGCTGTCGTAGTTACAGATTAAATTGGGTGTGATAAATACTATAGGCTGCTTGTTAATGACTGTCAAATCTAAAATAAAGGATAGCATTTTGTATAGACTGGAGACATCTGCAAAAAAAGTCAAAATATTTTATTTATTTATTTTTAATGTAGGCATGCAGCAGTTGTGGCTGCATTGTTATTAATGATAACCTTATTGTGTAGTCCTTATTTTCCTGACTCACAATGTCTGTTTTTGTCTGCAGATTCAATGCAAAAGGCTTGTCACACAGCTTAAACAGGGCTAAAACACATTAATGTTCTACTGGTATTTAATCATTATTTTACAAGTTTAACAGCTGCAGTTAGATTCAAGTATTCAAATCACCTTGGGACACAGATATTTAGGTGAGCTAGTATTGTTCACTGGTTTGCATACCAGCTGCCTACCCAAGTAGTAAATTCCTACAATAATTATAAAAAAAAAAAAAAAACAATTAAGGTAATACAGCTAGCATCATTTGATTCTATTTCCACACTAATCTTTGTAATCTGTCGCAGTGAAGAAGCACTCAGATTACTGACAGAGCGATCCATAACAATTTTTTCAAGTTAATCAGCCAGAACTGAAATGAGGAAATGGAACACAAAAAGACTGTATGCACAAAGAACGCTTGCAGTGATAAATGCATCCAGAAACACAACACATAATAGTAATCAACAATATTCTTTGGCCATTCATATCCACAGAAGGCAAAGGGAGAAAGCACAATACAGGCATGTTTTGCATTTAAATACATGTAATTAACAGCACTGTTCCTTGTAACATTCTTCTCAGCTAGCCACACAAGAAAACATTTCCTTGAAAGATCATATCAGGGGTAGCTATCCATTTAAAATAAAATGATAATTTACAATTTGCATGTTTGAAGTGAAGACAATAGTTTTTGATGATCAGCGAAATGTGTGTAAATTAAACATGGCACATTGCAGGATCTCTTGTGACAGAAACATTAATCTTTAATAAGACCCCAAATGTGTGCATTGAACTCATTCGTTAGATTAATAGGATTCCAGGTGTGCTATTATGCATGTGTAAAAGGGTAATGCAGTTTAGACAGTAATACAACTTGAATCTCGACTAACAATTCAAAGCAGTAACCTAGCATGCTGTGAAGTACTGTTAACTGACAATGTTCTAAACACCCAATGTTGAAGCCATGTTGGCAGTGGCTGGTACAGTACTAGACATAAATAACATATGCAATGCTTAGGAATGGGTTTGCATCCTGTCACTGCTCTTTAGTACCCTTGAATCTGGACTGATCTCGTAGACCACAGGAGCCCACTATAAGGGAAACCATACCAGACGTAAAAGCTTGGGTAGAGGGACGAAAACTGACTATTGGAATGAAGTCCAGACACTTAGGAAGTGAACAATTCTCTTCAAGGAACACAAGGCATTAGAATTTGCCTAAAGTAGATATTCACCAAACGTGAATGGTACAGTGGCAGCAGTGGTACAGTAACAAAAGCTGACCACATAACACACAACATGGAATGGGCAACGAAAGACGTTGCAAGTTAAGGACTCATAGTTAAGAAGGGACTGGTAGAGTGTAAGACCCTGTGAAACGATCGGGTAAACAGAAAGGTCTCTAGGTAGACTAAAATCTCGTAGAAAAGCTTGAGTCCGATAACAAGTAGAGAGAGAGAGAGAGAGATGTTTATCTGTAACAAACTAAGATATGTAGGCTCGGGAATATTTTATTAAAAATAGTCGTGAATGAATGTTAAGTGTTTGTATGTGAGTTTTATGATTTTAACACTAGAACCGCCACAGCTGTCATTTTGACGGTTTGAGGTTTTCAGATTTAAATTACTCTGTGTATCTGAAAGTTATGCGGTTGTCCGTTTATGACTTTTCCTAAATACATGTATTAAATACCCTGATGGCATTTGAAAGGCAGGATCAGCAAATAAGGAAGTTATAATCGCACCCACCTAGAACCACCAAAACAGTCATTTTACAATACATGTTTTTATTGTGAATATAGCATATGTTACTTTTGTTTTAAATTAAAAACTACTTTTGTATGTACATATACCAGTTTCCGCACTAGTTTCTTTTGAAATGATTATTTTATTATAGTTTTTCATTTTTTTGAAGTAGTGCTTTATATGTGGAAAATTAGAAAATAAACCTGTTTACGTTTAATTGTTCATTTAAATACGCTTTGGCTGTGCAGATGTTTGATATGACGTGCTTGAATAAAACTTTTGAGCTGTATCTGGCGGTTCTAGTGTTAAGACACATTTGAATTTAAAAGTAACCTATAAATCACAAATACATGCAGTGCCTTGCATAAGTATCCCCCCCCCCTTGGACTTTTCCACATTTTGTAGTGTTACAACCTGGAATTAAAATGGATTTAATTAGGATTTTTTGTCACTGATCTACACAAAATAGTCAATAATGTCAAAGTGGGGAAAAAAATCTACATATTTTTCAAAATTATTTACAAATAAAAAACTGAAAAGTATTCACCCCCTTTGCTGTGACATCCCTAAATAAGCTCTGGTGCAACCAATTGCCTTCAGAAGTCACATAATTAGTTGAATGGAGTCCACCTGTGTGCAATTAAAGTGTCACATGATCTCAGATTAAATACACCTGTTTCTGGAAGGCCCCAGAGTTTGTTAGAGAGCATATCTAAACAAACAGCATCATGAAGACCAAGGAGCTATCAAAACAAGTCAGGGATAAAGTTCTGGAGAAGCACCGATCAGGGTTGGGTTATAAAAAAATATCCCAAACTTTGAACATCCCCCAGAGCACTGTTTAAATCCATTATTAAAAAATTGAAAGAATATGGCACAACCACGACTGCCTAGAGAAGGCCGTCCACCAAAACTCAGTGACCAGGTAAGGATGGCATTAGTCAGAGAAGCAACCAAGAGGCCAATGGTAACTCTGAAGGAGCTGGAGAGATCCACAGCTGAGATGGGAAAAACCGTCCATGGGACAACTATAACCAGGACGCTCCACAAAGCTGGGCTTTATGGAAGAGTGGCGAGAAGAAAGCCATTGCTGAAAAAAAACCCATATCAAATCCCGTTTGGATTTTGCCAAAAGACATGTGGGAGACACAGCAAATATGTGGAAAAAGGTTCTCTGGTCTGATGAGACCAAAATTGAACTTTTTGGCCTTAGCGCAAAACGCTATGTGTGGCGCAAAGCCAACATTGCTCATCACCCTGAGAACACCATCCCCACGGTGAAGTATGGTGGTGGCAGCATCATGTTATGGGGATGCTTTTCATCGTCAGGGACTGGGAAACTGGTCAGGATTGAGGGCAAGATGGATGGAGCCAAATACAGGGAAATTCTAGAGGAAAACCTGTTTCAGTCTGCAAGAGACCTGGGACTAGGGCGGAGGTTCACCTTCCAGCAGGACAATGACCCTAAACACACAGCCAAAGCTACACTGGAGTGGTTTAAAAACAAGAACCTGAATGTCTTAGAATGGCCCAGTCAAAGCCCAGACCTCAATCCGATTGAGAATCTGTGGCAAGACTTGAAAATTGCTGTTCACCAAAGGTCCCCCCATCCAACTTGACAGAGCTTGAGCAATATTGCCAATAAGAATGGGCAAAAATTGCAGGATCCAGATGTGCAAAGCTGGTAGAGACTTACCCAAAAAGACTCATAGCTGTAATTGCTGACTCAGGGGGGTGAATACTTATGCAGCCAACAAATGTCTTTTTTTTGTTTAATTAACTTTTGTGTCACAATAAAAAATATTTTGCACCTTCAAAGTGTTAAGTATGTTGTGTAAATCAAATGGTAAAAATTAATTCCAGGTTTTAACACTACAAAATGTGGAAAAGTCCAAGGGGGGTGAATACTTATGCAAGGCACTGTATTTGGATTACAGATTATATGAATAATAGAGGGTATATTATTTATTTGGCTAAAAGGACAGTGGAAAGCAGCCAAAAAGGGATGGTGCATTCTGACTGCAACAATATTTTTGCTACTATTAATCTTTACCCCGTCTGCACAGAAGTAAAAGCCTTCCCTCAAAGAAAGAGAGAGCGTGCACATTAAACTCTAACGCTAAAAGATAATTATACATGAATGTAATTCTGTTAAAAAAACAATTTAAGGAAAGCTTAAATGTGGTATTGAGGTGTACTGGCAATTCTGTAATAATTAAAAGTGAAGCCAGGCGTGGTTTTTAGGAAGCCTATTGTTTTTGTTAGGATGATTATTATTATTATTATTATTATTATTTATTTTTTTTCTTCTGCCAAAACATGCTCAAAAACTCACGAAATTCGGTACACTGGTAGATGCCTATGGATGACAGTCGGTGATATTCAGCAAATTTTCGCAAGTCACATGGTTCAGCAGCCATATTGGATTTTGTGGAATTTGTTAAAATGCCTATGTATCGGAAACCCCTTACTGCAGAGTTCTGAAAATTGCTATACATGTTGAGGGATAGTCCACGATTAACTGTTGTTAATATGAAGCTGATTGGTTCTGTGGTTTGGCAACCACATTGATTAATGTCATAAAATTACCATAAAAATATAAAATCATCAAAATTCAAACATCATCTTCTCTGAAACCGCTTATACGATTGAAACAAAAATTGGAATAAAACATCTCAGTATGGTCATCTGTTACGCTTGTTCAAGGGAAATTGCTACTATGAAAATCATGGCGTCCACGCTGCATGACATCATCAACATACACAACTGGCTATAAAACTGCGTATAACTTCTTATTGGCTGCACCAAAATGCACAAAATTTGACACGGATGTAGAGGACTATGGGATGTTGTGTCGTGGTCAATATGGCGGCCTTTGGTCACATGGTGTGGCAGACATCTTGGATTTAATGAAAATCGTGGACAATATTCAAAAATCTTCTTCTCATGAACGGTAAATAGTACAGCTGTGAAAACTTTTGTACATAGTGCGCTCATGTCCATGATTGATTCTACTTAAGGTAAAATGGATCAGTCACATGGTGTGGCAGCTATGTTGGATTTTGCGTAAAACGCTTAAACAACAGCTCCTCATGAGCCCTTTGGCTGATTGACGTGAATCTTGGGTATACGTTATCTTTGTACTGTCCTCTAAAAGTTAGTCAGGAAAAGTTCCTACATCAACAAACATGACCGCCATGAGCCAATCAATATTGGTTACATGCCAGCTTTGTCAATTTTTCACCCTGAAATGGCACATTCCAACCACTGGGGACAGCTGTTAACATGGACAAGTCTGCAAGGTATAGAAAAAATATAGCAAGGTATAGAAAAAAAAGTATGTTTGTAATTTATTAGACGTGACTTTTGTTGTTTTACAAAGCTGGTGTGTTTATATGAACACTATATGTAATGCAAGTAGTGTAATGTGTTAATGCATAAATAGTTTTATATAGTATGGTTAAGTTCTGCTAAAGGTCAAATTTAAAGCTGGCTGTAAAACTTCCCATAATTTCTTATTGACTGCATGGAGCACCGAAACAATCCAAGCGATTGGGTTCAGCTCCAATTTGGGGGAAAGAAAATTAAAGTAGCTACTGCACTGCTGGGCTTTCAGACATGTCACAAAGTGCAGATAAAAAACTGTAAAACTTCCCATAATTTCTTATTGACTGCATGGAGCACCGAAACAAGCCAAGCGATTGGGTTCAGCTCCAATTTGGGGGAAAGAAAATTAAAGTAGCTACTGCACTGCTGGGCTTTCAGACATGTCACAAAGTGCAGATAAAAAAGTTAATTTTGTCAGGTGAATGCATGCAAAATTAAACAACAAAATAACCGGTTACAAGACGGTGTTAAAAATCTTAAGTGGGAATACAAAAGAATCTCTCTGTTGCAGCACTTAAGGCTGACTTCAGAAAAGAAAATGTTGAATTGAAAGAGCAAATTCATGATGCACAGGGAGCCATTAGGGCTGAAAGAAAGTGTATCACACAGAGTGAAACAAAAACTTTTGAATAATTTTCCTTTTAACACTTGTAACGTTTCCTTTCTACTTTCATTTCTATGTGCTCTGGACGTCTTGCCAAAAAAGGAAAGGTAAGGTTTAGTCTTTGTTTTTTTCTTTTTTAAATGTATAATTGTACTTGGCTACTAACTTGGCTTGTGTTTTTTATGCAAGTTTGATCCGCTTTTATTGTGCCTGAAAAACCAAGTTAGTAGAAACAGTTGGGGCAACCTTGGTTTCATGAAACTTGGCTTGTGTTTTTGATATCTCCACCTTAAATGGCTAGGCACTTTTGATAACTTGCTGTTTTCAGATATCAAAGTTCACTTTCATATCATTCTTTTTTCACTTAGCGTAGCGTAGTGGTTATGTATTTGAAGTGAAAGTATAACTAGTTAGGGTTCAAATCCTCCCTTTTTATATATATATATATATATATATATATATATATATATATATATATATATATATATATATATATATATATATATATATATATATATACGTGTGAATAGGATGGCTGGTGGATGATGTCAGACCAGGAAGGAAATCCAGAACACAGTGTTGTGAGTAACGTGTTGCTGCTCAGATTTAATTATAAATAAAAAGATTTAACAAAACACAAACACTTTTACAAACAAAACGGCGCGGTGGCCAAAACAAAACAGACACGAAACGAAACCAACCAACAAGTACCGTGGTGGTGCCTCCAGCACGAGTAGCAATTGTTATCTTTTAGTTTAATTCTCTCCGCTGTCTCTCTCCCATACCTCCTCACTGTACACTCAACTCTGAGTGAGTGATTTGTGCATCTATATATACAGCTGTTCTGGGATTCAGTTACTAATTAATCATTCACCTGAATCCCAGCACGTGGACTAATTGTGCACTTCCCGTGCCACCATACAAATACCCATTTTAATCTGCACGAAGTGGTTGTGCATTTCCCTGTGCCTAAATACAAATATACATTTTACAGCAAATGTGCTACATAACCCACACTCCGTGCACCACTACAACAATACATATAACAGACAACATAAAACACAAAATACGCACAGGGGCTGGGCACCCTGCCACAGCACGTTAAAGTTATGTGAGAGTATGTATGTACAAGAGTATGTATTGTAGCAACGTGGGGTGTTATTTACCACAGTACTCAGCGGGTCCTTCACAGCGGTCCTCTAGTGCAGTGTTGCAATTACACTCAGACAACAGAAATAAGGTCTAAACAGGGCGGAGCCTGTATGTTTATTAGTTTTACTGTGTCCTGTCAAAGGGACACAGAGTCACCAATTTTTAAACCAAAAATTACAAAACAAAACAAAACTCTATCTCCTTCTCTTGGAGAACTTACTACTACAACAGCTGTTTACCCTAACTGTCACCCAGGCAGCTAAGCTGCTTGCTGGTTTTCAAAACAAACTCAACTGGTACACACAACCTACAATAGTTCTTGTTATTACCGTTATTTAATTTTCTTTCCCTCCAGTCTGCTCTGTTGTTCACAGACGTAGCCCCACATTGCCAGAGAACCCCTCAGTTAGGGCGTTTAAATACTCATCATTAATTAATTACAGGTGCAACACATTCTCCTGTAATCTAGCCACTCCCAGCCCCTTGGGAAATGTAGTCTTTTAGCCCGCCGCCATTATCTCCCTGAACTACATTTCTTATATCAGTGGTCAGCAAGGGTATATGCTTCTTTCCAGGCGTGGCCCTATGTACCTGCCCTCCATCACTTTACCCCACACTTTATCACAGTATGTTCAATGAAAGTGTCATTCATATCAACTACATTTTTTCACATTAAAAATGTGTTTGTTATACATAAATAAAATACTTTTTTTTTTTTTTTTTAAGTTTGCAATATAAACACTGTGTGGGAATCAAACCCAAGACATGCTTGCAATGCAGACGCCTTAGCTTTCATGCCACAAAGTTTGCCCTTCCATTTTACAACATTTGCAAGTAGTACAGCAGTAAAGTTAAAGTTTTTAACAAGTAACTAGACGAACAAGATTTTGTAAAGCTTTCATCTGATTTTGCAAACTATCACAATAAGCTTGATCCGTTCATTTAGTATATTGTAAGGTTTTTGTTTTTTAATTTAATCATCGCCAATGGTTTTTAGCCCGGTTTTCTCCCCAATTTGGAATGCCCAGTTATTATTCTTATCCTGGTTCACCGCTGCAACCCCCGGCAACTCAGGAAACGGAGGCTGAAACACGCGTCCTCCAAAACATGTTCCTGCCAATCCGTCATTTTTCGCACTGCGGATCCATAGTGAAGCCACCAGACCTATTGCCAGAGGACAACACAGATCTGAATGACTCCACTGCAGACCCGCAGGCGCCCTATCAGCCACAGGGGTTGCTGGTGCGCGGTGAACTGTGGATTGCCCTTCCGATCTAATCCCTGGGCGGCACTCGGGCAATTGCCGACCTAATCCCTCCCTACCCGGCCAGTCACGGTTGGCAATGACATAGCCTGGATTCGAACCTGCGATCTCCAGGCTATATGGTGCATCCTGCACTCCACGTGGAGCACCTTTACTGGATGCGCCACTCAGGAGCCCCATTGTAATGTTTTCATGTTTAGGAAGTAGTACTCAGGGAGACGGTGTTGAATTCTCAAAATGTTTCTTTTATTTGAAACTACAGAGAATTCTTGACGGGCCGGAATTCACGGCACCAACATAATAACCCTACGTTTTAGTCTTGGCACTTTCACTGCATATTATCTCCGGTCACAGCTCACACGCTCGCTCAGTTGCACCCACAGTTTCTCATTCAAGTTCAGTGCTGGACTTTCTCCAGTCCCCAGGCTCATGCACCCCCTTATTATATAACCTCCCATCATTTCACTCATCAACCAGTTATTTCCATGCTCTGCAACCCCTGAAAACAGCAACACACATTCTCCCCACTCATTCACTCACCCCCCCTTCCCATGCTATGTAACGGTGTGACCCATTCCCCTTACAATACGTGTAACATAAGACAGACGAGACAAACTGAACAGACAAGTCCTGCAACAAAGCAATTGTCTGGGTCATTGCAATATATTTTTTAATTTGAAAGTAAAAATATATGAAAGCATGACAACTTTTATGTACAACAAATCCTCACTAATATACAATTGAACAAGAACTATTTAGAAGTATTTATTTTCATTTCATACAGTATTAAATGGCAGTGTTTATATCTGATAAAGAAAAATAAATAAATATCAAGATAGATACAGAAAGAAAGAGATGTATATGTATTGATTTATGTATTCATTTTTTTCAATATTTTTACCAAATATATAGGCTATCCTTCAGCATAGCTAATTCTCAGAAATTAACGTTCCTTTTTGTCCAGTGGGGACCACAAATAGCATTACTCTAATCATCCAGTATCGAGAGGAAATCGTACTTCCTTGCGCCAGTAGGGACCACAATGAGCGTTACACTGACAGGAAACCAAATTTTTACAATATACATTTTTGAGAACCAAGTGATCTCTGTAAAGGGATTCCACTATTGATTGTTAATACAGGGGCGTAGCTAGGATAAGATTTTTACTGAGGCAAACAAAAAAATGTTGAACAAACCTCTTGCAGATCCTGTTCATGTTACAAAGGTAAAAGTTATCATCTTATAAAGCCTGGAGACTTTTTGCAAACTGCAAATCAATATTAAGTCCCTTGGATGATGATGTTAATGTTAAAATTTGATGACCCATATTATTGGACGTTGGTATCACGATTCTGTACACCATTGACCACGCTTAGCTCTGGTTGTAGTGGGTGGTTTTTTTGTGTTCTGCCATTTTTTCTAACTGTTTATGTGACCTAAACGAGATTGGTGCAGTGCATAACACTGGTAGTCGCATCGTAAACCAATACTTCTATCTTTGCCCCTTACAGGTCCCTAGGACTCCAGCCACCGCACCAAGAACCACATGGAAAGAAAGAGGCAACCAACAGATAATCTTCATGTAAACAACAGGTTACACACAACACTTTGTAAGCCACAGTATATAAGCAGGAGCAGGATGCCTGAGGCTTCCCCAAATCCCCGAGCCAACCAAGAGGCGGTCCGTCTTCAGGATCTATTTTATCATAACCTGTGCCTGTGTCACAAAATAGATTCCACCAATATAAATGAAACACTTAGCTGTAAGGAGATTGGGTGCGCTGCGTGCTAGATCTCCCGTCTTCGGTCAGCTTCTAAATCCTTCCTGTTCCCCCTCACGGCTGGTTGCGTATCTCAATCCGACCTTATTGCTGCCGATTTGCTCTCCTTCACCCAATCCAGGGCAACGATAAAAGCAGCAAAAGAGAAACCAAAACATGGTCCAATAACAAGTCACTGTTCCCTACAAGCGACACGCCAGATTTTAGTTATATTCTCGCTCTTCTGTTTAATCACTCTACTGTCCAGTTTAGTTATTTTTCCAAAAACTGCTTTGTTTCCCTGTTTTCTTTTTAATCTGTATCCAGTTTGAATGATATTTTTGTTCCATTGATGGCGCTACCCAATTATCAGCTGCTATTGCATGCACACAGTCCTTTTCTCTTTTGCAGTTCACTGTGTGCAGTATATTTGGTATTGCTTTCTCTGAATTTTGTGTTTCAGCAATGTCCATATGTGCATCATACTATCATTCCAACAGAAAATGTCTCACTTAAATCCATCTCATCTACTATGTGCACATCTCTTTCTTTCAGTTTTTTGTCTTTGGTGAAGCAAATTCTAGCAGTGTGGGTTTTTTTTCCATTACACCTTGCACAGTTTTTCCCATATGCTGGGCACTGCCTTGGTTGATGCTTTTTTCCACATTGTTTGCATTTATAGAGTTTGTTGCTTGCCTGTTTCAAATTCTTCAGCTCAGTGTGTGTTTTCTTTGCTTGTGTTACAACATCCACAACAGCATTTTCACTTGCTACTGCTTTACTGTCTGCACTCTCGTTAAAAGTTATTAAAACATAGTTAAGTGTTTGGTTTATTGTCACCTGGTCAGCTCTCTACCAGTATTGTGTGTTAAAGCACGTAATACAACTTTCTGTTATGTGGAATGTAATAAACAAGAAAAACGGTGAGGGTTTTTTTTTAACCTTCATTTTACAACTGCATTTCCAGGTTTGTTTTATTTGAAGTGTTTAAAGTTTAAAATTTCAGTTTTCGTTTTGCTTGTTCAGCTAAAAGGCACAGTTAAACCTTGTGTTATTAGTTTATGAAAACGTGTCTATGGCCACTGTTTACTGTGAAGAAACGGCAATGGCAAGGAATGAAATGCTGTGTCAACTTTATGTACTATTTATTTTGGGAATAAACAAAACAACATTGAACTTGAAATTATATTTGGCATCCTTTGTTTTGTAGTTAATTCACTGGGGTAAAGTACGCCCTACACAACTTATTCTTTACTCCTGGGATATTTTTCTATTTGAATGTGTTGCATAGTGTAAGGTCTTGCTTAAAGGCACACACACAGTGACCACGGCCACGCCCCCTGCCCCTGCTGCTATGCTGTCTCTGCCTGCTTTCAGAGCAATATACTGGCTTTTATTACTTTTTGAAAAACGAACGAGTATCCTAACTAATATTTAAATTGAGCGAATATCCGAACATGAAAATCCTGTGTTCGTCCCAGCACTATATATATATATATGTATGTATGTACGTATGTATGTATGTATGTATGTATGTATGTATATATATATATATATATATATATATATATATATATATATATATATATATATATATATATATATATATATATATGTGTGTGTGTGTGTGTCATATTATTAGAAAGCTAATATTCAGGTGTTTTCCAATTGCCTGTATTTGACTGCTTTAAAAAAAAAAAAAAAATCAAAGATTGTGTTCTGCTCTTCTTCCCCAACTTCAAACACTGTTGACATGCAAATCCTCCAATTGTATCCTGCATAAGAAGGGAATATGTTTTGTGCGAACCTTCAGTTTCATTCTGGGAAATAGCCAAATGAAAAAAGAATGGCCCTAACAAACATGCAAGCACAGCAGCTCCAAGGAAAGTGCAAATTAGAAAATGTTAGATATAGCAGGGTTTCCCAGTCCTGCTCCTGGTTTTCATTCCAACTGATTTATCAATTACTAAACTAGACCCTTAATTAAACTTTTCATTAGCTTAAATAGACCTTTTTAATTGTTTTCAGCTTAGAAAGGTCTAATTAAGCATTTTATTAGTTCAATTAAGGGTTGGATTAAGTAATTGAGAACTCGGTTGGAATGAAAACCAGCAGACACAGGGGTCCCCCAGGACCAGGACTGGGAAACCCTGATATGTAGTATAGGGATATATTGGTGTGTGCAGTCAGTAGTTTAATAGGTTTGCAAAGAGTACTGTGAATACAAATTCCAATCAGCCTACTAAAGAATAAGAATAATATATTATTGCATGCCAGCCATGAAATAATATGTAATTTTACCTTCTGCTTTCACATCAAATAATGCACAAATAATGCAGCGTCCAACATAAGGACAGACATAAATACATATATAACAAGTTGTAAAAGGGGAGGAAGATTCTCATCACCTATAATATGTATACAGTTTTTTTTAAATACCTTGTTTTGAGGATGACTTCTTTGACATCTATATAGCGTAACTCTTTGGCAATGGGTATGAGGAAAACGTTGGCCATGGGTATGGGTCAATGCCCTAGAACAAAAAACACAATTACAAAATGACAACACAGGTGAATATACAGCACCATTTTTTTTCTTTCACTCTATTATTGAGCTTATGCATTATTGATTTTACTGGGCCTCTTAGCTACTGCTGTCACCTTTATTGTTCATCCATCAAAGTTATATCCAATATTACAACTGAATGTAACACTCTCCTATAATTAAAAAATGCAATTGACAAATATGTAATATTTGTTCTGAAATGTTAACCTGATGTACTAAACTTGACCGTTTTAGTAAATTGTTCTGATTGCACACAAGTCTTTTCTGGCAGTAATTTTCTTTTTTTATCTGTTTAATGATGAGTAGAGGTAGATGAGAGTAGTACTTGGGAACCTGGCAAAACACAATAACCAAATTAAAGCACATGGAGAGGAAAACACCTGCCTTGAAACCACAATTATACCACAGTGACAAGAAATTGTACTAATGTACAATATCACCTAAGGGCTTTCACTGGTTCACTATTTTCAATATTTCAATATTTTTTTTTTTATTCATGCAAGTTATATGGCAAAATAAAGAGAGAGAATTGTCTAGTGAATACAATAAAAGACTGACAGATAATCAACTAGTCCAGTCTCTTCAACAGCAATAAGCAAAGATGTCTCATGCATGGATTTGTATGGGGAAGCTGGAAATCTGGATGTTAAACAATTCCTGCATTGGTATGCCCAGTGTTTTGAGACGGGCACGAGAAGGGAACGAAATAACATTTTTGCTGCTGACTTTTCAAGCTTTCTAGGTTTCTATCGCACTGTAGCGTTGTTTTGTGTGCAATGTGAGAGCCCAGCTTCACAACATGCTGGGGACCCAACACAGCAGTCAGGCCATGCAGATAGCTATACCAGGCACTCACGCATTTCAGATAATGTATTAGTGACTGCAAATGCATATGTTGTACATGTATAGCTAATCTCACAAATGCCTATACTTCCCCTTTAAAATTATACACTCATACTCTCACCTTTTGTAAAGCTCTTGGAGGCAAAAACACTCAGATGGTCCTCCCACCAGATGTACTCTCACAAGAATATGATTCCTCTCTACAGACAGACCATCAATGATACAATCTCTGCAATTATTTATTACTTGATTGGTACAAATATACTGTACCTGTAGGTCTGCTGTTCATTTACACATAAGATACTTCAATATGTTTAAACAGGAAACAGCCCACAATTCAATATGTCAGCTAAAAAAAAAGAAATGTAATTAGTAAAATTGAACTCTTTTGAATTATAAGATAACTGGCAATGTAGCAAAAGTTTTGACACCTGTTTCTTGATGTCACTTTCCCAATCATTTCCTTATGACAACAGAATCAAACTGTTTATCTGTAGTGCACACAGAAATACCATACCCCAGGCTTTCTTTCAAAGACTTCAGTTCTCACAGTTAGCTAGACTCTTAATCTAGATGTGCAGAGCAGTAGTATTTCTGCAGGGGTACTTAATATAACTAATGGGTAAGACTTTTGGTAAGTCTATGGTATATTTTGTCCAAACAAAGTTAATCCTACTAAAATGTCTTGATGGTTTTTAAGTAATTACTACTCTCATAATAGCTACTGTGTCTCAGAACATCCTTTGTATAAAAGCAACACATCTATTTAAAGTGGTTTATAATGAAAAACTAATAGTGTATTGTGTATTATTTTAATTTGTATTCTTAGCATGAAGTAGCACGAATTGTTTAATAAAGTAGAGGTTGTTAGAACACAAATCTCCTTCTTTCTGTTTCACTTAAAAATTCTGCAAAAGGTAATTACACCATTGTGAAACACAATTAATGCTAATGGATGTAAAAATTTGCTTCCCCAAGGGCAGTGGTTTTCAAAGTGGGGTATGTCTGGGGGTTCATGAGAAAAATCCTGCAATGGCGGACAACGCATTTTATTTACCACGTTATAGTATTTTGTGACTTAGCAATAGAATCTACAATGTTGAATCTCCTTTCAAATAAAGCCACAGCTGTACTGGTGTACATTTCCATTCTGTTGGCGAGGTTAACTTTATAAACAGTGCTTGAGCATTGAGCGCACACATGGCTAATTTACATATTTACATAGCAGGGCATTGGTTACTGCAGTCTGTGGGCTAAAAAAACCAAAAAAAAAAAAACAACTCAGATTGTCATTGTATGGTGTTGCTTCTTTTAGAAATGTGTAGTATTTACTAGGTAGGTTTACTTTTTATCCAAAGCAACTTAAAGAGACTTGGATGTGAACTATGCATCAACAACTGCTGCTGCAGGTCAATTAGAATAAGACATCAGTTTTATATCTCATCCTAAAGACAGAGCACAAGGAGGTTACGTGCCACACACAGTGAGACAGTGGCTGGGATTGAACCTGGAACCTTCTAGTCACAAGCCCCTTTCTTTATTGAGTTGAGCAGGCAGCTGGGTTGCCCTGCTTTAGAGAGTGAAATATGTGTTCTGCGCTGGAGCTGGAGTGACAAGACTTTGCAATGTTTTTATGTGCTTTTTCATTATAAATTAATTTGTTGAAGAACTCCTTTGTCCTGTGAGTGCATTACCCTATGCCTACAAAATAGTAATTATTAATAAAAGCAAAAGCATGATATTATTATTATTACAAAAATTGAGTCACTGGATTACAAAAAAAAATCAATCCCTAAATCCTGGGATTGGGAAAAATGTACAGAATTGGATTCCCTACTCCAGACCTATTGAGTGTGTTCATATCATAGAGCGAGTGCCCATCAACAAGCTTTCATTGTCTTACAGCTAATTAACACTAACATTACTACACTAAACACTTTAACGTGTAAGCATTTTGCTAAAAGTAATTTTTGACTGCCTGATATAAATATCTCCTTTCTACTTTTAACAAATTACCTTTTGTAAATATTCACTTCAAAACAATTAGCTTATTCTGGCTAGATTCGATACTGCACAAGACACACATAATATTTTACATTGTCTCAGCTCAAGTGTTCAACGATAACATTCGAGTTTTAACTTTAACTTTAAAAAAAAATCTGTTTTCTCTCTACACTTCTGCATTTTTTGGAAGAAATGCATATATTTTGTTGAATTGCTTTTTGATTTTGTTTTAAATTGGAACCTTAGTTTTGTTTTTCAGAAGCATAACCTGTTTTTGGACTCTTAATTTGGACTTGTTTCAGCATGCTTATTGGAGTCTGGATTTTGAAATAATTTTACATAGGATTTAGTTGGTGCATTTGCACCATGGTTAACTAATTCTATTTTATTTAGTTCGTTTTTAACAACAGTTTTCTATTTATAGTACTTAATCTAGTAATTGGAAAAGACCATATTCTTTTCTGTTTTCATAGGTATATTATGACCCTATCTCAGATGGGGGTACGCGGTAGACTAGATTATTTGGAAGGGGGTACAGGGCCTAAAAGGTTTGAAAACCACTGCCCTAGGTGCAAGGGTAGGGGCACTAGTTTCAACCTGAGTTTGTATAGCAAACAGCATATTTTATTACTTGTTAAAAAAGATAGATACAGTTAGATATAAAACTAAAATGATCTCTCGTTTTAAAACACTGTGTAACTAGTCATGCTGTGAATCTAAAACTAATTTTCATTTTAATAGACTTATACTGTAATTAACTGGGATTAATTATTTAAATGCAACTGTCTGTTTGGTATCTAGAGCAGCAATCATAATCCAATAGAATTTGACTCAATACACCACAAATTAAAACCTTTACAGTGTCAGATACCTGCCCGTGATTTCTAAACGTTTCTGTGACCTTCTCACTTTTGTTTAGCAGTATTTCTGATACTTTTTACTGGGATTCCAAAAGCAAGAGCATTCCCAGATTACAGCATATAACATTTAGGTATACAGGTATACAAACAACTCTAATGAGCGATGAAAATAAAAATGCAAATCAACCCCAAATGAATGTCATTTGCAGCAGATTTAAGAAAATGTGGTGTCCCGGCACAGTACTCAATTAGATCCCTTCAGACACAAATACAAAGAAAAAGCTCTTCCATTCTCTACCAAGAGACTATAATTTGGACCTTTGACATTTTGGCATAATAGAATAGATAACTATGCATGCACCATTTGTACCCTAGAACCTCTGATTATTTTAAATTATACACCACTACGTAGTCATTAAAGTATTTTTAAATTGAGCGGGGCTGCATGCTCTATAATGAACGCCCTCTCATTCAGCCCTATATCTGTTCAATTACTAGCTTGATGTACTTACTCTTACTGCCAAGGGCTGGACAGTCACCATTTTTCAGTTGTCCTTTTCAAAACATTTGAAGCATGATGGTACGAATCCCATTTGAATTATGTTAATTGAGCTATGCATAAATACATTTTTTGCAGAAATTGTATTATTAAGAATTGTATTATTGTAGCATGTATTTATATGTATATGGCACCACCCATAGCAGAACTGCTTTGTGAAATTCACAATAATTGAAACACATTTGAACGACTATTTATTGAAATTAGTTCAAAAGGTCAAAACGTATAGACACACAGTAGAACCTGTCATATCCGATTTAATTGGTTCCAGGGGTCCATCGGATATGTAGAAATATTGTATCTTAGAGTGTTGTTATACTACATTGTAGTTTCTTTATTAACGTTGGGGCAAAGGTACTGTGAGTATAGTATACAAAGAAAAAATGATTGCAAAAATAAGCATAGTAATATAGTATTTGGCAATTTACAAAACAGCATTCCAAAAACAGTTCTTAAAAGTTTCTTTTTTTTTTTTTGGACCGAGACAGAAATGGAGTTTAAAACAAGACAGCGCACACACAAACACAAACTGGCTTTGGAATTCGGCGAAAAAAAAAAAATCTTGTTTCAGCTTTTTAACACATAAAAAAATAAACCAGGAAAATGAGCCAATTTAGGTTTCCCAGTACTATAATTTAAGAAGGTTTTTCTGGGTTGTATAAACTCTATTATTTGTTTCTGCTTCCTGAATTATTGCACAATATATTATAAGCTGCTGCAGAGGTAAATCAAGGCATTTTGCACACCAGAGAAAGAAACAACTAAATGGTGCAAATGTATTTTAAAATAAATGCTGCAAATTCTATGTTCATAAATATTAATTTAAAAAAAAGTGCTGCAACAAAGGTCACAGGGAGATTTATATCTTTAATAGTATTAATGTGACCAACAACACAGAAAACGTATACATATGCAACAGCAACATTGTTGGGTTCTGCGTTGTTTCCCTATGTCAATGTGTGTTTGGCTTGACTGTTAATATTGTTAATATCATTGTAGCACCTATAAATGTTTGACAAATACTTCTAAATGCATGTTATTGTCTAGTGTAGCAGGTCGGGCTCTGTGCTAGCTATTTGACGCATGCATGATCCTGTGGGGGCATCCTGTCAATCATGGCAATGTCACACAGAGGTTGGGTGAGGTGTGTCGTCTCTCTCTCTCTCTCCGAGTGGTCGAGAAGCGGGTCTTGGGAGGGGGTCGCTCGACCAATAAAAACGATGCCTTGCTGTTCCCTCTTTCTTGCCCTTTCTAAGAGAGACATCAGCGGGAGCTCTGTTTGGAAACCTGGATTACAAATCATATGAGAACGTCAGTGTCTGGAGAAAGAGAGAGGGGCAAGCAAGCCCGGCTGCGGAAGACAGCCGATACTTATTATTTTACTACGTACCCAAGTGGGATGTGGTCAGTTTAGCTGGGGAATGCTGGACAACTCCCTGAGTTAGTGAGGGACAGCAGTGTGGAGTAGTGGTTGGGGCTCTGGACTCTTGACCAGAGGGTCGTGGGTTCAATCCCAGGTTGGGGACACTGCTGCTGTACTCTTGATAAAGGTACTTTACCTAGATTGCTCCAGTAAAAACCCAACTGTATAAATGGGTAATTGTATGTAAAAATAATGTGTAAAAAGAATGTAATTGTATGTAAAAATAATGTGATATCTTGTAACAATTGTAAGTCACCCTGGATAAGGGCGTCTGCTAAGAAATAAATAATAATAATAATGTATCTCTGAAACCTGAGTAGTACCGGAGAGCGGAGGCTGTGGGACACTGCAAGGAGCAGCACCTTTTATTGGTGGTTTTGTTACTGTGTTTTATTTTCAATTGCAATTGGGACTGTGAAAAGAAATATAACATTGCTGGTCCGTGCTATTTGGTATTTGAGACCATGGCATAACTGTGTCATAATTGCTCCAAAGGTGTCAAGCATCCTGAAGCACAGCTGAACACAATATTGCTTAGACAGTACATACAATCTTTCAGTAGTAAATTTCAGCAATACTTTCATATGACAAGTAATTACATAGATTCAGTGTTGTAAGGTTCTGTTTCTTCTTAAAAATAATAAGTCAGTCTTCTTCAGGTAATTTCAATCAAAAGAGTTTTATTCATGTACAAAGCAAATCCAAAGATAGTAAAGGACACAATTTCAGCAATACTCTAAGCAGCCTTACAGGTCTCAGCAGATGGAATCTTGAGCAATGAAATACCTTTTACAAGCATATACTTAGCAAATTACTGCCCACTGGGAGTGGAACTCCACCTAGAGGGAGTGGAAATCTCCTACTTTCACCAATGAACAGAGTTGGCCACCCTTTACTGGAGGTGTGTTAGTAGGCATTCTATTTTAGCAGGTTTCTGGTTTAGAACCTGTTTTAGCTGGATTGATTGTGGTTTGCACATAGGATAAAAATCAGCTTTTTAAGCAGAAACAACTCATGCAAAAACAAGGGTCATCTGTCTGAGGTCACTGCTCTCTGAATCATGAAAAACCAGTTTCTTATCATGATTCTCAGACGTGGAGGTATGTTGGGCTACGTACAAAGCTACAGAGCTACAAGGTCAGGGCAATGTTAGGCAGTAGATTTGAAAAGCCTTACAGTCTCTTACACTGAAAAATCAGCTGAAGAAATCCCTAACAAATATCATATGACAATCACATAGTTCTTGGCCTTTTTAGTTTTGGGGGAAAAAAATGTAGTTTTTGAAAGTAAATACTGGAATGTTATTATTTGCAACTGTATTGAGAAATGAAGGAATCCTAATTATCTCCATCCAACATTAATAAATTGATCAGGCTACTATAGTTAAAAATAAGCACCTTTTTCCTCAAAATACAATTTATTTTTGTCTTCTCTCTTTTTAAACCATATTTCATGGACACTGTATTGAAGGGATCTCCAACCCTGGTCCTGGAGAGCCCATATCTTGCAGGTTTTCTAGATGTCTTTACACCATCAATGGCTAAAGATCTGGAACACCTGTTAACCTTGACTAATTAAGCCAATAATTGGTGCAATTAAGTAACTGACATCTTGAATGAAACGAAAACCAGATCTAGTTGCTCTCCAGGACCAGGGTTGGATACCCCTGCTGTACTGTGAACTTTCAACTCTCAGACTTTTGTTATAGAGCCATCGTTCTCTTGTATGACGAGTTTACAGTAAAATCTACGGGCCATATTCAATCTTTGTCCTGTGATCTAAGAGAGTGATTAGGGACATATGGGGTCAGCAAATCTTTTTGAAATAGGGCCATTTAATGGAGTAGTGGTTAGGGCTCTGGACTCTTGACCGGAAGGTTGTGGGTTCAGTCCCAGATGGGAGATACTGCTGCTGTACCCTTGAGCAAGGTACTTTACCTAGATTGCTCCAGTAAAAACCCATCTGTATAAATGGGTAATTGTATGTAAAAATAATGTGATATCTTGTAACAATTGTAAGTTGCCCTGGATAAGGGCGTCTGCTAAGAAATAAATAATAATAATAAATTAGAAGCAGGACCTTAAAATCAATCCTGAACCACAAAGGAAGCCAATGTAAGGCTGCTAACACAGGGTAATAATGTGTTTGTGCATCTTTGTTCTTGTCAAAACTCTGGCAGCAGCATTTTGCACAAGCTGCAATTGAGATAAAACACAACTTAACATACCAGAGAAAATAACATTGTAAAAATCAATCCAAGATGTTATAAAAGCATGCATCAGTCTCTCAGCATCCTGCAGCGAAAGAGAATGTCTTAGTTTAGCAATATTTCTTAAGTGAAAAAAATACACCTAGTTACATTCCTAATGTGTGGCTTGAATGAAAGATCTAGATAAAAAAATGGCACTCAAATTTCTCATTTCAGCCTTCAACTCAGAGGAGAAACTACCAAATGTAAAATCAGATGGATTTATATTATTAAGTTGATTCTGTGATACCAAAAGCATCATCTCTCTTTTATCTGAGTTTAATATTTTGGCATCGATTGCTTAATGTCAGCAAGACAGGTAGTCAGATTATTTTCAGCTGAGACGTCACCAGGTTTCAGAGATAAATAGAAATAAGTATTGTCATATTCCACTTACTTCTTTTATTTATATGTATGCTCTGAGCACACTCTTAAAATCAGGGGAGACGTTTTGACACAGAGATGTTTTGGACTCCTGTAAGTGGATTGTTCGTGCACTGGGCTTACAAGAAAATCACACATTCAATTTGAAGTTTTAATGAATCAGAGCAGTATTAGTACGCTGTCGGTTTATTAAATGCTTAATAATGGATCGAGCAGTTAAAGACCATGTCGAATCCCAGCTAATAGGCAATCTGGGCGATCCAGTGTCTTACAGATTCAACAGCATTAACACTTCAGTACAGTTATGGTTATCACGTTTCTTCCCTTAGGCCATGCATGCAAAATGCTAAAAACGCCCACCGCTAAATCCTAAAACATACAATATATCACTCTCTAAAGCTAAAATATAATTTCTATACGTTATAGCAATGCATCAATATATATGAGATATTAATTCAAAATCATTCTTACCTTCCAATATATATGGAAGTGTGGTGTAGAATATATGTAAAATAAGAGCTGTCTTCAAAGGCAAAAGCTTCTGGATTCAATCAAACAGCAATCAGCTTTTTCAGAGATCTTCAGAGCATGGACCACTCAACTTGTTAGCAAGAAGAATGATACTTGATTGGGGTCTTGCCTCGATTTTTATAGAACTTTTTCTCCGCTTCATACGTCACAAGTTTTAATTAAATTTAAACATTAAATTGCCTCGACAGCTCTCCTTTTCATGTGAACAATACATTCAAAAACCCTTTAAAATTAATTGGTTATGAACTTATGTTTCACCATCTCTTCATTTCCTTCATTTCCAAAACATGTGAGGTGTACTTTTGAACTGATGTTATTTTTTCTCAGTACCATGGAGTTTCTTAATACAGAATACAAGTGAATAAAATACAACTATATATATATATATATATATATATATATATATATATATATATATATATATATATATATATATATATATATCAGTAGTGTGCAAAAGTTTTAGGCAGGTGTGAAAAAATGCTGTAAAGTAAGAATGCTTTCAAAAATAGACATGTTAATAGATTATATTTATCAATTAACTAAATGCAAAGTGAGTGAACAGAAGAAAAATCTAAATCAAATCCATATTTGGTGTGACCACCCTTTGCCTTCAAAACAGCATCAATTCTTCTAGGTACACTTGCACAAAGTCAGGGATTTTGTAGGCATATAGTCAGGTGTATGATTAAACAATTATACCAAACAGGTGCTAATGATCATCAATTCAATATGTAGGTTGAAACACAATCATTAACTGAAACAGAAACAGCTGTGTAGGAGGAATAAAACTGGGTGAGGAACAGCCAAACTCAGCTAACAAGGTGAGGTTGCTGAAGACAGTTTACTGTCAAAAGTCATACACCATGGCAAGACTGCGCACAGCAACAAGACACAAGGTAGTTATGCTGCATCAGCAAGGTCTCTCCCAGGCAGAAATTTCAAGGCAGACAGGGGTTTCCAGATGTGCTGTCCAAGCTCTTTTGAAGAAGCACAAAGAAACGGGCAACGTTGAGGACTGTAGACGCAGTGGTCGGCCAAGGAAACTTATTGGAGCAGATGAAAGACACATCATGCTTACTTCCCTTCGCAATCGGAAGATGTCCAGCAGTGCCATCAGCTCAGAATTGGCAGAAAACAGTGGGACCCTGGTACACCCATCTACTGTCCGGAGAAGTCTGGTCAGAAGTGGCCTTCATGGAAGACTTGCGCCAAAAGCCATACCTCCGACGTGGAAACAAGGCCAAGCGACTCAACTATGCACGAAAACACAGGAACTGGGGTGCAGAAAAATGGCAGCAGGTGCTCTGGACTGATGAGTCAAAATTTGAAATATTTGGCTGTAGCAGAAGGCAGTTTGTTCGCCGAAGGGCTGGAGAGCGGTACACGAATGAGTGTCTGCAGGCAACAGTGAAGCATGGTGGAGGTTCCCTGCAAGTTTGGGGCTGCATTTCTGCAAATGGAGTTGGGGATTTGGTCAGAATTAATGGTCTCCTCAATGCTGAGAAGTACAGGCAGATACTTATCCATCATGCAATACCATCAGGGAGGCATCTGATTGGCCCCAAATTTATTCTGCAGCATGACAACGACCCCAAACATACAGCGAAAGTCATTAAGAGCTATCTTCAGCGTAAAGAAGAACAAGGAGTCCTGGAAGTGATGGCATGGCCCCCACAGAGCCCTGTTCTCAACATCATTGATTCTGTCTGGGATTACATGAACAGAGAAAAGCAACTGAGGCTGCCTAAATCCACAGAAGAACTGTGGTTAGTTCTCCAAGATGTTTGGGCCAACCTACCTGCCGAGTTCCTTCAAAAACTGTGTGCAAGTGTACCTAGAAGAATTGATGCTGTTTTGAAGGCAAAGGGTGGTCACACCAAATATTGATTTGATGTAGATTTTTCTTCTGTTCACTCACTTTGCATTTTGATAATTGATAAATATAAACTATTAACATGTCTATTTTTGAAAGCATTCTTACTTTACAGCATTTTTTCACACCTGCCTAAAACTTTTGCACAGTACTGTATATATATATATAGTGGTTTGCAGAAGTATTCACCCCTGCAGAGTTTTCACATTTTGTTGGCACCTGAGTGTACTCCATGACACTTTCAAATTAGACTTTACATGTAGAATCTACACAAACTACTCCACATTGATAAAGTTAAAAAATGCATATAGAATATAAGTAAGTAAGATTTACAGAGAAAAACAGATTAATCTCAGTTGCATAAGTATTAAACCCCTTTGCTACTGCAGCCCTAAATCAGCTCAGGTGCAAATGATTTGTTTGAATGGTCACAACATTAGTGAAATGGTTTCAGCCTGTGTTTACTCAAAGTGGTTGAACTTGTAGATAATTTCTCTCAGGTATATAAAGACTTTCAAGCTGCAACCCACATAATGATCCAAAAAAGCAACCATGAAGACCATGGAGCTTTCGAAACAAGTCAGGGATAAAGTGGTAGAGAGGCACAGAGCAGGAGAAGGGTACAAGAAAATTTCAAAGGCGCTGATTATCCCTTAGCACAGTGAAGTCCATCATTAAGAAGTGGAAGATGCACCATACCACCCTCTCCCAAACTGAGCAGCCGGGTAAGCATGAAACTGGTTTGGGATGTCACTCTGAAGCCAACAATGACCTTGAGTGATCTGCAAAGTTCTGTGTCTGAGATGGGAGTCAGTGTTCACACATCAACAATAAGCCGTTCCCTACACAAAGCTGGCCTGTATGGGTGGGTGGCAAGAAAGAAGCCATTACTCAAAAAGCCTCATCTTAAAGCACTATGGAGTTTGTGGTGCAAAGTACAGGCAAATCCTTGAGGAAAACATGTTTGAATCAGCCAAGACTCTGAAATTGGGGAGGAAATTCACATTTCAGCAGGACAATGACCCGAAGCATAAAGCCAAAGCCACACTGGAGTGGTTGAACAAGAAGAGAATTCATGTTCTTGAGTGGCCCAGTCAAAGTCCTGACTTGAATCCAATTGAAAATGTATGGCGAGACTTGAAGATTGAAGTCCATCGACGATCCCCAACAAACTTATCAGAACTGGAGCAATTTCACCGTGATGAATGGGCAAAAATGTCACCATCCTACTGTGCAAAGCTAGTAGAGACCTATCCAAAATGACTCATAGCAATAATTGCTGCAAAATGTGTTTCTACCAAGTACTGACTTAAGGGGCTGAATACTTATGCAACCAGTAAATTTCATTTTTTACATTTTCTTTGCAAGTTTTACTGACATTTAACCTCCTCCTCATATGACAGTGTTCAGTTCAACCACTACAGCTTTGAATAAAATAGTTTATTTGAAAAACTGTGCATACATTATTTGTAATTCAACAAAATGTGACATTATTGGTAGGGGGTGACTACTTCTGCAAACCATGGTAGGTAGGTAGGTAGGTAGGTAGAATATATATAGAGAGATTTATTTTTTATTTTTATAACACTGACTCTGTTTGATTATTTCAACCTGGGTTTTAAAATATATTTCCCTCAACATCAAAAGACATTCTTTTCGATGGGCTGGCTTTATTTCATGTATAGATGTGTTTTAACAAAATAATACTGGATAAGGACTGTTTAGAGAGTTCATGACAAACTTCTAAGTCTATAGTTGCAGGTCCAGTTATTTTCACTTAAATCCAAGCTATTAAAAAACATAGTTAAATGAAACAGTCTTATGTTGGCTTTCTCACTTCTTAAATGAATCTTGACCTCTCTCTGCAATACATGTATTAAGTTTGTTAGCTGCTACTCTCTCTAAAACTTTAGATAAAAAGGGGAGATTAGAAATTGGCCTAAAATGTTTAAAAACCTTTGGATCCATAGCAAGTTTCTTAAGCAATTGTTTTACTACAGCGACCTTAAAGGAGTCTGGAACAATACCAGACACAAGGGAACTATTGATAATACTTAAAACTGTAGTATTAATCATAGAGAATACTTCTTTAAACAGTTCATAACTAGATTAGTTAGATCTATCTGATTAATCTTGTTCTGATGTAACAAGACCCAAGGTGGGATTTTTCTCATTGTTATTAGATGGCACATCTAAATTGAATATACTCTTAGATATCTGATTTCTTAGATCAATTATTTTCTTGTTAGAATGATTCATAAAATCATCACAGCTTGCTGATGATAAAGTATTTAAAGCAGGCTCCCTCTGCAGATTTGTTAATTTAGCTATAGTGTCAAAAATAAATCAAGGATTGTCCTTATTTGGTTTTATAAGATTTGAATAGTAGGCTGATCTAGCAAAAGACAGTGCAGCCCTGTAATTTAAAAGGTTATCTTTCCAAGCGAGGTTATGGAGCTGTAATTTGGTTTTTTCCATCTACATTCTAGTTTACAACATGCTTGTTTAAGCATACGTGTTGTTTCATTAAACCAAGGGGACAATCTTTTAACTCTTCAACTGATCCTAACTGAATAAGAACTGGAGCTCATATTCAGTTTTCTTTTCTTACTTGGCATTTCAAATTTTCTTGTTCAGATGTTAATCACTTATACAAGCTATATGTGTGAATTGGTGTGTAAGAGTGTGTATCATGATAACTTGCATCATTCATGGCTACACATGTCATCCTCATCAACACTGATCAAAGAATTGATGGTTATTTTTAATTTGTCTTTATTTTATATGGTCATCTTTCCAGTTTTAAGTAAACCTGTAATTGCAAAATCTAGTAAATCATGGATATCTTACCTGAGACCAAAGATGTGTGACTGTTCAAAGTTAAAACAGTGAGTGCATCTGAATTAATTTTTACCAGCTTGTCAATTACATCCTTTGAAAAAAAAAACAGTATAGTTAAATATACAAATGGAGGTGGTTCAAATACAGAAACCGTTTTTCATTATTTTCAACAAAAACCTTGTAATGGTGGGTCATACTTCAGTTGCACAAGCATGGCTGAGGGTTATTTTTAGTTCAAGGGAGACTAGTATGAACCAGCTCCTTATTAAGAGGGGGAAAAAAGTAATAAGTTAAAAAATGAAATAAAGGAAAACCTTCATTGATAAATATTAACTGCATTTGATAATATGTTTAAATGGCAGATTTGCAAGCTTCATGAAATAATGCCAGTGTATATATCTTGATCATGATATTCATTCAAGATTAAAAAAAGATGCTAAAAATCTAAACTAGAGCTTCCCTTATAATGCCTTTTCTATATTAGAAACATTCTTCAGGAACTGCACATACAGGTTACAGTTGGCATTTTTGTTTTCGGTGAATGCATGCTATTAGTATAAAGTGAAAATCTTTGGATTATTAGTTTATTTTTTTGCATTATTACAAAGGGTGAGTATATATTGATTGGCAAATGATGCCCTCATGTGGTACACACAGAAAATGCACATGAAAACAAAATCATTTGTACCACCAGATTCAATCATCTTCCTGCCAGTATATGTACATTAATAATCTTTCAACGGTAAGTGATCATTATGAACCTAAACTGATTGATCTATAATGGTTAAATGCTATTTCAGTCAGGACAGTCGTGTGTTAAATGGTACAGAGCAGGATCAGTTTCCTCATCAGGTCAACATATGATGTTCTCCCATCACCACAGAACCTAAACCTCTGGGTAGGAGAGGATCCCTCATGTCATTTGTGTTCATTACCTGCAACATTAAGGCACATTTTGACAAGATGTAAGTTGGCTCTTAGCCAAGGATGTTTTACTTGGCGCCATGGCCAGGTGCTGCGATGTTTGGCTTTAGCATTGGAAGACAAGCGTAACATGACCAATAAGTTGCCACCAGTTCCATCAAAACATTACACACAAAAGACAACATTCCTCTGCCAAGGAGAGCAACCACCAAGAAAAGGTGTTCAAACCAAGCCTCGCCCAGGACAACTGGATGCTGCTAGAGACTGGAAAATGCTGGCAGATGTTGGTCAACGGCTTATTTTTCCGCCGGAGATTGCCACCACTAACCTTCGACCAGATATTGCCTTGTGGTCTGGATCAGCACGCCTTGTTCACCTGGTAGAGTTAACAGTGCCATGGGAGGATGCTGTAGATGAGGCGTATGAGAGGAAGAAACTACGGTATGCTCAACTAGCCGCTGAAGCGGAACAGCGAGGATGTACAGTCCGAGTTTACCCAGTGGAGGTGGGTTGTCGCGGATTTGCGGCACACTCTACCACCCGGTTCCTCAGAGACGTCAGATTCAGTGGCCAAGAGTTGTGTTGCACAGTGAAGAACTTATCTGAAGCAGCAGAGAGGAGCAGCAACTGGCTGTGGTTGAGACAGAAAGATTCTGGTTGGGGATCTCAAGCACAATAGAAAGAAAGAAACGCTGATGTATGGGTAAGTAAGCTGGGCTGAGTTGAGTGGGGGACGGAGGGGGGTGATGCTGGGACGCCAGAATCACCGTCGAGCTCTCTTGAGGTGTCGTGGGCTAGTCGCCGAAACACCGAGGATGGAAGGTGCCCACTTGAAGACCCCAGAGATGTACCCTACTTAGCTCAATCCAGACGGTTGTCATGCTGATGCGCTGGGGAGACCGCACTGTCGTTGATCCCCGGAGCCAGCATCGCAGCCGTTGTGTGTGAGCTGATGCGCTAGGGAGGCAAATAAGCTGATCCCTGGAGCCAGCATTACACTTCAGCCATCAACACCAGGCGGAAGGATATCTACTTCATCATATGGAAGGAAACGCAAATGGATGGAGACACAGATGGATCACATTAGTTTACTGTAAAGCTACGTCTTAGTTAGTGCTTATCTTGGCGAGAGCCAAGTTCAAATCAGCATGAAGTTTTAACATCTACTCTCGTGTAATGGAAATCATAATACAAAATAGTATAGATTTCCAAAATGGGTGAAGAAAAATAAGTAGAGTAAAAATAGTTGGAGCACAGCCTCATCCCTTGGAGCATCCTGGTGCCGCCTTCTAAAAAACAAACAATAAAATAATAAATCTATGCAACGTGTTCATCCCGGTGAACAAAAAATATTAGGCAGAGGAGCATCGTATACTCCCCCCTCCGGATGAGGCTGGGAGTAAGGTGGTGGTGGTTGGGGAGGAAGTGGTAATTCGAAAGCAGGGCAAGACTGAGTTTGCGAAACAGGTTTATATACCTTATAGGTTAATGGGAACTTGCCGGTATTAGGCTTGTAGATTAACCAATGAATGTAGCAGGCACTTGTACTATAGATTTCCTGCCTGAAAACCTTGCAAGCTTTATAATGTTGGGAATAGAACAAATGATTTGTATACCATATATGAATTATTAATGTAACATAATGAATATCCCTCACATTATATACAGAAAGCTGCCTTGCACAAAACAGTGAGCATGTTGGACACTCAGTTATGGTTCTGAAATCAAATAACCCTCACTTGACCCTATACTGAAGGGGGTGTATCAACACAAACCAACTATAACAGTTTGTCTCTTATCTTTCAGTTACAGCAATGATAACAGATTCCTTAAGATTCAATCATACCACATGAGAGATTTGTCCTTCATTATCTATGTTACTGTATCTAGCTTAACACTCATAGATAAAATTAATAGAAAAGAATGCAGTGCTGAAAGCAGGGAAGGCTAATGTAGTGTATAGTCATACAATAGTGGAGGTGGGTATCTCACGCAAGGGGTACTCAGGCTGTTTACCAATCAGCTCATACACAGCATGGTAAGAAGATAAGAAAATCACTATAGCAAGAAAAGACTGTAGGAAGAATAACTGATACAATGAATTTCCACACTATCATATGTAGTACATAGTTTCCATGTATTTCTTAAACTGAGGGTTTCTAAGATACAGGCCCCTGATTCCTTTTAAGCATGCATGTAAAAACTTCAAAGTATTAAGGCCATTTATTCATTGGGTTCACAAAAGCACAAATGAAGTGGGAAGTTAAGAACAAGATCACCAATCATTACTGTCTGTTTTGGTTGAGTAATTGAGATCCATAGTCCATACAGTCTGATAATGACTGATCTTACTGCTATTATAAATGATTAGGGATTATAAGATTATAATTTTAGAGTTAAACATTGCTGCCTCACAAATTTAATTCCAAAACCCCTAATTATAATTGGTTTGATTTCTGTTTCATGAACGTATGTTACACAATTTTTTTTTTTTATTGATTTATGTGTTTGCTTAATTAAAATAAA